>SMGT01013929.1:159694-172418 GCA_004794575.1 Lanistes nyassanus | reverse complement strand
TTTCTGTATGAACAGAAGATACGCACGGCCATGCAAGCCAGCCCTGGCCCAAAGCAAAGGAGTACTGTCGTGGTCATTAATTAGTGGCTGTTCGTTCAGTCCACAGATACAAGGGGGCCACGCCATCTTGTGGAAAATAGACGTCCCGATGGATTTGGTTAATCTGGAGCCTGTCTGCTTTGTATACTCGGAGGAGTGACTAGCCCTGTCGTCTACGGGGATGTGAGGAGGCAGGGAGGAACTTTGGGGTGTGCAATGTACTATGTGACGTCGAGCACGCGCGTGCGCCTGGTGATGTCTATAATGCGTGCAAGCGTACGTGCTTGTCTATGCGTGTGCGTGGGTGGAGTGGGTGACTGGGTGGCTGGGTATTTGGTTTGTGACGGAGAAGGACAATAGGGAGCGGATGGGGAGAGAAAACAGTTTGAAGGACGGGGAAGAGTTAGAAAACGAATACAAAGGTATTTAAATCTCATGACCTAGCAGCTAAAAGCGGAGAGTATACCCTTCTCATGTTGTAACGACGAAGTGTAGTAAAAAGCGAAATTAAAAACTTTACAGGAGAAACAGTGAAAGGATTGACAACACTTTGATGGCGAGAAATTTACGTTGCGATAGCTTAAAAGATGTTCAGGCTACAGCTAATACCGGCGTTGTTTGAAAAATACAAGGTGGGCACGCGATCTGTTAACTACTGACTGTTGACGTACGTGGCTCCCAGAACTTCGACGAAATCAACAGGGCGCTGGACATTTCGCGCGCAGACCTTGTCAAGCAGCTGCAAGATATTCCAGGCACCCACGCCACGGCCGCACAAAGCTGGCACATTGCTGTGGGAACTTCCGGCCAAACAGCAACGCATAGCTTTGTCGCAAAGCTACGGACGTAGCAGCGCCTGATGAGGTGCGCTTCACCAAGAACTTGCCCTATCGTTAAAGAAAAGACCTACGGGAATGGTAATTAAGCATATGGCACGTGTTCAGCACTTTCATTATCAATTCCTCACATGTCTGAACTTAATTCGCTCCCTCAAGCCAGGGTTCTATCTCTTCTCCTCTTTCTTGCAGCCCGCTGTACTTCCGGTTGGAATCACCAGACCATTTGGACGAAAGATCCTCCTGTCGTCTGCATGGGTTTGGATTATAGTCTAAGCTCGTGCATTCTCGCCGTAGCCCAGGCCGGATCCAGGGGCAGATCAATCTAACGTGACAGTGAGACCGGGGGAATAGACACAGAAAGATTTACCAGCCTTCCCATTGTCACAGGCGGTCAGCTCGCCCGCCTTGGTGGTCTCCCCTGTGTCCTCTAAACGTCGGCTTACTCAAAGACCATAAATCTAGTAAGACTTTCTCTGTCAGGACCGTGAACCGGGTCTTGCCATAGTGGCCACTGCGGATCCCCCGTGTGTCTGGTGCTGACTGTTTTAAGAAAATTGAGGTGGGCAACTTGCTGTAGCCGATGTATACTAGAGACACCGTGTTTACGCTACATGGCGTGTGCTTGCATGTGTGCATGTGCGCGTGCTAATGTGAATAAGCGAGCGATCCAGTGGATCCGAATTGGACATGCTGCTGAGAAAGTCTGTTGTTTTATAAAGTGGGTTCACGACGATTGAAACCTCCATAGTTAGCGTATTACAGACAGTTACAATAAGTGCACAAAATACATTGCGATAAACACATATTGCTGGTCATTGATTATAACTGTAGTTTCCTTTCATGCAAAGTAAATAACCAGTCAACACAATTACCACAACCCTTGTAGTCGTTACTTCCCTCTGTGGTGGCGTCACGACTGTGTGCGCTGCTTAACAACATTCAGCGATAAGAGGTTGCGAACTTCGCTTACGAGATGAAACCCGTGAAATCATGGAAAATCACGAAAGAGAGGTCTAAACCATTTAGGAACATAATTTTCACTGTCACATAAATTTTTTTGTCTAGCATGATAGTAACAATGTTTTCTTACTCACTGGATACGTTTTGAATGAGATTTCTATGACTTTTGATAATGTTTGGGAGCATTGCTCGAGCACACTGTCTCGACCGCCCCGAAGGAGCAGAAATGTGTAGAGAATTGTTTGCTTTCTGCCACAAGAAATCTTAGTTTCTCGTGGATACAAACAACTTTGGTGAGAGTTATTTGTGACGAATAAGCAGATACTGACTTTAATTAATTTATTATTTATTATCTTTGTGCTTGGCTGTTTTCCAGAAATCTCTGGAAGTCTCTAGATCGGGTAGGTGTTTGGTCATTGATGTAAAGCGTTTTAACGTAGCGTTAAAGAATGCAAGGAATTGTCCATATTTCAAGACCACAATTAGCTTGGGAGAGATCGATGGTAGTGAAACAAAAGCAAATAATATGTAAGGGGGAAAAGGCGAATAGTTTTTATTTATACGGTTGTGGGCAATTACGATTGTAGCTGTGTACGGAATAGCCGTCACGAACTTAGTGGCTAAACGCTCGTTAGCAGTTTGTAGCGACCGTTTCCTTGCTCGCGCAGCGACACGCCTTCGGAAACAATTACTACAACTGCTACCTTTGCTGGCTTAAATGTCTCTGTTGCCGATTTCTGAGAGCAGTTACAAAATGTTAAAGTTTGTGTTTAGTCAGCAACCTACAGATATACAGCATTTTTTGAGTAACCATTTCTCTGTCTTTATCCTCAATCTCCCTCGTGTTTCAAATTCCATCTTCGGCGTCAGTTTCTGCGTTACTCCCCCGCCCCGTTCATGGTCTGCTGACCATACCCCTGAACATTCCCAAACCACTGCCGAGCCGTGCCTGTATTGCTCGCCTCTTGTCTGGCTGACTATGATCCTGGTCACAAAAGGACGAGAAGCATAGCGTTAGCAGGGCGCTGCAAGCCACTGTTGCTTCATTTTCCCCCCTCTTGTCGAAGGTTCCCATTGATTGCAACCTCAGATCTTCGAAAGAATCCATACTCCTTTTCACCGTCTTCATCCCCCCTCCTCTCCCGCCCTCCCGCTTTCCTTGCGGCGGCAAAACACCTTTGAGAACAGCTCTAAACCAGATCGCCTGTCTGACACCGACTAAAGCTGGAACCGAAGCCTCTCTCGCCTTGTTGGTAAAACCGATGCCATACGAGAGCCGAGCAGCAGTCGAGCACAGCACAGCAAAAAAAAAAGCACGATTTTCAGTCTGTACTGTGCTGTGGCATACATCGAAATATGCAATAGAAGGACTGCTTCACCAGAGATTAATTGCGACTTCGCTACCTAGCACTTGCAACAGGTATGAAGCTGTAGAGCATGGGTGGCCAACCTGTGGCCTTCCGTGTGGCCCGCGAAGGGTATCTAGAATTTTTTTGTTGGGGGGGGGGGGGAAAGAGAGGATAAAATTAAGCGCCAAAATTAAAGTCGAAAATTAAATTGAAATAGATCAGAGCTCAGAGGTCTAAAATATTACACTTCATATTAATACAAGGGATGGGCACCAAGCTTTGATTTATTGCAAGTCTTCAAGGTTCAAACTGACAAAGGACAAGTCGCTAAGTTGAAAAGTGAGTGTCGCGAACACACCGGTCTGACGCAGTTTGTCGCAAAAGTCTCTTCTCTGTGGGAATAGCGGCTCGCTGTGTCAGAAAATAATGTGGTAGTAAGGTTCAAAAATAGCACTAATTAGGGTGAGCATCAGCTATTTTGTTTTTACTTTTAGTGGAGGATTTATATTGGCATCTTAGGTATACTTTTCTATACAACACGAACACCAAGTGTAAATTATCGCCTTTCCCCCCACCACTCGAGAAGCAAACGCGCGCGCGCGCTGCGACGCACACACACACACACACATGCAGCCTACGGATGTTTAAGGAAACTGTGAAGTGGCCCGCTATACCAAAAAGGTTGTCCAGCCCTGCTGTAGAATCATGGTCTTTACTCAGAATGTGGGGGAAAAAATGTTGACGGAGAAGAACCCAGGGGCAGGCAAGAATGCTAACAGGCAGGCAGACAGGCAGACAGGCAGACAGGCAGACAGGCAGACAGGCAGGAAGTGAGATGGACAGGAGAAAAGCATTTCTTTGTAGAGCATTCTTTACGGAAGCAAAGGAAATAAATTCTCTTAATGTCTCGTTATGCCCATAGGAACACATGCGATCAATCTCTCCTAGTTTGACCATGTTTCTTAATCACCAGAAGAAAGTTTCGCAACCAAAACAGTGAAAGGGGGTTAAAAAGGGTACCAGACATGAAATGACAAGATATGTAATTGATAACATGGTTTTAAAAATAAAGTTAATAAAATCACGCTGAGCAAAAAAGAGATTAAATTTGTATAGATATAAATTACACATTGTATCATAGTTGTTGACAGTTTATTAAACATTAAAATATTTTGTTGAAATGGAGAAAGGGAGATCAGTCTTTATTGCACTATATTGCAAGCTGTTGCGAGCCTCTTAAGATAGGTTGTTACCTAGTGAATTTCCGCTCAAATATTTGTTGCTTTGTTGTACTGTTGCTTATGTCTTTTCTTCATACCCCATTGAGGGTGAAAGAAGAATAAATGAAATGAGAACAATATAGTTTCAATGCAACAACAACAAAAAATCTTGTCTTTTCCAGTGCATTGTCACGTTAGCATGGAACATGGAACGATTTGTTGAGTATTTTCTTAGAGCTGTCACCACGGAGATTAAAAATAAATTACAAGTCTTTACTGTAATTTTTTTTTAATTGCTGACTGGTAAAAATAATAAAGATCCCCTCATGACGATTGATTTCTTCGACCTCCTTTGCTGCTAATGGAAAGAAAGCATGTGACAAATTCTGTAGAGGGACAGAAGGTGTCACAGTGTTGTATTTTAGCAGAACTGTCCGCTGCGTGAGCAGACGGAGACAAGGCAGGTAATGAACGAAGTACTCGGGTGGCAGGGGGTATGGCTGATCGGAGGGTGCGAGAGAATTCCTTCAGAAGCGAGATTCTTCATATCGCAGCTCTCCTCCTGACAGTTCTGCCGATACTGCCAAAAGGCTTCCACAAATGGCGAGCTTTGATCGAGTGCTATTTCGGGTTGTTGCTGGACCGCAGACGTCATTCATCACAGAGGCTGCAGAAGCTACGCGAAAAGCAGCCATTGCGATGGAGTAGGGTTCGTTTCCCAAGTCCAGAGGATGAAACCGATGGCTGCGCAGGCCTCCTTTTGATGCCACTGACTCTTTTTCCAAACCTTTGACGTCCTCAAACAATGTTGGTCTTTGTTATCTCATAGAGAAATACCATGCACACCACTTACAACCATAAACGAGATCTGTCTGTAATAAAGCACAGCAGACGTCTGGTGCTGTTTCTTTTCAGTCGAGGATTCCATTCTCGATACGCTAAGACATTTCCTCAACAGACAAATGTTCATCAAAGCGTTCCTGACTCTTACCCCAACAACCCCAAGGAGCCTTCTTAGTCGGAAGAATATGCTTCTTACTTTGCAAACCTGTCCCTGCACAGCATTCGTCCGATCAAGAAAACTCGTGAAACAGCCAATCGCCCAATCGATGTACAGAGGGATTTTGGCATGAAACTGAAATGCGCTATTAAAAATCTCATGCATGAAATCTTACTTCAGAAATGATTTTTTTAATGAATTTGAGATTACTACTTGTTGTGTTTCATGGGCTGCTGTTTAGAAAGCTTTTTTTAAGTTCTAACCATCGTTGCGAGTCCAATATCTCTTACAGAGTTTGAAGCCTATAAGTCAATTGTTATCCGTCGTGTAGCTTGAAAAAGTTTTGTTTTCTTTTTACCATCTGCGCAACTCTCTATGTGACTGCGGGCTTGTGAGCTTTGCAGATTTTTAATTTACTGCTGGATTTTATACCTCTCCAGGTAAATACAGACCCACAGGTTACAAATGACGATGTTCCATACCCTCCAGCCTCCAGCGCGGCCACCAAAAAATTCAGGGGAGAGGTAGACGAGACACTAATCACATCGATCACATTGCCGAGTGCCTGTCTCATCTGACGTGATCATGTTTGATGTAAAAGGCACGCCATCCTCTCTGCCCCGTATAATCAGTCGATCGTTCTAATCACGAAGCAGATCCTGAAAACGAGGCTGCATGCCTGGCAAGCTGCGTGACGTCACGACACCTGATGACGTGATCGGCCTGCATCGCGAACGGTAAGGGCGATGAGGGGTAATGAATGCCACGCTAGTTTTACCTCTCCTTGCCTCGTCTGGACGCCTGCTACACCTTTGTCCTAGCACGCAAGGAAACAATGGCAACCCCTCCCCTTCAACCCCCACACGCTCGTTTCTCGCTTGTTTGCGGGACATTATCAGGAAGTGCATTAGTTGACGAGTTGCGTGGCCCCACTGACATTACTGGAAAAGCGCGTGGAACGTTAAATCACTCTTACAAGTTTAGGTCCCGTGTAACATTTTTTTTAAATCTTAATCTTCCGGTGAATACATTTCTCTTTGTTTTAATCACACTGAAACGGTGTCTGTAGAAATTTTGGTTGGTAATTTGGCTGGTTGTTAATTTGGTTAGTTGGTAATTTGGTTGGCTGGTCGGTCGGTTTGGGGTTTAATGTTCTTTAGAGGCAAAGCGTTTTCGACAGCAGCGATTTTGCACTACGGGACAAAGTGTGATTTGAGGATAGGGCCGTAGGGGATTTTGGTGATGGTGGTGGAATGATCTGATGTCGCGTTTGCGCTGGTGGTAGCAGCTGTTGGCTTCTTCCTTGCTGTAGACTGCTGTCGTCGTGTTGGCGCCTTTGGTGAATGGATGCCGTGTCCGAGGCTTGGCCCTGTTCCTGCTTGTTTCTGCTGGCGCCCTACTTTGGGAAGTGGCGAAAACTGACTTTATAAGTTTAAAACCTGCATCCAAGGAGAGACTACTCGAATAGTAGCAAGAACTCCCACTAACAACATCCTTGTACTTCAGAAAAGCCGGCTACAAAACTGTCTTCGCGTTATTATACTGAATTTTTAAAAAAATCCTTTAACTGCTTACGATGACACATCAGATGAAATGCATCCGTTTTAAAGTATTCAAAACCCAACTCTCTTCTTTCTCCCTAACCCCGCTCCATCAAATCCCAACCTCCACCTTCACCTCCATCCAGCCATACACAAAAATCGACGGTTTCTCTTTGCACCACTTTAGCTTCTGATACTTTCCGCAAGTTTGTTTGTGTGGTATTCGTCTTCTTTTTTTCTTTCTTTCCTTTCCCGAACGTCTATCCTCCCCCTCCCCATAATCTTGACTATTATTTGTTCGCTGGGGGACTGTCATCAGGCTGGTATATTTAATTTGTTTTTCCACACCCTACTCCTCCCATCACTGCTGGCGTCTGCCAAAGAGGACAAAACGGCGGGATCACCAACTGGACAGACGACTGTCATTTTCCGCCGCCTCCTGACTGCCCGGTACTTGTGGATACAGCTCTCCAAAGCCATCATCGACAGTTTTTAAGCGGCGTGAAAATGCCATCAGGCTGTTTCCGGTAGCATCTGAACGGCAGCGCGGCGTCTTTGAATTCACACACCGAAGTGGTTTGAGCGATCTTTTCTCTCTGTCATAGTTTAACCCGTGTGGTTAACCGACGGCGCACTGCCCTTTTCAGACTGGTCTTATGGAAGGTGGAGAATACGATATTTTATTGCGGAAGCATAGATTTCTTATGGAATCGGATAAAATGGACAGGGAAAGGGTGGAGCCTGATGACCAGTGGGTGGGGGAGAGGGGTGGGAAGAGACTGGTGCTGCACACATGCCTTTATGTACATGTGTTGTTTGTTTGTTTGGGTTTTTTTTGAGTGTTTGTGGATAAACTATGTGTTCGTGTAAGAGATGGAAAGGCGGGTGAATTGTGAGACAGTTTTAAACTTTCGGTTATACACACGGAGTACACAAAACTAAGAGAACAGATATGTCAGGCAATGACATGCACGCTAAAAATTAATATGTGTCATTATAGCTGAGTGTATTTAGCTCACCTACTGGATGGCCAAATTTGCAGCCGGTGTCAACGCATTGCTCACTTCAGATTTAACTAATCTAAAGATCGCTGACTAATTAACATGGCACTGTTACCGGAGCTCTCAGGAATTTACTTATTTAGAACATAACTCTTGACTCCTGTGAAAAGCATTCTAGTATTATCCGCTCTGGATTTCACTTACCTACAGAGTGCTGTGCTCTGTAGTGTAATTAATGTCCAGATTTATCGACCGGCTTTAAAGTTACTGACGTGCACTGTGCTCTGTAAATAACCTCCCAGCTTTATTCTGACGGGATGTATCATGACTAGTGACTTGAGCACTATAGAAGCACAGGCTGGCTATGAAGGCAGGGCTCGCGCGACGTGCAGGGGAGGGAACTCCATTTCGTTACGCCAAGTCCGTCGAACTTTTCCCGCTGAAATATGTCTGGTAGATCTTTGGGAGGAATTAACTTTCATTGATTTCTCGTCCACGACACGTCAAAGGCGGCTGATTCCCCATCTTGTCTCTGACAGGCGCTGGAGTCTTGCAGCTATTTTATGAGTCTGACTTTCACGGGGAAAATCAAAAGAGTGATGGGCCCTTCGCTTCTTGGCTTCCTCGGTGGCGCATCAGGAACGGTTGCACTGGTCGCATTCAGTGAAGCGGGTCTGTTGCTTACGTCAACCACCAGCCTGAGAAATTATGTCGCTGAGTTTAAGCGAATTCCCGCTAGGCACAAGAACCTAGACTAATGGCAAGTGGTGACATTTTTCCGTCCATTCGTACACCATTCGATCCTTTGTTTCTCATTTTCTCCATCTACCACATTTTCTGGCTCTATTTTTAGATCTAAACTAGGACCCTAGCAGCGACTCGATTCGAAAATGAAAAATAGTATTCCAGAATTTTGAATGTGCACCGTTTTCTTTCTTTACTTACTCCACTGAGTTATTTCATTTATTTGAACTATTTCATAAATTATCCAATTTCCACAATACCGAAATCGTTTACAATTAGTCGTACAGAAATACTGCATATTATACAATAATAGTACAGCGGTTAAATAGGACCAAAAAAAATTGTCATGGTCAGGTGGAAGAGAATTATTTTCTCAGTCTCAGGAACGGTGGGGTGGGGGTGGGCGAGAAAAGGTTTGTTTGTTTGTTTTAGTCTGTTGACGACTAGCACATCGATGACGTCTGAAAAAATGATTTTGGGGGTCCGATTTGGTTGGGTATTCTTTGAGATTCGAATCGAAATCGAATCTTTCATAATTGGATTTGTGGTTTGAATTAATGACCAAAATGGCTTATTGCAGGCCAATACTCTAAATGTAACTAAAGTTTAGTTTCTTGGGTTTGCTCGTTTTTATTTTCTTTATATTTTTAGCTCTAAATATGTTCACGCTGTACACTGTGAATCAGGCTGAGCTTGTACATAGTTGTATATGTCTCCCTAAGTTTCTGAAAAATGTCTGTCTTTAATTATATATATAATAAAAACACAGTTCAAAAATTTCCTTTGTGATGTTGGCATTTACACAAGGTATACTTTATATGTCTTTTATACGCAAACTCATAGTCTCATTCTCTCTCTCTTCCCACCCCACCCCCACCGCTCTCTCTCTCTCTCTCTCAAATCTTTTTGACAATGACAGAATATAGATTAGACCTTGTGCGTGCTTTCGGATCAAAGCCACACTTTAATCCATTATTGACCCGCTCATTTGCTCTCTCTCTCTTTAAGTTCCTGACCCGCGAATCTGTTCTGCAACTGAGGGCATGCTGCAAGTTAAAGCCACAACGCGGCCTGTGTACAGTGTTCTCTCCCTTTACCTAACCTCTGCATGGAAACCGGGAATTAAGGTATCTCGCCATGTAAGAGTTATAAAAAGCCAACGGTCCCTAGACAGCTCTTTCATATCTCGCCATGTAAGAGTTATAAAAAGCCAACAGTCCCTAGACAGCTCTTTCATAGAGCTTCTTTCACGTGGAAGGTTACGGATTCGAATCCAGGCGTGGTCAGTGATTACATATAACAGAAAAAAAAATATATAATGATTTATATATCCTGGAGTGAAACATTGTTCAGGCACCACGGCTGTCACCCGAACATTTAAACTGTCTCTACGCACTGGCCATCATTTTGGAGGGTTTTTTAACTCTTAGCTTAGTAACATGATCCTTTACCGTATAAAGGGAAGGTACATTGCCATATAAAATAACTAAAAGAACCAGCCAGCCGAAACCTTTTTGAGTATAACATCTAGACATCTCTATTTCCCTAATGTTTGTGGGGAAAATGGACTCAAAGCACTTGAGATTAATGCTTTCGAAGTACACTCCGAGATCCTCCAGGTGCATGTTGGACAATGGCGACAGACACAAAGGCTAGAAGCTGGAAGCGTGCAGTCCACTCGAAACAGTGAGGGCCGGATAGCGGATGGGTTTGGGAGGAGGTTGCTCTGTAAAGTAACGCTCACAGGCACTGGTTTTTCCATGCCTCGTCTCTACCTTTTGCATATTCTTCTACGTTTTACATAACCTCTGCTCACTTTCACCCTCATTCTCTTCTTCCCCTCCCCCCACCCCCGACAGTCGTACACCGCCGTTTCGGTGCTTGAGTTCTGAAGTGGCGCGAGATGCCAAAATGGCGGTCTACATCTCCTCTCCCACCGTGAAAGCACTTACTGAATTTTCTGCATCTGTAAGATACAAGGAAGATGTCGAGAAATGCGTGTGATCCAGACATACCTTGTGAAATGGGATTGTCGAATGACAGTTGAATCCATCACACGTGTTTTAGGGTGGTTAGAGTATTGTCGTGTCAAACCGGATTAACTGGCCCACCTTCGAATGCCGAGAGATGACTAATTCGGACACTGGCGATGTGTCCAGGTCACTTCATTCAGGGGTAGGTCGGGGTGTACAAGAAATCTGGAACAACAACAACGACCGAAAAAAAAGAGAAAGAAACCCCTTTCTGTTGCCCTGTCTGTCTCTTTCACTTTTCTCGCCCAGCCCCCTTCTCTCTTCTTTGCATCTGTCATTGTTCCTTCTTTAAGGCCTTCAATTTCTCTTCTCTCTTTCTTTCTCTTTCTCGTTCTCTCACCCCCCCCCCTTCTCTCCCTCTTCTTTGTGTTTGTGTGCATGTGTGTGTGTGTGCACGTGCGTATGTGCGCCCCCTTCCTCTTCCCACCCCCATCATTCTGATTGCGTGCGTGGTTATGTGGTTTTGTAAGATTTGTCGAAAGGAAAGAAGAGGGAGCGAGGGTCCAAACTGTTGGAAAATTGAAGTTCTTTTTTGAAACCAAACATTTATGTTATAATATTATATTCATATATTATTACATTTATGAAATATTATATAATATTATATTTATTCAATATATTTATAATGATATATATACACAATTCCATCAATATCAAACTGCATCGGAAGATTCGCAAGAAAAAGAATGGCAAAATCACACAGAAGAACAGATTTTCTCAGACAGGCAAAATCCCATCTTTTACAAGATCCTCTCCGAAAAAAATGTGCGTAAATGTGCATTTCCGCGCAGCGATCGAAAACTTTCTGCTTCAGATATTCAGATTTTCCGTTAACTGCTAAAGACACATCGACCACTCATTCCAGATTGAAAAAGAGCTCACCAGAAAGGCTTGTGAGATTCTACAATCGGTCAATGTTTCCATTCCAAGCACAAAAAGACATGTCCAGCAACACGCGGAATTAGTCCCAGACAAATAATTCCAGGAAGGAGACAGACAGTTCGTAAAGAACCAGGACGTGCAATGTTTATGTTAGCAAACGGACGGACGGACGGACGGACGGACGAAGGAACAGAAGCAGGCAGGCAACAGGCGGGCAGGCAAATGAAAGGATGGATAGGACGGACGGATAGAGGGAGCTATGGTCAAAGAGACAGATGTACTGACAGGCAGACCATTTGCAGACAGACTGGCAGACAGACAGATGTATAGACAGATAGGCAGGCATGCAGACATAGATGGGTCACTAGGTCAGCAGGAAATCGATTTTTTTACAAAGGGTCAACAAGAACACCAAAAAAATTCAATGGCAAGAGAAATACAGCAAAACCTGTCTGTAGCGGACACCCTTGGGGCCACCTAAAAGTGTCCCTCTGAGACAGGTGGACGCTCATCTGAGGGAGGGTCTGCAGGACCGTGTGCCTTTAAATGATCATACAGCACTAAACACTAGACTACAGTATACAGTATGTACATTTAAAAACAAGAAGCAAAACATAGACAACCTGATGGAATAATCAACTTTATTCAATCAGCAGTAACAATTAATGCCATCTGAGATCAGCTTATGTGGTTTTGCAGGCACTTAAATGTGGGGTTGGTGCCCCTTGCTCAATGTGAATTGTACATATTTCTGAAACAGTCTTCACAGACATGGCTACCGAGAGAAAGTTGCTAAGTCCTGCGTGTGCTGCTAGTGCAATCAGTATGTCCCAAGGCTTTCTTTGTTGATATGAGACGGGGTGGTGAAGGAACCCTCATTATCATCGCTTTCATCACCCTCGCCCTCGTCAGAAAACTCTCCTTTGGCGCCAAGGAAGTAAATAGCTGTGCGGCAGACAAGCTTGGAAACGGGACCTCGATAGCTCTGTAGTTAAAGTTGCGGACTAGCGTGTGGAAGACTGTGTCCGCTATGGACGGGTAGAGCATGCAATCGGGACCGAAAATCACTGTCCGCTGTGCGCATGAGACAGTGTGGCCGTCCGTTTAAAGGGGGGG
>SMGT01013929.1:125664-159273 GCA_004794575.1 Lanistes nyassanus | reverse complement strand
CCCCCCCCCAAAAAAAAACCGTCGTCACCCCCTCTCGATCTGCTACATTCCTTCTGTAGGAAAATGTACATTTACTGTCTGAAAAATGATACGTACATTTCACTGTGTCACGTTTTGGGTCTGGTGGGACAAAAAATTTATCTCATAGACTCAAGGTGTAACCCATCGATATCAGTCTTTTGTGTCAAGTCTTTAATCCCGTTGTTTAAGCCACCATTTGGCTCAGTTATTAAAGCACCCTTCCAAACTTGAAAATAGTGGCATATGGTACGTCCAGAATTGAACATCACGTGCTGTTCTCGCTTCACAGACGCTGCAGCTGCTCGTGTATTGCTTTAAAAAAAAAAAAGCTTTTGTTCCCTCTTATGGTCTTGTTACTCCGAAAACTTCCTGAAGATTGACCTTGTGATAAAGGATTAAATATGTGCCACAGACCTGCGTCGCTCAGATCAGATGTCATCCAGAGCTCTCGCCTGCGGTAAGACTACAGCTATTCATCCCTCCCGCTCTAGCGACGAGGCTGATAATCTCTGCGAGCCTCCTTTCCCCACCTTTTTATGACACGCCAGAAGATCAGGACAGAGGCGAGTTTGGCAACCGACAGGAAGGCGAGCGGTGCTACGCAGTGACTTCAGAGCGGTCTCATATCAAGAGTTATTGGCCTGGACAAGGCTTCAGGCCTGGAGCTTACTGCTGCCGAGAATCCTCGGGCACGACAGGACAAGCCGAGGGACTATCGGGACTCGTGTGATACGAGAGCTTTCTGGCCCTGTGCACAGGCACGGAGAATGAGTTCGCGTCGGGTTTCACAGAGTCGCCGTGCGTGCAATGAGGATGCACTGTGTGGCAGTGTCTGGTGTGTAGAAATTCCTTTTCCTCCAGCTCTCTTTCTCTCTCTCTTTCTTTTTCTCTCCGCCATTCTTCTCTATTCTTTCTTTCCCATTCTTTATCTCTTTCTTGTCTTTCTCCCATTATTCTCCGTTCTCTTTCTGTCTTTCTCTTCCATTCTTCCTCTACATTTTCTTTCTCTGTCTTATCTTTTCTTTTCCTCTCTCATTTTCTCCGGGTTTTTTTTTCTCTCACTCTATCTCCAGCTTCTCAACAGATACTGGCACTGAATGACTGAGCATAGGGCCTGGGTGCACTAAGGCCAGTGGAGACTGGCTGCCCAAGAAATCAAGGACGTTGTCGTTTTTTTCCTGTACTAGCCCCGGACAAGCCTCGGCGCCCAAGTGTCGCTCTGTCAGAATTCCTCATACTCCCCTGTCTTTGAGAAGACCTTTGCCTGACACTGAAGGTCGCATGTTCGATAGACACCTTGCTAATCATGACATTTGTGATATTGTGGGTTTTTTCAACTACGTTTAACACCGATGTGCATTTACACACACATCTTTATATATTGTAAGTTTTTGTTTTATAAATCCGTAGACATATATTCACATGCAGTCATTTGAAAATGCTGCTCATATGCAGAAATTGGCATTTAATAATAAAATATTTAATTCAATACTTATCTATATTCTATGTTGTAGCTCTATGACCCATGTGCTTCATGATTTATATAGGTCCATTTTACACTGTTCTGTACATTGTATTTTTATAGCCTTTTTTGTTGTTGTTTTTGCATTTACGCAAAACGTCCCCTCTCTCCCAATGCATATTATATATACGCACACGCACGCACATCTCTCTCTTCTCTCTCTCTCTTCTCTCTTTTCTCTCTCTCATATACACTTATTTATTGTATTATATTATTGTGTTATATTGTATTATTGTACTGAATAGTTATTGATCCAAAAGAGACACGAATCAAAGAATTGCGCACGCACAGACACACACACACACAATGTGCACGCATGCCAGCGCGCGACGGCACAGAGGTCGTCCTCAACAAAGAAAAGCAAATTAAGTGATGACGATGTCGCTGCTCTAGCAGAGTTGGTCAGAGGAAGGCATAAGGACAGGTCATTCCGATCTCTTTCTGCAAGAGATTGCATCGTCTGCGCCTGCGCACTAGGACGTGGACCGGAAAAGCGTGGTACGGCGCTGGGGACCGTGAATATAAAGTAAATTAAAGGAACTTTAATACCTGCCCGCCTCCCACCCTCGGACGCATAAATGTGGCATCAAGTGTGACCTTTGCCTAGGAGGTCGGTGGATGTCTTCCGGAACAGGGCTGCAAGGGAGGCGAGTCTAATGCACTTCATTTGTTTCGGTGATGACGGGATCGGAACATAAAACCTGCGCCAGCGGTGGAGATTTTCAAATTAAACAGTATAATCTAGTGGTTGGCCTGGCCGTGTCGTGCAACATACGGGCTGGATAGTGCTTGCTATTCTCTGTCTGGCTGGCTGGCTGGCTGAGGGGTGTGTGATTTCTTCTACAGAAGACTAACAGTATTGTTTTCCTGAGCGTTGCCCTAGCTGATCAGTCAAACGATTTAATTTTAATCTGAAGACGTCAAGTAAACACCAGGTCGCAGGGCACACAACATGCTTTGCAGACACATCGTCTGAAAGAAATATTCGCTTCGTGTGCTCCGTCCATACAGCGAAATAGCTAAACACCCACGTGACGATACCGACAGATGTTAAACTATGCCAAAGAAGGTGGGGGGAGGGGGCGACCACGGACCATTTACTATATAAACGACCTCCCGTTTACGACTCCCTGCTTAACCCGCCCAACAACCTACGAAAGTGGCCGGTTTTGCACAGTATACGACTTTCCCTGGATGAGCAGACTTCCGTTTGCAAAGATGTTCACTGAGAGACGCGAAGTGTCGACCCATGAGAAGCGCAAAAGAACTGTTTTAAATCTAGAAAAGAGATTGAAAGGGCTCCTAACAAAGAAGCAACCAAGAGAAGTCGGTATCCGACATCCATTTACGACTTTACCCCTAATGGGCTGAAGGAAGTGACAGTTTTGCATAATATACGACGTGCGTGTCTTTCCGACTTTTCACAGAAGGACAAATAGATCATATCACAGATTTTGTTGTAATTAATTCCTGAAAGTCTTATTTCATATTCTATTTTTAAGCGTTTGTTTCGCACGATTCACCAGACTGTCAGTGCCTTAAATGTTTAATCCAATGTAAACTGTGCGAGTTGCGAGGGTGGATAGCGGGTAGAGAGCTGCGTCACACTGTCTGATCTCAGTAATTGAGATTCGAAAAAAACTATTTTAACCTGTAGTTCAGTTGTAAATAAAAAACACATACTTACATGATAACATACACGCAGATGTGTTTATTTCTCATCCCATCACTGTACATGTACCTACATGTAATAAAGTTCAGTGCAACTGTTCCTCCCTTATAAGACTCCTCCATTATCAGACCTGATTTTGGTTGCTGTTTCAAAGTCGTATATTGGAGGTTTTACTATAATAATAAGCTTCGACACTCATTCGCTAAAATATAAAAATACAATCAAATACACAAACTGTTCAAGAACAAGAACTTAGAAAATTAACACATAACACACTCTCCTTTTCTCTTTCCCTCCCTTGCGATCTAAATATAGCTGTTGGATTTCAGCCGCCGACAGGTTCTACAGTGTCTTGACGTCAGAGCCTGGTGAGAGCCACTCGCGTGTCGTTCAGACTTTGGAACCCGAAGAACAGCGCTGACAGTTAAAAGTGTTCCCATGCTGCCAGCGAGTCCATTTTGGAGTTCTCAAATTTGTCAGACTTTATCTTCCTGGGAATATGCGCTTCCATTGTCGCTCTCCGACCGCCAGTTTTCTCGTTTCTAGATACAAGCTGGCCACTGCGAAAGCTGGTGGACTTATTATTTTTTTTTAACATTTGTTACTACATTTCTACAAATGTACCATCAGGTGCCATAAAAGCTAGAAGCTCATAAGCCGGCCACCACACACATATACAATCTAAAGTATATCGCATGCAGCCGATTTCGCGTTGCATCACACAAGAATAATACACAATAAAGGTCATACCAAATGAAGAATAAAGATGAAACAAATGTACAATAAACATCCTGCGTTTATATTGGTTTAACCATTGTTAAATAAGAGGACAGAAGTAGTAGAATCCAGAGGGAAGGAAAGAGGGGGGGGGTGGAAAGTGGGGTGGACGTACTTAATTTATTTTGAATCGCGCGTCCTTGCGTATGCAGGAGACGTAACTAATTTATCGCTAAATATTGGTCAACTGAGGCATGGTCATATGACTGTAGGTTCTGTCTCTGAAGATGGAGTTTCTATTTCAGCACCATCATCGGACTCCCACGGTCGAAATGTCTGTTCTTATTTTTAATTCTAGGGTTAATGATTTATTACATCAAAACATCAGTAAAGACGTCCATCCCCTTAAGCTCGAGGATGCAGCTAACCCCTACGCCTGTAACTGGGTCCATGCATTTACTCCCCATTCTTTACATCTAAGCCTCCAGAATGCGCTGTATGAGAGTCTGTCTCTTACTCAGGCACAAAACCCTTGTGTAAATCGGGGATACCAGCACTTTATATGTTTATACGTTTATGTATATATATATATAATTCAACAAATGTCATATGGACGCTTGTGAATGTGGCCAGTGACTTGAGTTGATACTCCTATAAAATTGACAAATGTAGAATAGACATCTAAACTACAATTTTTTTCAGATTAAGTGCGAGGATTGAAGCAAGAGAAGAATTTTGACCTGCATTGCGGATTTAAGAGGGCACCCACTTGGGAGGGAGAGCGTCACAGATTACTTTTTGCTATTTCTCAGATCACAATAACCCCCAAAATATTTTCACAGATGATATCAAGAGGCCATCACGGATCACAGTACACAGATTTTGGCGATCCCAGATCTCAGACTAAAAAGGCCAGTCACGGGTCACAATGAAAGGGGCATGGAGGTTAAAGGTTGCGTACCCTCACTGGATACCTTCTCGAGCGGAAAATCCAGTATATCCTCACTCGACAGTTACTTTTTTTGCGTAGTCGCCGAGTACGGTGAAGACAAGAGATTGATGCAATGCTTGGAACTACTAAAACGTTCCGCTACCTGATGAGGGAAAGCGAGAAATTGCTGGAGTCCAAATGTGGCTACCGATGCAACGCGAGTACCGGTGATGGCGAAGGAGGAATAGGGGAGGCAACTGGCCGACCTGGTGGTGGGCACAATGGCGCAAGAGGAACTTTATTCGGTTCTGATTCGAAAGGCAATTGCCCGGGTGGGCACGTTCGACAATCAGCAAGAGCAAAGCAGGACAGAGGCTGCAGGAAAACATTTGATGTCTGCCGGGGATTCGAGGCGCTTCAATATGGAACCAGCTGGCGCTGGGGCCGCAGGGATGTTGGGGAGGGGAAAGAATGGGCTTCATCGCAAGTTCCATGCTTCGTGTCAGTTACTTCGAGGCTATGACCCGCTTCAGCGCATCTGCCAGCCACGTACCCAGACGCTGACTCGAGTTAGAACTGATGACGAAGCCATACTCCAAACAAGGCTTCCAACCCTCCCCACAGCTAATAAGAAGAGAATATTTCAAGATATATATATATAGCGTTATATTGTTTATGTACTCACATTCTTTTAGGCCCCACACTTACTTGCGCTTCTAGTTTAAAATTACAATTTGGTGTAAGGGGAAAAGGAACCTTGAACGAGGACCGCTTAGTTATGGCTTGAGCATCTGAAGGCAGTCTGAATAAGATTCAGCACTGGTATGTTCTGTTCAGAAGGGTTCAAGAACACAGTTCAAGTTGGCAGGATTTTGTCTCCAGTTATCTGTTGCGGAAAATTAAGGAGACAGTCTTTTTCTGTCTCGGATGGGGTGGGGTGGGGGGAAAGCCTTGACAAGCTACCAAGAAACATAACTTCCCACGCACCCTGATGAAAATGGTGCACGGCAAGCGTAAGAGTTCCAGTAGTGGCTTCGTAAGCTCTTGTTAACTCGATGGCGCTGAAAGAAAAACAGGCAGTTTCCACTTTTTGTCTCTCTGCATCCACTTTTAGTTTGTGGCAGGAAGTTCCTCTGATTTGACTATAGCGACTGCGACCTTGGGTAACCTCAGTCTTTAGAGAATAAGGTGGTGGTCGAGGATGTAGAAGGTACATTCATCCACCATTTTTGTTCTCTCATTCTCTGGTTTTTTGGGGGATGGGGGTGGTGCTGGATTTAACACTGATTACCTTAGTGGCACAGTTTGTAATTTGAGGTTCACGTGCTTTCTGACGTACAAAGAGACAGGTCTCACATTTCTGCCTGACTTGCAATGTAAAGTCTGATAACACTGTCTGAGGACATTCCAGTGGTGGTCGCGACTGTCTAGTGTCTAGCCTGTCCACTAAACGGAACACACCTTTAGCAGATAGGTAAATATATGAGTTTACAATCTAGAACTCTCGTGCTTTCCCGCCGTCTGAAGGGCACTCTGATCTGTAGGTTGAGACAGGCGGAAAGATAGGTGGAATAGGCAGAATTATTTGGTCTGAGTGGAAGGGGATGTGGCGATACGAAAGAAAACAAGAATGATGGAAGAAAGAAGGAAATGTGCTACAGGGTGGAGGAGTAAGGAAACATTCCCTATAGTTAGCTAAAATGCCCATTGTTCTGCAGGTCATGCGTTCACATACCCGGAAGCGGTGGCCAGTAAACAGACGATTTTTTGTGTGATTCTATGCAAGTGTTGCCCTCCTCCCCATCTTCAAGACGCCATTGTCCGTCGCGTGTTTGCTGACACTTATGAAGGGTGTCTTAACGAACGCTAGCTATAAGTCATCCACCCGTAACATACATACATGTAACACCTTAAGCATCCCTAATTGCTAAGAGTTGTCCATTAGGATCTATTCTTGTTCTTAGGCTTAAAATAAACACGAATTTCAAATTTTGTACATTTAGCTGCGTTCGAAAGTGCTCTGAAAAGCGATACTGTCTATTCGTGTGATGTCATAATGTCGAATAGCAAATACAGCCTCCAGAGACATACTAGACCAAACCCCTAGCAGATGCAAAAATCCCGACTGCTGTTCTAGGGAAAGGTGCTGAAACGCTGATAGTAACCCCTTCCCCCACCCGCCAAGACGAGGACGGGCAAGGGATGAGACATTTTGGGTCGAAGGTCAGCATGAAGAGACGCAAATGAGGCCCAGTCGATGTCCTGCCGACAAGGATCAAAATACACAGGCCATCTTTGTCAAGCCATCAGCTAACAGGTTACCAATGAGGTCACCGCAGGCCTCTTCTGGTCCTGCACACAGCAGATGTTTTCTTCTGAAAGTGCAATGTAAATTGCCCGGCACGCGGCAACAAAAAATAAGGAGGGCAGAACCATTGCATTGTATAGGACAGGTTACATGAGATTTGTTCCGTGAACAACAGGTATCTAGAAGATTGCAGATCAACACTCAAAAAGACTTGGAAGTAGGATACATAGCAAAAGTTTTATACATTGTAGGGTACAGTTATAGGCGCGAGAATAGAAGCAAACACGGCCAGTGTTTTTTTTTAACAAGAATAAAACAAATGACTGCAGTTTGGAGAAAAAAATATGGTGACAACAGGGGAACTGAACCAACCTTAAAACTGACAAAGTCGACGTTTCTCGGCACTACCCCTTCGTCGGGACAGCACGGGTGGCGATCGTTCTGATCCAGAGATGTGTCCGTTATTTATTTATTTATTTTATTGTGATGAAAGGTTATTGCTCGAAACGTCGACTTTGCTTGGGTCAGTATAGCTTGGCTCGGTTCCCTTGTAACGCAGCTTACATTGCTTTATGTTGCCAGTAAACTCTAACTTGATATTTCCCATTTGTAATTTTTAAACTAATGTTTGAGAGATGAGGCCTGACAAAGTCTTCGTCTTCATTTAGTCGTTCTTTCGAATCGTTCGTTCTATCATTCGTTTGTTCCTTCTTTCGTTCCTTCTTTGTTTCGTTCTTTCATTCTTTGTGTTCGTTCTTTTGTTTTTCTTACATTTTTTCTTTTTTCTTTCTTTCTTTCGTGCGTGTGCAGGTGTCTACATTCTGATATTTGCGTTAGTGTCCTGACAGAAGATTTCCTCACTGTTCCCGCATCAAAAAACACTGGCTACTACACTTTGCTTACATTTCTCGATCGACTGACTACCTATCCATACTGACCTGACTGACTGGCTGGCTGACTGACTGACTGAGCACCTAAAAGCAGAGGAAAATACGGTGAGACGAAGAGACGATTCGACGAGTTAAAAACCTAATTCTGTGTCGATGAATGCAGCAAAAATCTGGGAGAGGGCCAACCAATCAGACGCCCGCTCTTACAATCTGTGACAGCCATGGCAGGGTGGTGGAGAAAAATCTATCTACTTTACATAAAAGAGGTTTCCATACTCTGTGGGGAAAAAGTGTTCAGGAGGCACGGGAATGGGTGGTGGCTGTGGTGGTGGGAGAGCAAAAACAAGAACGAGAGGATTCAATTAGAGAGGAAGGAGGAAATGATGACGAGAAGATAAAAACAAAAGGAAAGAATAATAAGGAACTGATGTCAGTGCTTGACAATACGCTGACATTATGATAGAAAATCCATGTGGTTTGGTGTTAAAAAAAAGAGCTGACCCCATTTTTCATGCTTATATAGACAGTGAGAAAGTGCGGATAAAAATAATTATGTGGTGACATTATGTGGTGCAGCGTTGCAGTTCTTAAAGCTGACATTGTCTGTTTTCTTCAGATGTGTGCGAGGCATTACAATCTTTTCGTATGTGTGGGTACGGATGACTGAAACGGACTGCAGCGGCAAGGCCACTTTGGGACGACACGAGGTGACATGCACGTCGTCTGTCTGAGGCAGAACGCGGGCTTTTCGGGAGGAGACGTTTCAGTAATGGCGGCAGATGTACTGCCATCGTCCCTGCTGTGGTTGCTTTGGTCGATGCGATGATGTTGACAACGATAGCAATGTTTCCATGTTGTCGAGAACGTCACTTCTCATTCTGACCTCAACGTCGGCTGGTCGGCATTCCCCTCGCACCCTCCCCTGCCCTGTAGCTATAGTCTTCCGACATATCAATGAGATCAGCGGTAAGCGGTGGAGGTGGCTGGAACGTGGAGGTAGGGGTGGAGGTGGTGCCCCGTGGCACTGTCAACGCAGACTCGGTCCAATCGATGTGAGACCGCAATTGTACATACAAGTTCCCCCGTTCTTTTTCCGTATAGGAACTGACCAGTTACCTCATGCACACAACCTGTTTGTTGTCGGCCTCCCTTTTGATGTGCGCGGTGTCAGCGTTCCTTCATTATATGAGTTTTATTAAAACGATAAACACTGTTGCCAATTTTTTATTTCTTTTATTCTCTCTCTTCTTCAAACTGTTTTGTCTTCATCCGTTCAACCCACCCCCACACCTCCATCAACATCCCATCTTCTCCTTTCGTTCTCTTTCCTCCTGCTTTTTGTTTTTCCTCGTCTTTTCTTTCTTTGTCTTTCCCAATTCCCAACCTATTACTGTCCAGAGCGTTACCATTTTCGAGAAACGTCAGCATTTGGGAACAGTGAATTCCAAAATAAATCTCTTTTTGTGCAAACGGATCTTTCGGCGTGTACTGACTGTAGTCACGTAGTAAATTGTGCTTCTACTGCACCTCTCTAGCAACCACCGCTTCCTCTCCTCGCCGCATTCTCCCTCCACTCGAGCTGAAAGGTTTTCGGCTCGATACTGTACACTTAAGCACGATATCAATAAGACGGGAAAATACCTGCGGACAGAAGCATGAAAGTTACAAGGGCTCAGCCCAATTTCACACACGCACACACTTACACACACGTTCTCACCCTTGCATCAAACACACACACGCACACATGTTCACGGTCTCACGCTCGTGCTTTCACATACGCACATATGTACATACCCCAGTTCGTACGAACGCATTTCTTTTCTTGTGCATCGATCACATCTCTCACACCTCCTATAACTGAAATCGCCGCTGTTGCAACTGAGCCGCCTACGTGCTACTTAGGGAGTGATGGGACAAAGGCAGCGGGCCGGGCGACAGAGATTTGATTAGGCTCATCCCAAAGCACGTCGATTTAACGGAGAGTGAGAGTGTGCGGGCATTTCTTTTTAAATGACGAGCAGCCATCGTTGTTTTCTTCCTTCCGTCTTTCCCTTTCCCCTTTAGATATTCTTCCGCTCTGATCACTTTGTTGCGAAATCACTGACAGGTGGAAGCACTTTCCCCTAAACAAATCACTTTCTTTCTGGGTTTATTTCTTCTTTCATTGTGTCTTTCTTTCTCCACATTTTTGGTCTTTCCTTCCTCCCTTCCTTTATTTACCCCGCTCCTCTACTATCATTCGCCCACCCACACACTTTGACAGAGAGAAAGTGGGAAGAGAGGGGAAGCGGGAAGAAGAAAGGGCGGTGGGGGGAGAGAAGAGAGGTTGGGTTGAGGAGAAGGCAAACAAGCGCCAAACGAAACCCGGGTTCGATTAGAAGCCGTCTGCGGGAGGCGCGCAGGTTAATCGTTCTCAGTTCAATACCGCGCCGCCTCGCGCCATAAAGCGAGAGAGGCAAGGCGAGGAATATGAAAATATTTTCGGTTAATTTCAGGATCCTCGCGGCCGGCTATTTTGCCACTTCGGTCGAGGACGGGGCCGGCACGCGAGATGGCTGATTGTGTTTTATTGATACGGCCGTCTGTTGCAGTCGATTTTATGACAGCCCGCGTTGTAGCTGCTTGCTGAAGCTCGAGTGATGACCACAAGCCACCGTCAACACTGCTGCGACCACAATGAACCTCGCCAGACAGCGCCGACAAACTTAGTTCTTATGAGTTTTTGGACACTTTGACGAACGCTCGTCAATCGATGATGAGAAAATCCGCTCTCGCGAGTTCTCTCTCTCTCTCTCTCACACACACGCACGCATACACACTCCTCCCCAAACACAGGTACATTCCCCTTCCCCGCGCACACGTATAGCTCTCTGTAAGACACTCACTCACGCATCACCAACTGTTTACGACTGTACGCACGTGAAGTCGGACGGCACAGAACTTCAACAAATAATTTGAACAACAAAATTCCAGACCCCACACACTCATTCAGGCTGCCAGCACTCGCCTCTCTTCGCAGGATAGTTCAGCCAGGGTAGATAATAACTTGACGATGAAAGACGCCTCTCCTTACCACCCTGGATCCTCGCCTGATAGATTTTGCCAAATTTCGAAGTGCTGCGATTTTTTTCCAGCCTATGTTTCTAATGAATTATTGGCTTGCTTACCAGCAGTACGTGGAGCCCAGTGGAGATATTCCCGTCCTTGCTTCAAAGGACAAGCGTTGATGAGAGAGGTAAGCACACTCGGAAAGGCTAAGGGCCCAGAGAGATGTTTGAGCTCACGTGGTCAAAGCCGGATAATTAGCTGGCAGAGCTGCGGCTGTGGGGGGAAATTACTTGCTGTAGTAATTAATCTATTCTGAGAATTTGGACTAAAGAAAGCGCTTTGATCGGTCTCTGCAACAGGGATCAGTCGATGATTGAAACCTGCACACTTTAGTTGCTGTTGCTGCAACTGTTTTGCTGTGTTGATGATGATGATGATGATGATGATGATGATGATGATGATGATGATGATGATGATGATGATGATGATGATGATGATGATGAATTTGCTTCTGTTGCAACTGTGTAGCGATGCGTGAGGTGCTGATAGTAGGGGTGGCAGTGTGGAAGGTAAGACTGTTGACGACAGGCAGAAGTTCATTCAAACCTTTAAATAATTTTCACTCCAGGCCTTCAGTTTCAAGCGAGAAGACGTCCAGTGGTCCAGCCTAAGAGTTTAATGCTAAGCTTAATAAATATTTTTCTACTGTAAGGACCTTCTCCAAACCAGCCGTAGTCAACCAATACATCAATTGCCTGCTTGAATAGTAGCACGTTGCTATCCCTCAAGTGCGGTGCGAGATATCGAGCATACCTATTCTAGCCTTAACAAAGGTTTAGACATCCATGACAGAAGACCAGAACAACGCAGTGTCGGTGCTGAGGAGCAAGCACTGCGCCAAAGACATTTGTGATTATTGATGAGGTACAGTTGATGAGGTGGCTCTAGGACGAGGTCAACAGCGACGTGTAGATTGGTCAGCTGTTGTGTTCTGTCAGTTGTTGTATTTGTTCGTTACTTTGCTGTATTTTGCGCAACGGTGAATGAAGGATTTCGCAGTCAGTCCTTTCTGGATTATGTAGACCTGCTACAACCCCAGACCAGGCAAGCACAGAAACGGTCGCCCACGAACGCACACTTAACTGTTGTAGTTCGACGACAAAGTATTCTGCAACATCAGCAACCACGGGTTTTGTTTGTTTGTTTGTTTGTTTGTTTGTTTTTAGAAATGTATACACGAAGATTTCAACTCGATCTCCTCGAAAAGTGACGGGCCCTGCATGCGTAACCTCAGAATCTACACAAACACCGCGTTTCTTGAGATTAACCCGAGCTCATTGTTTACTGACTTAGTAATTTTCACATTTAATATACAGATTACTTCACACTATGTAATCTCTTTAGTAGAGATGGGGAATCGCATTTGCTTCCATAAGCCGCATCCGCCTCGACGAATAAAGAACCAAACATTATATTTTTAGTCGTCGTGTATGACGTCAGCTCGACAAACCACGTACAGCAGCTGGAGCGGTCTTAGGCTTAGCGGGTCGATGTTCTAATGTTACAAATTCATAAAGTGTTAGCTGCAAGACATCCAGCTGTTGCCTGGCAGGTAATTTACAGAGGGGAGGGGCGTATACTTTGGGTGGGTGGGTGGGAGAGCCAGTGCGTATAACAGAAAAAGGATTTCGGGAACATAACCACACGGTCAACGTGTCGCCGAGCACAGAAGACGAAAGGCGCACAGTGCACATCCCCGGAACCCGAGCGACACTAGGTAGCGACATAGAAGCAGGTTGCACGTGGTTACCTAGCGTCACTCGGGTTCCCTGCATTTCGGAGACACCAGGGCAGGTACCGTCTGCGTTAATTCTACCGATATCACATTCTCTCCCGTGTTACATATCCTGCTGGTATTACCATACATCCGGGGAAGGCAGCTCGTAGCATAGCGGCAAAGTAACGCGTGCTTGCTGTAGCAAGAAGGTCGTGGGTTCGGATCCGTTGTCTGGGGCATGTACTATCTCCATGGACCCGGCATCTCTTTATGTGGCTGGCCTTCAGGGGAGTTTACTCTGTCCAGTGCGGTTTTCTCACCCTTTTTTCTGTCCCCAGTACCTGCACCCCCTTCTCCCCTCTCTCGCCCCTCATTAGATGACCGTCGTTGTTGACTTGGCGTTAAACGATAAACAACCAGCAACAACCATACATCAGGAAAATGTCTCGCTTTTTAAAAAAAAATGTTGTTAGAGTATTTACCGAACCTGTTGTTTATCATACGATAGAGGACTGGATAGAAACACGCATCTTCCTTCCATACCTCAGTCAGTGCATAGAGGATGATTGGGGGACAAGCATGCAAATGTATTATGTATCGGGCAAAACAAAACCCCACTACTATGCAGCTCTTGCCTGAGCGACGTGCAGTTTGTCAGTGGGAGAGCAGTGCGCGGTTCGCATTCGACTCAAATTAAGTCCAGTATTACTGTTTGCCTGCGTCGGTCAAGGGAAACAAAAATGTTTGTTATTTGCGAACCGATCGCTGCGCGGTCAGTACTCCCACAGAACTGATCATAAGCATGGGGTGGGGAGTGGAAACAGAACGAGTGCTGTCAGCAAAGACGTGCTACAAAAACCTGCTCCAAAAATAAATGAAACACATCGCCCTCCTCCCCCCACCACCTTCCCGCCTTGAGAACGTGAATTGTTAATGATTCGAACTTGATGCCATAATGTCTTCTACACTAGTGCGGACATAACGACGTATCGAATCAGGCCGTTGTCCAATATCGAACTAGACTCCTCCGCGAGGCAAAATAATCCTGCTGGTAAAACTCAAGTTGAAAGACATGTGCTCATTCCAAAAACGCAATTTGTTCTGGGAAGAAACACGACTGTGTAGCTCTTAATTGGGTGATGAAAGGCCATCTACCGGAAATTTGTGACAGCACCCACCACGCCCAAACCGGCAGCTGGAACCCGCTACAGAGAGTACAGACGAGTAGCCAGGCTTTGCACACCTAATGTCCAGGCTTCGCCTTTCCGCAACGGGATGTCACCAACATTGCAAACGCCACGCTAAACAAAAATGTGACCAACACTGCTCCCCACTTCTCTCCTAGCGCCGGAGAAAAGAGAATTTGGTCGGAGTTAGCACCTAGTGGCAGCGGCAGTGCGTGCAGAGCTGCGAGTGCATTTGTCACATGCAGCAGTTGCATGCTGCGTGCATATGCAGCGCTTGTCACCGTTGTTGCGTCATCGCTTTGATCGCTACCAAAACATTCGCTGACTGAGACGGCCCGCTCTCTCCCAGACTTCTCAGCCCGGTCTGTGTTGGTGTCAGTCAATGGTCGTTAACCGCAGTCAGCTAACACGAGCGGTGGCGGGGGGAGGGGGGACCCAAAACCCTCCAACAAAACAATAACATGTACGCACGTCCGCGGGGTTCAGAAAGTGCTCGATGACGCCAGCAGAGACTGAACCACGACAGCAGCATATCGAAAGGGCCGTGACGACGGCTACACCGTTTCTCTGCGAACACGTTCGGGTTTTGCGACGCTGACGAGTGAAGGGAACTACATCGCTCTTCGGCGAGCGCAGGAATACATTGCACGGGCTTTCCTCAGCGCGTGGCTTGGCTGGTGGCCGTACGCTGGCGCGTGCTGCTAGCTACTGCCGCTGCTGCACGTGAGCTATGCGCAGCGGCAGTCTGTGCGGAAGCTGTCTATTTACCAGCGGTGCCGCGGTCCGCCGCTCGAGCCGCTCTGGCACAGCAAGCGACAGTTGGCTCGGATATTGCACGACTGGCACAATGGTCGATACCACAGCGTCCGCGCTCCCTGTCCCGACCCTCCGACTAGTGTGCTGTGGCTTGCAGTGTGCGCTGCGGGATCAGTCCCTCGCTGGTTCCGGTCCGTGTGCTGTTTCTGCCTAGAGGTGAGCGTCTTCAGGTCTTTCTCTCCTCTCGTCTTGGGTGCTGAGGCTGGACTTTTCTTGTTCTCTTTCGTTGTGTCCTTTGACCTTTGCACCCTTTCCAGTGGGTTCGAATGTCAGCATCCGCAGACAGTACTGAGCCATGCTGCGCTGCTGGTGGTACTTTTAGTAACGAAAACGTGGGCCAACGGGGGACTCTGTGATCCCGTCTCCTTCCCTCAAAATCTCTCCCTCTCACTTCTGTCTCCGCGTCACACATCCATCCATCCATTCATCCATCCATCCATCCATTCCAACCACCACGCAATCATCCATTCATCCAGCCATCCAGGTGTCTATCCCTGATGAGAGACATTCAATGTTTCGAATGATAATGTTTCCAGATACACTGCTCAGACCGCAGAGATTACGTCACCTTGGGATTAGTCCAACCTGCATAGCCAGCCAGCTGTCGTGTGTCGTATTGCATCAGAACAGAACGGATGGAAATCTCGGCTTTGTGGTAGCCCTCATCCTCCAGAAGTCATCGTGTTCTTCTATCTGTTATTTTTAGTCAGTGAAACTTGTGGTTCGGGGTCCTATGTCTTCACACGACGACAACAAAGACAAAAGCAGCGGGCATGGTGTGACGGCGCCTCAGGATTAAGTGATGTGTTTTTGTTGTTGCCGCTGCTGCTGCTGCTGTGTCTGCTTTTGCCGCAACGACTGTTGCTGTCGCCGCCCTTCTTCCAACTGACTTTGCAGCCTGTGCGTGCGTGCACGTGGACGCGTGGCGCGTCGCTCGACCTTTATCGCCATCAGCAGCCCGCGTGTGGAATCCGCGATGACCTAGTCTTCAGTCTCACCGGCAACCTTTCCTTTTGTAACCGGTCACTCCCCTCCCACCCCACGCCGCCTCGGCTCCCTCCCATTTCTTCCTCCTCCCCCCCCCCCGAAGGTGGGATGCTGTGTAGCATCTGAAATCACACCAACGAATGGCAGTGGGGTCGGCGCGCTGTTTACTCCTGTTCTGGAAGCTGGCCTTGCAGACGACGCCGGCCTTCAGGTTTTAGCGAGAAAGCGCGAGAGAGCAAGGACCTCGGCAGGACGGACTAAGATGTGGGGAGGTGAGAAAGCCCAGTAACCTCCCACCAGCAGCAACTGCTACATATCTCCTCAGCGTCCACCGAGTGTCGTGTTTTGGGGTTTTTTTTTCGCTGCGTCATCATCACCCCCAACGAACGTTAATCGCTGCCTTTGTAGCGGTGGTGGCTGTCTTTGTAATCGGTACGGATGATGACGAAGCTAGTGCCGGTGGTGATGGTGGTGGCGGTGGTGGTGGCGGCGGTGGTGTGAGTAGTGGTAGCAGCAGTCGCGGGTGTGTCACACTCGTCGCCGGAACGAGCAGGAGGCGCTGCGTGGACGACAGTGGACGAAGGAGTACAGAGGCGAGGATAGTGCTTTCGTCATTTACGTTTTCTCGTCGTCGCGGTGGGTACATGCTTCTCCTCGCGTCCCTCCCTGCTCCTACAGCTCATCGTTATCGTCGCTGTTGTAGCAGTTGTCACGGCATGCAGCATGCGTAGCTGCTGCGTCTGTGGTGGCGACGCGCTGGATGTGTAGAGTGCCCCGACAATGCCGGTACGGAGGGGGCACGTGGCTCCCCCTAACATCTTCATCGACACCATCATCAGGAAGTTCGATGGGCAAAGTAAGTCAGCTGTTACTGTTTGCTCCGCCTGTTCTGTTCTGTCTGCGCACATTCCTTCGCGATGGACATTTCCAATGTTTCCTCATTCTCTACATGTCACGTTTGCTGACAGGGACTGTTGCTTGTCGTAACGCGGCGTTCAGTTTGCTCTTTACATTGTGTTGCTTATGTTATGATATAGTCTTCGCGCCGTATAGCGTGTGACGTGTGACCGATACAGACAGCTTCGATTTTATATTGATATTTATTTCAAGAGGAAGTTTCTGCCATTTTTCCAATATGTCTACGCCAACATATTAATTTGTAAGCACGTACATACACGCAGGTACACGCAGGCAGACTCGCACCTGTACCCATTCAGGTACGGGGGTGGGGGCAAGGGAAGGGAGAGCGGAAGACAGAGAGGAAAGAGAGAGAAAGGGAGAATGAGAGAGACGTAAAGGAGAGATTAAATCTCGAACCTAGGATGTCGTTGGAAACAAAAATCAGAGAAAATCAGAGACATGTGCACACAGTCGAACTTCCCGCTTCTGGAGATAGGGGCGGATCAGTGATCGCTTGTTGCTTTGCCCTTCAGAACCGATTGCCTCTCGTGTCATTTCCCGTCAACCACTGCTGTTTTGTGCTTCCATTGACAGTTTCAGCGTATAGGAATAACAGTGGGATCGCTGTTCTACATAGCTCGGCGAAATAACTAATTCGACTTTGTCCTAAGCTACCTGTGCTTGGCGATGCACGTCTCCTCCAGCCGTGTGACGGGTTAATCAATACGTTTAATAAGTCAACGCTTTTCAAAGTGGTGAGCAGTATGTCACGATCGTAAGCTTGCGAAGGAGTGCGTGCCTGAAAGTCGCCCCCCACCCCGCCGCCCAACACACCTGTGCCTGCTTACTAACCACACGATATGCACAGAAAAGTATTCACGTATCCTTCACTTGGGCCCACATATGATCAAGAATAGTTTGCTGGATTTGTCGTAGGATAGTTACTAAGCATGGATTTTAGTTGTGTGTGTGTGGGGGGGGGGGGAATTTAGTGACATCTCCGAGTAAAACGCGATCCACGCCGATAAACTTCACAAATCGATGGCCATCGTGTTTCTTTCACCAATTGAGCTCTAAAATTCATATGTATTTGTCAGTTTAAAAAATCCAAAGCAACAAAATAGTGTGACCCCGACATAAATCTCGACAACGATGCCAACAGCTGTTTTAGCTTCGATTCATTCCTGTAGCCACAGAATTTTACATGTTGTTTCCTAAGCTTGGTGTTGCTTTTTGTCAGTTCAAGGCGTTGCAGGAAGTGTGGTGACACTGCTGTTAAGTGCTTTGCCCCCGAGACAGGTCAGAAAATTCCGGGTTGCTAGTTCAGATCTGCGGGTTTTATTCAAATCTGATGGTTTCTATCAGATCTGCGGGTTTTGTTGAAACCTGCGGGTTGTGGGTTCTTGGTTCACTCTCGCAGCATATGGCACCTTTTTACTGGGATGGCTGATTGCCGTATTTAGCTTATGCTGCTGACTCATGGCAGAAAACCCGAACACCAAACAATTCGTAGCAGACGGCATATAATATTGTTATACTGTTACAGACGGCATATAATACTGTTATATCAGGTGTTCCCCCCCACACACACACACACAAACACACACACCCCACCAACACTGCTACGAGTTTTAAAAAATCTCAAGTAATTCTTGTCATACTGATGTGTCATCGTCATGCTGTCATATTGTTACATGAGGCGTGGTTTAACGCTTTAATCCCTACCCCCTTCACACACACACACACCAACGCGGCTGCGAGTTTCAAAAGTCTGAAGTAGCTCTTATCATACTGATATGTCATCGTTCCATCAAGTTGTAAAATAGTCCTAACAGTTGTGCGTTTCTGAAGTCTTTGACAGCCGGTACAGACATCGTAAATGTTCTCAAATTATTCATGCGCCATTGCGGCTAGCTCTGCATTACACACCCTTTGGCTTTCTCTCTCCTCAGTCATCGATCAACGCAGGTTGTGACAAGATGCGTCCTTACAGCAAGCCACTGCGATCTTGGGCGACCTCCGTAGGTTTACAGGCTGGTCAAATCGTGATTTTATTTGTAGCTGAGGACCAGTTTGTTCTTCTTTGCTGGCTTGCAGTTTGAACCGTAGAATGCTTCAGAAATAATTTTACAGTCACGTTGGTACACACTGAGCATCGTAACTCACAAAGATGACTTGGGTTTCACTACTCGAAAACGTTAATTTGTACCAGTAGGGAACACGTTTTGGACAAACGTGAAATACAGCGCTGGGATGTATATAGTCCCTGCACCTTCGTTGAAAACTGCTTTGTATCCGTTTAGCACAATGAGCACGAGAGATGCAGGTGGCAATGCCAGAACTCCTACGGCATAAAATTAGGAAGGAAGGAAAAGGTTGGATGGGGGGAACGAGGAAGGGGAATGAAAAGGGAGTGACCCGCGAAACCCTCAGACTGCCAGCCCTGTAAACAGTCAGGGCCAGACCCACAAGTTCCGAAAGCCTGTTTGTGCTGGACGAGCCATCCAGCGCGATCGTCTGTAGTGCCACATACGTGACCGCACAGCCGTTAATGGTCTTTCTTGACCAGACACACTTTCAAAGCTTCGAATCCCTGGACCACCAGAGGGTGCCACAGTGTTTGAAAGCAAACATGTATGACTATTCTGTTACTTGTGACTCCCTGTAAGACATCGCCTCAGTATCAGGCATGGCGAAGCGTTTTTCAATTTTCCGGGTTATATCTTGATTCCACTTGTATCTGTAAATCTAAGCCTTTATGTCAGCCTAAAACTTAACCCTCTCACCACTACCCTCTCTCCTGTCACCTCTAATCTCAACCAAAACATAAAATCGTAAAAGTAAAGGGGGTGGGGGAATGAAACAAAAGGGAGGTGGAGGGGGGGTTGACCGGTAAGGCTTCAGCTGCAGTATGCATGCTTTGACCATTCGGCTTATATGAACTAGTTTTCATATTTTAAATTGCAGCTATAAAAACTTTCACTGTGACCGGAAACCAAAAAGCCATATTTAGGCGACGACATTCCTCCAGTACAATCCCTATTCGACTTGCAGACAGACGTGACGAAGCTGGCAGGGGTATGGCTCCACATGTTTGTTTACTCACTCTCCAGCTTTGAGAAAACTCTTAGTTGTGTGTGTGTGTGCGCGTGTGTGTGGATAGAATTGTCTCTGTCTGATCGAGATCTCTACTCGTATTATTCGATTCAATCCGAAATCCTTTTACTTTTGCAATCGAAATGCCTGCTGCTAGAGAAACAGTGCAAGCAGATACAACCATATGAGAGTTCATTTGTCGTCTGCTACCGCTTTCGGATTTCTTCGCAGCAAAAATTAGAACCAGCACTGACGTTTCAAATTAAAGCTTCTAAAATAGATACAAAACAGTCAACAGGTGCCCTGGTTTACATCACACTTCCCAGTTTCCCCGTGTATCACTGTACGAAAGAGGGATACTTAAAAACTATGGAGGTGAGTTCAGAGCAATCGGATTGTAGTATTCAAATTACCGACTTTGGTTTTTGTCAAAGGTTACCAATCGGACTCGAGCTGTTTTCAAACACAATGAAGAGTTTGCCTAGGTGACAGGTATATGTTCCGACAGGTATATGTTCCTATACATGTCTCTCAAAGGTTAGACGAAAGCCGGTCCATGACAAGATGTCCGAGCATTCAGCGAACGACCACCCATGTTTAACCGTTAAAGACAGGCGGAGGAACAAGGAGGGAAGGATGCCGTCTCGAAACCGACAGAAAAAAATACCTGTCGGGCACATATTTGCCGAGCATTGGTCTGTGCAGCTTGTCAGCCGCCTGATATCCATGTCAGTGACGTTCATTCGCTGCAAGTGCATTGTTCGTGCACAAGGAGCAGAGGTCATTCATGGGTTGTCGGCGAAGCACTACAGCCGCTTCGTATTTGATGACAAGCTGCACGTGACACTGTACTGAGACTACACGTTGTCGTAAGCAGCCGGCGATGGCACTGTCAACACCATACCCTCCTGCCTCCTTACTGCTGTAATTTGAGCGTAATAGTTTTGACGAACGAAACAACGACAAATACATTCATGTTGTTGGCTTTCTTATCCTGTCCATACGTGAAAGTGCACGTAAAACAGGCCGTACGGGCTATGTGACCGCTGTTAGGATTGGAAGGGCCGATAAAACGCTTTTCCCACCCAGACTCGATGTTTTGGGGCTGGAGCTGGGGCTGGAATATGTTATCGTAAGTTAGAAAAGTGAGCCAAAATACAGACCCAGGAACTTGTCATCTGGTTACTACGCTGTAGAACTGAATAAGAACATGATTAGTCAATGAAGCATGGAGTGCATCTTGCGTCACATTTAAAATTACAAAAAATGCGTACTGTGGTCCCCATGGTGACGATGGGGTTAATAGACCTTAATTAGGGCCGGAGGGTCGAGGATGGGTCACACCTGGAATCTATGGTGTAATCTCCTTGACCCACCAGACCCCAAAACGTGACATTTTTATTTGCCTTTTCGGTCACATGAGCATTTCGCCCGGTGTATTTTACTTGCACCCTTACGTATGGACAGGAGATAACCCTAGCGCTCATGCAACCCGACCCAGGAAAGTTTCGCGCCGTCGCGGTGAGATCTGATAACGTTTTGTGCTGAAGACGGGAAAGGAAGTTGGCTAAGTCAGAAGAAAAAGGCACTGACAGGGCTCTGCGAGGACTGACCTTTTCGCGCGCCGCTTGCCAGAAGCTGTGTTAGATAAAAACGGACGACTCCTTAGTTATAGCCAACGACCGATGCCCACGCCATCTGGTGGAAGCGCCCACATCGGATGCTGGAAAGTACAGCTGCAGGCTGCCCGCCCCCCCCCCCCCGTAGATCTGCCAGTTATCCCAGGATCGTACCCCCTACCCCATCTTTATCTAATATCATGCTGTCACACCCATCTGGAACCCGTAGGGGTTGGAATGCGCTTAGCGGAGGTGGCACTGACCGCTGGATGACCTTGGTCCTAGTGTTCTTTGTGCACTTACCCTCTCCTCACCACACACGCACGCACGCACACACACCCCAACTCCCACGAGTCTTTCCCTAAGCTAAGCGATGTTTGGTCACCTGTACTCCTTAGTAACTTCGTAGTAATTCATTTGTGACACACTCGTTTATCTAAAGCCTTGTGTTGTCTTTCGCCTGTCAGCGTTTCTGCTCTCCTAGAGAGAAGGGGAAAGCACTGTCACTCCCCTACCCCCGAAAAACCCCACCTGACCCTTCCCCAGTTCTGTTCCACTTTGAAATAGAATGTCGGGGGGGGGGGGGTCAGCCGCCCCATCTTTCTGCGGCGCTGACGCGGTAGGGTTGTGGGAGATCTGGCGGTCTCCAGTAAACATCTGTAACATCTGTCGTAGAGCCCTGAGTCAGTCCAGTCCACAAGCTGGCGATGAGCGGGCCTCCGGCTGGGTTCCCCCCTCTCCCCTGTTCCTCCCCTCCCAGAATCATGCTACAGCACAGCCGGGGACGTGCCACAACCGCCCCCACCCCCACCCCCACCGCTCCCATCCACCGCAGCGTGAAGTCTGTCTACAGAGCCAGCTGCCACAAGCACCCTCCACCCATGATCCTCCTCCCTACCCACCATACACCCTACCTCGTCTTCTTTCTTTTCTCCCCCCCCCCTCCCCACACACACACCTAAAGCCGTGCGCACGAAATCACGCGCCACGACAAAGCAGGTTGTAGGAAACGGGTTTGCTTGCCATGCGAAGCCGTCGGCCGTGGTGGTAGTTCAGCGTGGTGGTTGTTGCTGTTGTTGTTGTTGTTGTTGGTGGTGGTGGTGGTGGTGGTTGTCTTGGTAGGCTTCTTCCAGAGAGTCAGAGCGAAGCTTTCGTTCTCCTTGTCACGCACATCGACGCTTGTCAGGAAATCTCGGGAACTCTCGCTATTGCCTTCCAGTTCTCTTTCTCTGTTCTTCACGTCCCCTCGTCCACCCCTCACTTTTCGCGCAAGCGGACACGTGTTTTGGTGAATGAACGCGTCATCTTTTCCGTCCCAAAAAAAGTCCCAGTTTTCTGTGTTTACTCGTGATATACGTAAATCTGACCTGAAATGGGTAAGCTCTGATGGGCCAAGGACAGACCACAGGGTGAGCGGATTCCGGCGTTGTGAGAATAGTTTTCCGCTATCCGGAGGGCTTCATTCAGCATGTGTGTCAGCCTATGTGGTTGTGGATTAGGCAACGAAAACATAAATAAGGGGAAATTAGGTAAAATAAATCATGGTTTTAAATGTTTGTCACCACAGCAAACTAAAACACTGAAACATTTTAAGATTATCAGCAAATAAAATAACTGTAATGAAATGCGCGGATCCCAAATACTATAGTATTTCGTGTGTATTTAAAGACAAGGAACAAAACGGGGAAATGGATCGATCGGACTTTGCAGACAGTTGACAGACATACGTTTAAGAACTCTAGATCGGAGTTTTAACTATTAAAACTCAGTAAATAGATCGCGGAGAAACTTCAAAGTACACAAACGTGACGAGGACATGCGCACTAAGGCTCCCGGATAGTCGCGTAACTGGCGTTAGAGAAAGAACTAAGGCTGCGTACAATAGACTAAAAATGGCTACAGCAGCCCGCTTTGCCACTTTGTCGAACCAAACAGATTCTCTTTAGAGACGACCTCTGAGCGAACAACGCTCGATTCCCCCCCCCCCACACACACACACCACCACCACCACCACCACCACCACCACCACCCCCTATCTCGTCACTAATGCCACTAGGATTTCCAGACATGGCGTACCAGCTGTAATGTCTGCATAAATGACTCCATAAATGTTTATGGTAGCAGTAACACGTACATGCTTCAGAGATGTTTACTCACTCGATTCAGTCGTATTTTATACGCGGGTTTCACCAAAACACCAGCAGCACGACGTTCTTGTTAAAAGTGCGATCCAAATAAAGATGTTTTTGACATCGAACATGAAGCAAGAATAATTTGCTCTTTTGCTGATAAATAGTTATGGATAATTAATATTTAGCATACTCCTATTTGAAATTGTCATTAACAGGAACATGACATTTTCCCCCAAAAGAGCATTCTTCCCTGAAATAGTACGTCCAAAGAAAAATCAGGATAAACAGGTTTCATTACGTATGTCTCTTCTACAGAAAACTATGTTCACTTGCCTGTCCACCCGTTTTCTCCCTTCTTGTCTATGTAAGTGTATAACTGCGCGTACCAGTGAACGTTTATACTTACGTATACAATTTTATACAAAACCTATTGTCTGCTTCTTGGACTATTCGTCGACTGTATTCAATGTTCTTGTGTGTTATTGTTCTTATTGTTGTTTATGCGTGTTTTTTATACACTTGTTACTTCTTTCAAAGATCCGGGTTTTCTGACAATACTCAAACTCACACAAAGATTCCGTGCAGTCTGCACTAATGAAACTTTAGCCAGTAGGGCTAAACAACACAATTCGAGATAAAACTGTAGACAATAGAGTGCACGACACATCTGGGATAGCAAAACTGTAGCCAGTAGAGCTAAACAATAACTATAAAATAATTTAGGGAGATATATTATTAGGCGAAAAAATTGTTTCCGGTCACCCGACCGACCCTAAGATTTTCCACCTGATGAAAAAAAACGAACGCTTACACGCACGCACGTACACACGCAAAATAAATTTTAAAAAAATAAACGACCTACCTACCCTATGTTTTGGCCTATGCTACCTGGAACCAACAAGTGGGGAGGAGGGGGGAGCTTATCACTAATATCAGTACTGCAGTTGTATTGACAGCATTGTGACTTTGTTGAACGTGACGTCGATATATGCCGGCCTTCTCTGATTACTTTTGGCCTAAAGGGATCGCACAACACTAGATTGCAAGTGGGATTCTGTGCCATGTGTGTTGCCTCCTCGTTTCTGGTGGTGCTTATTGGCGGAAAAATGGATTTGCACACACTAGACCATACCACTCCAAACAGAGAGAGAGAGAGAGATGGCGGGGGGGGGGGAGGACAGACAAAGGTATGCATGTATGACACACGTAGATGCCGCGCGAGCTCTTACGTAAGACATAATTTCCTCGTTGTCTAAACACAGTTCGGGCAGTATAAGGCTTGCAGATGAGTCTTCTGACTCATGCTCTAGTGGGGGAGGGGGGAGGGTCGCCAGGGTTGCCCCATAGACCCCCATGGATTATCATCCAGGATGTCTCAAGTCACTTCCGCAAACCCAGGACCAGTATTATTAGATAGACAGCTACAGCGGTGTTGGTGGGGGGGGGGGGGGTCAGCATGGCCATCATATATGTGCACCCATGCACCCGCCCGACAATTCGTTTCTCTAGACATTAAATCCCTGGTGCGAGATCGCGCTCCTCTGGCCATAGACTGGTCTGCCGGTCGCCACAGTGTTGCACGCGAGAAAACGTCACATGCACCAGCTACGTCACTGACGTGCGCGCTGAAATCGCACGAAGTCATCTGTCGGGAAAGCGAAGTGCCCACTGGTTCCACCGGAACCACGAAATAAAAGTGCCAGAAGAAATTTCAAGAAAACCGTTTATCGCATCAGGGGTCATGCTGCATGACACTTAATTGTGTATTCATCGTCATGAAAGCTGTGACATGCGCGTGCTTGAACCCGTGGGAATGAGAGGTGGGGGTAGAAACTTTACGCCCATTCCCCTTAAAAAAGAAAAACGAAGGCTTTTTTCTAGATGCAAGGGTAGAAATACTTTTATTTTTTAATTTAAAATATCCTTACTAATTGTTATTTATGTCCAACGGTTCGATTGCTTGCGTCTGACTGCTCGAATCTTTAAATCTCTGTTCTTCAGCGAGGGAATTTGTTTCTGAATGACGACCACTTCTAATTGAGAGATAATGATGGTTTTCTACACAAGTATTCCCTGAATTAAAAAATTCATGACCTTTTTATTTACTCATCTGTTTTGAAGAGGCTTACTGCTACGTTACTGGGCAAATCAATATGTTAATAATACTCAGCACAGTGCATGAATATGAGCGTGAAATGTTCCAGTGACCTGGCCGCTTACAGGAGGAAGCGAAGGGAGGCAGGGGGGAATCTTCTGGTGACTATAGACAGGTTCGTGACTGCGAGAATTCAATCATCTTGCCGAGTACCCCCGAGTTCTTTGCAGCCTGTTGGTTCTATTTCCTGGTGTCGCACGCAAATCGCCGCTCTACCGCCATGCTCCCGGACAGCCCGTCCTGGTCGCGTGTACACCTTGAATACAGGAGCGAGAACTCTCGTGTTCCTAGCCTATCGCGATCTCTCGGTGAAAAACTGCGTTACATAGTCCTCACTTCATGCGCTTATATGTCGGCGTGACATTTTGTCAGCCGAAAATTGTTTTACAAGCAATGGCATTTAAGCCTTCGCGCATGTATGTGTTTCCGTATGTGCGTGTGTGTGAGATGTCTTCTTGCCGATACCACGGACCTATATATCACTGGATGTCTGTCAGCTGGGTTTCCTAACAGTTCGTTGCATCCCAGGTTCAAAGTAGGTCAGGCAGTCAGCGCGTGGTATATGCCTCTTCCGGTGTTTATCCGTTTGTCCAGTGATGGAACCTGACATCAACATCGAGTTGATTTTGGAAGTGAATACTTAAGTTTTACTTGCTGAATAAAACAAGTGTAGATTTCTTAAAATGAAACAATGTTTGTGACTGTAGAACATTGTGGGCAATGAATACATTTTCTTGAGTCGAGGCGACACATGCACCCGAGGCAACGTACTGTTAAAAGGTAAATAATAATGATATCAACTGTTATGTTGCCTTTGATTTTAGAACGTGTAGTTGAGATTAAATAGAAATTTTTTTTTCACCTTTAGCTTGCTTCAATCGTCATCGAGATAGTTGCTAACACATCGACCGGAATACCCGTACTGAGAAGTTGACCCATATTCTAACCTCCATGACCTTGACCCCGAGACAGACATCCAGTGACACAGGTCCGTGCCGATACGCTGTGCTGAAGTATAGTCACCAAGGTGGAAAAAACCCGCCTGTCATTCTAGACGCTTGGCAAATTACATAGGAACTTGAGACGATTATAACTGTTTGCCAAACACTTAGGAGGACAGGATCTTCGGTCCCCTCACATGTTCTGTCACGTGCATACAACGAAGCAGAGATACAGTTCATTGATGCAGTACTGATAGACCCTTCATGGCGACTGTTGTTGTAGCCTCATCTTTCGATGACACGGCGTGATCTTGTGTTTTCCTTGAAGATAAAACTGGGGGACCGACCGACCGATTTATTGACTAGCTGCCTGGCTTGCCAACAGACTGACTCACAGGCAAAGGCAGGTGCATGGGTGACCGTGTAACAGCTGGTTGTAGACGCTATGAGTATTTTCGTGGATCCGTCAGCGTTCGATACTCGGTCAATCACTCTCAACTTTACAGTCTCATTCAGTCACGCTCCGACAACACGGAGGAAAGGTTTAGGGTTTATTTTCTCACCCTCCCGTTACTGGTCTAGGTCGATCTGTAGTCTTCAGGGTGGGCAGCTGAACAGCAGCTACTTGTGTTAAGACCCGCGGTTAACAGGGGGACGTGCATAAACACAACTAGGTTTCATATATTCCCCGGCTATTGACGCTGACGGTCATTGATCTTATTTTATACTGCCCGAGACCTTGAACGAAGTCGAATATTTAGCGATGATACAATCACTGTAAACATTTTAACTACACTCCGCAGTATAAAAATGAAAAGAAGCACGTGACTGTCGGTAGAAGTAAAAACGTAAGATGACGGCAAAGGGACGTAACCAAGCAAAAATTAACAAAGACAAGGTCAAGGCTTTGTTGCATTACCCCTTCTTGAGGTTGGCACGAACAGATAACAATTAAAACTAGTTCCTTCACTGGATAAACGAAGGCAGTTCGCCATGGCCGAGGCCGATGGAAATGGAGAGATTTGGAAATAACTAGGTTGAGTTGGTATCCGTGTGTGACGTCCTGAATAAGGGGTAATACTCCGAAACGTGAACCCTGTCTTTGTTAAGTTTAAAGTTACTTTGTTGTCACCTTCGCAGAGAGAGAGAGAGAGACGGGGTGAGGGGGAGATTTGGGGGCTGAATTCTGAGCTTGTTTTTTTCCTTACCAGCTAGAAGAGTGGAGTGGAAGCTGAGCAGGCTGACAGCAGTAAGATAATTATTGTACAGACAAATGAACGCTTAAACGTAGACGTGATTAGTAATCCGACAACCGCTGAGACATTTTGACATACTGACACATCTGTCGACACACTCTGACAGTGTGACAGCTGTCGACGTACTTGCGGACCCTCCGGCTAAGTCTGAATTCTGCACGCGGTCTCTCTGTTCAGGCCTACCTCAGTCTAATTTAGTTTGACTGTTCTTGTGCGGGGTTTACACGCCATGATTAACTCGGGTGAAAGCAGTCGCGATCATAAAGAACTGATTCAACCGCGTGAAAAGATGTTTCTATAAAGAATTCCTGTCCAGGAAATTCTTTTCCCCCTCCATGGATCCTTAATGAAAATATTTTCAAGAACATTTGATTAAACAAAAAATCTGTTTTGTAGCAGATGGCTGGACAAGTTTCTTATAACGAGAGTTCATACGACCTTGTCGAACAGTGTAAGCCACGAAATTAGCACGGATTAGCACTTTGTTTTACTAACAATATATTTACAATTCGTTATACTTTTGGGGATGGCTTTAAGAATTCATTTCGCTGTATGAGGCTGATCTGTTTCGATTGTACCATCTTCCTGTATTTACTTTCAGACAGACTCGGTTTCTGCCATGTTTGTTTCTGGCCAACATGGTGTGGGAGCGAGTAAGGACCCCTTGCCGCAACTGCCGCGCAGGCATGGTGCTGAGTGCGACATTTAATTGTAGTGAAATTTAAGCTGAAAGACGGCGGGGGGGGGGGGTTTACAGGTAATTCCATCTGGCAGACCATGAAACCACCAACCCTACACCACGCCCCAGATCTTCCTCGCTTCAGTCAATCCCCTAACTTTTCCGTCCTTTCCTTTATTCACCTCCCAATCTCAGCCCAGGAGAACAAGTCTGGGATAGAAACGTAGTTGGGATGTAGCTGTGACCGCCAGGTAGATGTTGCAGGAATTCCAGATTCATGGCAGTGCTGGTCTTCTGCGTCTGACGCGGCTCTTTCCCCCCCCCCTCTTTCCCCTCCCCAGCCCCCCTCCCGTCGCTTTCTGTTCAGTTGTGTTAGTGAACGTAAACCGTCTGTTTGCGTCTGTTGGTCGTCTGCAGGTCACGTATGTGTGCACTGCACTGTTTATGCGTTCCGCTTGTGTACGGTAGGCATTCGTCTGGCAGCAGTAGCGCCATCTGGCTTAACCCCCACTGTTCTATGCACCAGACGTAACCCTTTCTCTTCTCAAACGACGGTTTGTTGGCTCGAAAGTCAAGACGCAGCATCAAGCTGTTTGAAGTCACAGGGTAAGAAGGTTCTGTGTATAAATGTGTTTACATTTTGCTTTTGAGATATGTTAGAAGATTGTCAGTGGACTGATAGTTCACCCTTTGCATTAAAGACGTTGAAAACTTACGTATGCTGGAGGCGATAAATATGATGATTGCTGAAAGGGTTGATATTAGAAATGTTAAGAATACTTCTTCGGTTGATTACATTTTTCTCCGATCAGTCGATTAATTTAATTAACGTGTCATCTGCTAGGCACACAGTGAAACACCGAAAAATACAGCCTTTCTACTGAAACCGGCCATCGTTCCAGGTGCTCAGTATTAAGGCAGTATCCATGTTGTAAATGTCTTTAAAGTAGCTGAAGCAGAAGTTTAAATTTTAAAGTATAAAATTAAAATCCAGAACAACTGGATGTTGTAAAGCGTTTGTCTCAGCCATTCACGAAGAAAAAACTCAGCAACGGATCCAGGCAGCTTGAATGCTTAAGTAAGACATTAATGGTCAAAACCAAAATTAATCCTATACAATTTTTTAACGATTAGTCGGTTAATTAATCGTTACGATTCAACTCTAGGTACTGCCATTAGTTTGTTTGTTTGTTTGTTTGTGGTTTTGTTGTTTAGTTTGTTGGTAGAAAATGCACTATTAAGGGTGTTATTAGGTGCAGTCAATAAGTCATGATCGTCAAGATTGTTTCTGTGCAAGATTTATCTCCAAGATCAGGACACTTGGAATGCACTTTCAAAAATGTTTAGTCGCAATAAAGTTCTTACGCAGGGTTCAAAGTACAAACCATTACCTGTGTTTACAGGGATCCTTAAAGGTACAAATCGTGAACATGTTCTTTGCCGGAAACGGGATCATTAGGCATACTGCATGAATAGTTACACTTATCCTAAAAGACAGTTTATTGTTAGTATCAACGTATCAAGCGACCTCTGGTGGGGTCGCTGTGGGCAGAAGGGGGAGAAAACACGCCATTGTGCACGGAGACGAACACATCGCAAAAGAAGATTTGTTGGTGATGGGCGTTGGGGGAGGGGGAGGATTTTGATTTGTGGCACGTGGCACATGGCACGTGGCACGCGAGTCCCTGGATGTTGATTAGCAGAGTTCGCGGAGTTCACTCTGCAGGGAGTGTCACTCCTCGCAAGGTTTCTACTCCATCTCCACTGGTAGACCGCCAGCGACTCCGTGCAACTGCACTCAGGCAGTTCTGCGGAAATTCTTTTCTTCGTCTTCTCCGTGGCTTCCTTATTGACATCGGTGCTGATCCTTGAACTTTAGGAGGCTGTCGATGACGCTGCAAGCTGTGTAGAAAGTTTTGTCGAACGGCGAGACCAGGGCACCACCCGTTTTCTTGTAGAAGGTCGTTGCAATAACATCACGAGATAGGCTTTTTAAAAAAAGCAAGTGGGCTAAAAAGAAAAAAAAACAAAGCAGAAAAATGATATGGGAGAGGCAGGTGCACTGTGTGGGGAGGGTTCATTATGCAGTCACCTGTAGATCACGCACGTGACAATCGGAACTGGGCTCACTTGGCTGGAACTCGTACAGTGGATCGTGTGAAGCGTTAGTGATAAGGTGAGAGTTTTGTGAGGCCACGTGCTCACTGCTTGAGAGGGAGCTGGCTCTAGGAGACAAGTCTTTGGCCTCTATAGGAGCAAAGGGAGTTCTGAGGGAGGGGTGGAGGGTGTTTCAATCAGGACCGGTATACTCTCATTGCTCTGGTAAACGTACCTTTGGCTTTCGAACGCAGTGAGGCTTCTGACAGATTAGGGACGAAAATCAGCCATTCACGAAGGCAAACTCAGTAACGGATTCAGGCAACTTAAATGCTTAAGTAAAAAAATTAATGGTCAAAACCAAAATTAATGTAAAACAATTTTTTAACGATTAGTCGGTTAAATACTCGTTACTATTCAACTATAGATACTGCCATTAGGCTGTTTGTTTATTTCTATTGTTTAGTTTGTTGCTAGAAAATGCACTATTAAACTCACTGGGACCCAGCGACATCAACAGATGTCGCGACCTGCATTAAGGGTGTTATTAGGTGCAATCAACAAGTCACGGCGATCGTCGAGATTGTTTCTGTGGAAGATCTGTCTCCAAGATCAGGACACTTGGAATGCACTTTCAAAAACGTTTAGTGGCAATTTTCTTTGGGTATCGAATGCAATGAGGTTTCTGACATTTTAGGGACGAAAATCCACCTGTCTTCGGCGGTTTTCTCTGATTTCCTTACCGATCACTTTTTCCGAAATCGTCACTTTTCCTAATTTTTCTACCCTTTCCCTTGTGCGAGTCTGTCTCTGATCGTCCCTCGATCGAATCCGAGTGTTTCTCTTTTCCCAGCTTAAGTACTATGTGCTCTCACGCCTTAAACTCGATTAAACCGGTTCTGGCCAGCCTAGAGCAGCTACCCACAATGCGTCCACCTACCCGGTGTGAAGAAAGGGAGGAGCGAACAGGCTTACCTAGGAGTGACAGGTGACAACCTAGGAGTGACATGTGACATCCCTCTTTTTCCCAACACTCCTCGTTGCCGTTTATCCTCCCACTTCTGGGATGGCCTCGAAACAGCGTTCCTTGCTCACTTAGCGTTAAGCAGCCAAGCATCCTAATCCCGCTTGAAACTTTTACGGACAGCATCGCATCAATGACATGAGCTGAAATGGCGGCTGTCTCAAACTCGAATCAGGGAGATGTTGCATAATTATTGAACTGCTGTCGGGTAATGCGTCGACTGGATTTTCTCTTCCTGCCGCAAACGAAGGCCTGCGAAAAGCTTTGCCAGTTCTGCTGGTGCAGAATTGCTTCTGCCCGCTTGTCACTTTTTCGACTGACAGCCGTAAGTTTTGCCTGCCGTTCTGTGTGCAGATTGTCAGCCAGACGTAACTAGTCGTCTTTTTTCGCGGCATCTCTTTGCTGCAGTAGTCTGTTTCTTTCTTTTGCCTTGCTGTCGGTTCCAGGAGGCGAAGCAAAAGCCCTCTTTTCATGCACGTCGCTCGCTGTGGCAGGTTATTGTCGCCATCAGTGTGCAAGCCCGCCGTCTGCTATTATTTGTGGAACTGCAATCCATTTTATGACGTCCGGTTTTCTTTGTAAATCTGCGGAACTGTCTGTGACATCTGGAGCCCATTTTGTGACGTGTGGTTTTTATGTGTAGATCTGGACTTCATTTTGTGACATTTGATTTTATTTGTTAATCTGCAGTCCATTTATTGCGTCTGGTTTTTATAGTGGAATTGGAGTTCATTATGTGACGTCTGGTTTTAATTGTATGTCTGCAGTCCATTTTGTGACATCTAATTTTATTGGTGGATCTGTAGTCCTTTTTGTGGCATCTTTTCAGTCTGTTGATTCAGACCTCTAGCTCGCTTTAAAGAATGTCTGCAAACATTGGTAGCAGATCCTACAAAGGGAATACAGATAAGCTAGACAGTCAGAAAGTAGGGTGGAGGGGAGGGGGGTCGATCTACAGATAATAATCCAGTTTCAGACCGTCAGGAACGAGAATGTGTGCAGATGACCTATCGCGACAGACAGGAAAATATCTCTACAGATAAACCAAGCGCCTCACGTCAAGACAGGAGAATGTCGACAGATAACATGCTCTGGACCTTTCGCGAGAAAAATATCCACAGATAACCTAGCGCGTGTTGAACGAAAGTGTGTGCCGATAACCTAGCGAGTAGTAAAGAATGTTTGTTGATATACTCAGAAAAAAGTAATACTAATGTCTACTGGTACAAATTACGTCAGAAAGGTTAGCCCGGCACATCACCAGGTAATTCAGGCACCTAAACAGTTTCTTTTTCACAAAAATACCAACTTTCTTCATTTCTGTGCAAGGGCTGTGGCTGCCTCTCTCTCTTTCATATAAACACATGGACGCACACACAAACACGCACCCACACATACACACATACACACATACACATATGCAAACACGTCAAAGCTGTCATAAATCCTGCTTCCAGCAGGATGCAACCTGTTCTTTGATCCTAGTTTACGACTGGTCCAGGTGTTCTCTTCGTGTGGCGTTAGGGAGATAGGTGATGGTATTAACCAGTCATCTTCCAAAGGGAGACTTTTTTTTCTTTTTCTTTAATGTTCGCACAGCAGTAACATGTAAAGTATCCCAATACTTCAGGAAAGGAGAATCTGGGTTCAGTTTCTTTCTACTGTAACACCCTGCTCAAACGTTTGACTAATTGGATGAAAACTCTGAAACTCTAGCAAACACTACTACAGGGGTAGGAGATTCCATAATTCGTACATTTTTCTGTGTTTTGTTTTTGCATTCTTTTAACTAGCGAGACGGAGATTCTTTTGACAGTTTGTGGGCCTATGATCC
>SMGT01013929.1:87876-125209 GCA_004794575.1 Lanistes nyassanus | reverse complement strand
GACAAAAGTCATGGATGATCGATGGACACAATTTTTCTCGAGGTTTGCTTCCTTCAGCTCAGACCTCGGTGCACGAGTAAGTGCTGCAGAGATGGTAATCTAATCGGTGCTAATGCAGATCTGCCATTCCGTCAAGGTTATCGGGAACCGCCCAAGTCAATGCGTGGGCCGCTGCCATCTGTGGTGGGAATATTATGGGTCCGCACGCATGCGTACACGCGTATTAGCGAAGGGTGGGGTACAAGCAGAAGCACCCAGCACCCGCTGTTGTGTTTATTGAAAGAAGAACAGCAGCAGTCGCTTGTGTTGTGTATTCACGGGTCTGCGAGTCGAAATCCATTGAGATGTTTGTAGCGAAAATGGTTCCGGGCCTGTTATTTCTTTGTCAGCTCTCCAGGAAGATGCCTGTTGCTCGGTTTCCAAGCAAGATGTATTATTTCAATAAGATGGAGACGTCAGTATGCGATGAAAAATGGGATCCCGCTGGGAGGGAGAAAGTACTTTCCTTGAGAATCCTGATGTGGCCCAAGCCGCTACATTATATACGAGGAGGATGAAAATAAAAAAGATGGCGGGAGCCAGCCTGTAGGTGATTTGTAAAAGATTAACAGATAATAGTGTTGGTCATGCCCCACCCTCATCTCTGTATCTCCTCCTTCTTTCTCTAGTTTCTTTTTGTTTCTAGTCTTACTCTCATACTATTTGTATAAATCTCAGAAAGGACTATCTGTGTGTGTGTGTTGGGGTAGGGTGGGGGTTCATGGAGTGATGATATGGAGAGGATACTGTTTGGTTACATAAATTCATTGCTGCTTTTTCTCTCCCCTCCTTTCCTCCCTCTGTCCCTCCCTCGCCCTCTCTATTTTCTTCTCTCTCTTTCTTCTGTTCATCCCTCTCTGTTGTTCTCGCTCCACCTTCCCTCATCCCCTCATTCCTTCATACCACTTAGATGTACTGTCTTTTTGTCTCCGACTTAACAACTGTTCGGCACAAATTCAAGAAACAGCTGATTGCTCCCATACTAACCTGTCGACTTCATGCAGTTACCTGCACGCATTTCACGTGCTTTCCTCCTGTCCCTTCCCAGTCTTGTGAGCGTGGGACTGTGCGCGCGCTTGGCTGCGTGTACGCACATACGGGTGTCTGTGTGTAGAGTGGGTTTTGGGGTGGGTGACGGGAGTGTATTATGATGATAATGGGAGTGAAATTTCAAGACATCCCGACTCACTGGTGGCGCCACAGTGCAGACTTCAAATCTCATCCCTAACACCAAGGAGGACGCTTATAATCGCTGTCTTGCGACAGGACCAGTGGGAGAAATCTACAACTGTGTTTGTCGTCCCTGATAGGGCTACCTTCGTGAAATACATCTCTCTTCCTCAAGATTAGATTTCGAGAGTCTGCCTTTTCTTACATGTAAACAGTTGTAGTCATTGCTTACACTGGTATGTATGCAGGCATCGATGTGGAATTTGACTTCCACTGCTATGGACAGACCCGGGCAGCAGAAGATTAAGATATATCTGATACTAGGTGCAAAATAACTGTTGTGCTCATCTTCTCACCTTTTTCGAAATTTCTAATATCTGGTGATGTCACTTCCTCTGCTAATCATGCACATCGTGTTGAATTCTTCTCCATCACAACCTTTGGTTTTTCATCTAGTCGACTTTTAAGAGATACTCAGAATCTCCTTACACGATCCTTGTCGTAGCCTTTAGTGAATGACGTGAGCCTGTGACGGGATCTCGTGTGTTGGCCCGTTAATAATGATTCAGTTGCTCAGAATCATGTGATGTTTCTCCGAGCTCTGCAGGATCTTTTTTTCTGCAAGGTCTGGCTACGGTTGGAATTTTTATAGCCCAAACGCAAGACCGCAGTGCCAAGATTCTCAGACGTAGGTGGTAGTACTTATTCCTTGTCATCTTCAAAGTACCGCTTGCATATGGATGTGGCACGGAAATGCTTAAAGAAGCTCTCTCTCTCACACACACACACACCGCTTTTATTGAAAAGGGAATAGAAGACGTACAAAATATTTAACCCTGAGGACAACTCTGCAACCTGTTTTATTAGCGCGGACTAATGGCTGGTGAGAATAGTCAACAATTGTTTTGATCCAGCCCACCCCCCACCCCCCAGTCCCCCGCCTACACTCGTAACCTAAGTCTCACGACTTCGTGTCTAAGTACTGCGAGAGCGATGCGTTGTCCTGCTCAGCAAGCAGAAGATGGCTTTCAGGAGAAGGTGAACAGCTGTCACGGTCTCTCCTGACCTGCATCGGCGTGTCCTTAGAATTAACACTAACAGTGAACAATTCAAATGGCGTGCGTATTTCTGCGTGGATGCTCACGTTGGAAATTTTAGCAGAAGTTAATTTTCCCTATCGTCAAACTTGGAGTATTTATAAAAATCTTATCTGCACTCGACACATTTTTAAGCAAATTATTTACAGAGCAAATAGATAGGCGTGAATCATCGTTTGGACGGAGGTTATTTCTTTTTCTTTATTTTGCAGACAGTGATAATAGAGAAGGTTATTCAGCTTTTATTCAGAAGCGAGATGTCGACAGATTAAGGTGTATTGCAGGTATTAAGGCGTAAATGGCTTGCAGTTAACGTTTGATGAACGGTCGCCAAAGCTTAGATTAGTCAAGATTGTGCGTAAAGAGTGAAGGACATCTTTTGACATTTAAGTGAGGCTGTCTCCTCAATTTTTTCCCATGTCTGGTCTCAACTCGGCACACACTGTAGTGTGGGGAGTGAAATTCAGAACGTAAACGTCCTGTTTCGCTCCGGACCACCATACTTGCATTGTTTATTACAGCTAAAGAAGTTCTGTCGTGACGTCTCGCTCAATGTAAGTATGATTTTCCTGATCGGGATAGGTTAGTTTGTGCCGTCCCGGGACACCCACAGACTAGACGTGGGAAAAGAAGTATGGCGGCCTGTGTCTATACGTTAACAGCAGGACGACGCAGGCACAAGCTGGAGTGCTATTGACTAAGTGCACTTGCACCAAGAGTACGAGAGTACACAGTGAAAACAATTAGTTCTGTGGGCGGGTGTCACATGGAGAGAATGTATGAGTGGCGGACAAGGTATCAGAGCTCAGGGACAACTACAGTTTGCCGCTATGGTATCCCAGAGAGAGAGAGAGAGAGAAAGAACTACGCTAGTGTCAGAAGAAAATCGGCATAGACATTACTGGGTGTCAGCCTAGTCAATAATCTGATCATATTATCCACCTTGGTTTGAAGACGTCGGGAACAGAGGTGGAACGTGTTGCGTCGTTTGTCTCAATTCTTACAGTCTCACTTCAGCGTCACCTTTCCATCCAATCCCTCCGCCTACATTTAAGTCGTAGACACGAATTTTAAAAAAAGAAGAAGAAATAGTAATTAAACGTGCATTCAAAGCACGCGCTGGCATTTTGAAACGTGCTGCATCAGAAGGGCGTGAGGTCCTTGACTTTTTGACCTTTCTTTCACTTGGCAGGAGTTCCGTTCCGTTGAACCCGGCAAATACTGCAGTGGAGGACTTCTAGAGTGTTTGAAATGGCAGAAAGAACTTTTTTTAATAGCCAAATCCGGGGAAAGAACAATAGTCTTGAGGATTAAAAACGCCGGTGGAAGCTAAGTGGTTCACGAGTTTCCTTCTAGATGCGGAGCCAGACCTCGTGAAGAGGTTTGAAAATCACAGGTCAACGTTCAGGTTAGCAGACACATATGAGATGTGCGTGTTCTGTGGGTGATCTGTTGCTAGTAATAGTCTGTATCAGGTGTACCTTAGACCTATTTTCTGCTGTAAATATTCAGCAAGGATTTTTCAAAGTAAATACTATGACATATCTCCAGTAATACATGTTGTGCTGTAATTGTTTTAATTGTTCACTTGCAAAAGCTGTGTTGTAGTCGTTCATTTGTTAAACATGTTGTATTTACTCTGTTGCATATTTATACTTTACTCAGTAACTAGCCTTTTCTGCCTTGCGTATTATGTGATTTAACAGTTTTTTCTTGTTACTTCCTTATACTTTTATAGTATAAGTCTTTATTCCATATCTTCTTTCTTTTGTCTTTTGTCTTTTATCTTTCCATTTTTCTTTTTTCTATTTTTTTTCCACGAGCACTAGTAATGGGAGCTAATCGTCTCCTGCCAGTGACCAGCCTGTAGAAGTAACTTTTTGTGGCTGCATTCCAACCCTTTTGCCACGCCCTCCCAGCTTCTTTCTTCTCCACCATCCCCCCACCCTTCCCCATCCCCAGCCCTCCTCCAGCCACTTGCTAGATCGCTCCGGCGAGTCCCGTCTGGGGCGCGGACAAGAGGTGCTTGCGGTTGAGAGGAGCAGAAGAGCACGGTAGCAGCATCTGTCGGTCAGGCTTTGGCGGGCCGAGTCTTAAAGTTAATTGATCCATAAGATTCATGACAGCTTGATACTGGAATCTGCCCCATCGCAACCTTTGCCACTCCCCCTCAACCTCCCTCAGCCTTTTCCGTCTGTTCAGCAAGATAGAAGTTTCACACACCTACACACCCTTACACACACACACACACCTCGCTAACAACTCTCTCCCCCTTAGTCGATCAACTCCGATCGATGGGTTTGTTCACAACAGTGCTGTTAGTCGGGGTTGCGAAAATGAATGCATACTGTCGTCCCCAGGTGGATTTCAATTCATGCAACCTTTGATGAATTGTACAGAAAAACAAAATCGTGTACTTAAAAAAAAGGGGTGAGGTGAGAACTCAGGAAAAAAGTTTAAATTAAAGCCCAAAGAACACGCCACAAAAGATAAAGTTAGCTTTCCGCATAGTGTGTAATGCAGGCGTCACAAGTTTCAACCAAGTCAAATAAAAAAAAACTCGTAAGGCATTAAGCTAGCAGTCTGCAACAGAGATTCCATCTGACTTCCATAAACGATAGCTCCGTGCTTCTTCTTGAAGAAACTGGAGCTCGCTACAATCTACTTTCCGCACGGAAGGTTTGATCCAGCAGCTAGGAAATTAACTCGCATTTTGATTAGAGACGGGTGGGCTAGATATTTTTTCGATTGTTAAGGTTCAGAAAAGTCTAGCCGTCGTAACACTTCATGATGTTTTGCATTCTTGTTGCTCATGGAAAAGTAAACTTGGACCACAGTGGTCCAAATGGATTTTGACTCCCAGAACGGCACGTGCAGATTATGAACAGTTCGATTGGGTATCAGGAATGTGATTGGCTAAATGCCGTGATCATTAATACACACACACACACACACGGGGGAAACAGAAACACTGTTTTAATTTGCAGAACACAACGTATTTTAATATTTAGAAGTTTGAAAAGAATATGATAAACATTTTAAAACAATTAAATTTACTCCCGACATACTGAAATTTACGAACTGCTAAGAAATACATCGAAGGTAAATTTTCAGTATTCAGAATCTTCAGCAAAACAGTTTCAAACGAAAACATGGATTTCAATAAGGTGGTTCCCGCGCAACATACTTGCTGGGAAAAACGAGCTTTTAAAATGTTTTAGAAAAAAACGGTTTGTGGGAAGGGTTCATAAATTAAATTTTGTTTTGTACTTGTTACTGAGCAGAAACAAAATCTAAAGATGAACATTTGCATACGGTTGATACGTTGGCACGGTAACAAAACGTACTCAAGAAGGAACGCTACAAGCAGATTTTTCTTTTCAAATTTGATTCATTAACCCGCCTCCCGTCCTGGAATATTTCTTTCTTGCTTTTGTTGCCTCATCTTCGAAGTACGCATAAACAGCTGTGGCACTTTGCATTATGGGCGGAAGTGCAGCCATTTGGGTCTTTAGATCTAGTTTGCAGTTTTGTTTGGTTGTTTGTTTGGTATGTTGGTTGGGATGGCGGGGGGGGGGGTTGTTATTTTTAGCGTTGTTTATCCCTTACATGTGGACACCTTAGTTGTTGGGGTTTTCTTTAAGTATTTGTTAAAAAATAGTTCTTACTTGCCGATTTTTCCGAAGTCCAAGAGCGTAATCATTATGATGAATTTCTGTGAAAAAATCTCGATGGTACACACACAGATACGCACGCACACTCTCTCTCCCTAACACCCCAATCCCCCCCCCNCCCCCCCCCCCCCCCCCCCCACACACACACACACACTGCAGCGCTCGTACACAAACACGCCATCACTCATGCGAATCTTTTTCTCGGTGTCTGTTCGAGTATAAATTTCGCTTTGCCTTTGAAGAAAGTTTCTGACTCTTTCATCACAAGGAAACGTGTGGCGTTAATGAGTAGCAGAATGTTTTCGTTTTCATCCCACTTGCAGTGCTGCAGGCTGAAGATGGGCCGGCTTGTATGATCTTTCCTTATGCACTTCATTAAGTTAAACTGTTAGTATACTTCAGAACATGACCTGGATTTAAGGGTAGTTTCGCGTACGAGGAAACAACAAATACTCATGCAACCCAACGTTTAACGCTTCATGTAGGAATTCTTGTGTTTCCCAAGCTACACACAGATTCAAGCGCCTCGACGGAGCCCAAAGGGGGGAGATACATTTAGGTACGCATGAAGACAGATGGCTAAAGAATTTATTATTGACTCGTTTGCCATGTTAAAGGGATCTGATTTTTTGTCTTTGATGTTTCCTTTCCGCTTGACACAATGTTTACAGTCTGTGATGTTCGTTTTAACCAGCTCAAATAAGGTTCTTCAGTACGCTTTTTGTTATAAAAATATGGTTTTTGGCATGTATGAGTGAAGTCATGGTGGTAAGAAATCGTTTTTGAATGCACTTAAAATTTAGACTTAGAAATTGTTATCATTATGATTGGCACTGTGACCTGGTGACTGAAGTTTTATAGTTTTGTTTTGTTTTATTTACAAAGTTTAAAGTATCTTTTGAGTTAAGGCCTTATTTTCAGGTGAAAAATATTGCAGCATTTAATGCTGTTATTCATTTTATACATGAAGTCTCTGCATTACAGACACGCATTGCGTTTCCAAAAAAATTACCCGCTGTTTATTTTATCCTGACAGTTTTGCTATCTTGTTGAAGAGACAGACGTACGTTTTCATTGTTGTGTCCCAGTATGCGGAGTTCAGAGAAGGGAATTTCTTTATTTATAGCCATCCTTCTACTCATAACCCATCCATTCTGTCGAAAACCTACAGGTAAAGGTCAGGTCGAACACTCGATGCACCCACGTAGCTGCTGATGGCGTTCTGATTCTGGTCAGTAACGCAAGCTTCAGTAACATTCGCTCTCAAGTCTTAGTGTTGCTCTGGTTTCAGTGAAATAAGTAGTAATTTGGTGTTTCAGTTTGAGTGACGCTAATCATAATAGTTTCGGACTAGTGACTCTAACACTCTTAGTGACCTCCCGTTCAGTGACTCTAACACTCTATTGACTCTAACACTCTAACCTCCACTTTTAGTGACCTCCCGTTCAGTGACTCTAACACTCTATTGACTCTAACACTCTAACCTCCACCTTTAGTGACCTCCCGTTCAGTGACTCTAACACTCTATTGACTCTCACGCTCTAACCTCCACTTTTAGTGACCTCCCATTCAGTGACTCTAACACTCTATTGACTCTAACACTTAAGTCTCCACCTTTAGTGACCTCCCGTTCAGTGACTCTAACACTGTGATGCTAATCTCCACTTTTAGTGACATTAGCCTCCAGTTTCAGTGACTCTAACACTCTATTGACTCTAACACTTTAACCTCCATTTTCAATGACCTCCAGTTTCAGTGACTCTGACACTGTGATACTAACCTCAACTGTTAGTGACGTTAGCCTCCAGTTTCAATGACTCTAACGCTTGGGTTTCAGTGACTCTAACGCTTGGGTTTCAGTGACGCTATCCTCTAGTCTGAGTGAAGCCAACTATCTGGATTTGGGGATACTTTCGCGCTCTAGTTTCAATACGTCTAATCTTCCCTGACTGCAGAGACCCAAGACCCGTTCTTTCCATCTTCAAACCTCTGGGAGACGGCTTCTTTGGTCTTGTTTCACGCATCATTTCCCCTCCTTTCATTTGGATTTTTGCGGGACACAAATTAGCTTATATCCTGCAAATGAAGTAGGAAGCTTAAAGCCATTTGCTACTCTCCTCTCACCATTTCCCCTCTCCCTCCCTCCTTCCCTCTCTCCGCTTCCTCTCTCGCTCGCTCGCTGTCTGTGGCTGCAGGAAAGCCGAAGGAGAACTGCACTGAACATTTTAGAAGCTAGCGAGAATGTGTATTCCACTGTTCCTTTACAACATTATTAAATTATTGACGGGTCTGTGTCTCCATAGAAGTGGGCATATTTTCCCCTTAATTAAAGTTTTGCTGTTGAGAGACAGCTGTCCCAAGTCGATGGCGTCAACCTGTCCTCGTGGGCTCCCAGTGATGAGATATGTCGGAATCAGTTTTGTAGAATGTCCGATACATTGGCACATTTTTGTAGTTTCTAAAACAAGACAATTTTGAATTTAAGTTGTTGGTTTTTCCCCTTTTTTCTTTTTTTTAACATTTCTTTCTTGTCCTCTGTCCTCCTACCCCTCCCCTCTCTTTCTCATCCTGTTTCTCTTTCTATCTCTCTTAGGTTTGTCAGTTTAGTTTTCAATTTTACCGACGACCGAAAACCGTGGTCTACATTCTGGCATTTAGGTAGGATAGTTGTAACGTTTGCTGAATTTTTTGGCTAATGGGCGAGTCCTCCTGTTTCTTCTTCACGTCATCATCTTTTTCATCGTCATTGTCACATTTTTTCTTCCCCTCCTTCTCTTTTCGTTCGTCCTCCTTTGCTATCTCACTAGCACCAGTGAGTGCAGAACAACTAAATAGAACGAAAGTATTCCCAGGATAGCTGTCAATACTCTGCATGCGAGGCAACTATAAATAACTCAAGCGCACTATCAACAGCCTCACATTTGTCCGCGACAAACGAGGGTTCAGGACCGGCACACCACCCCTCGGTACTGAATAAAGGAGCAAAGCCAATCAGAGTTATCTGACCTTTGGACCTCCAGGAGAAGCTCCAGCCGTCTCCAGCCCTGACCCTACTCTGCCATGCAAGTAGCTGCGAGTGTCGCACATTAGTCGTGTGCTGATCACCACCAGGGGGGCGGTTTGGGTGGGACGTTGTTACCGTTGCTGATGGAGACGCTTACAGTTGCTGGTGACAGGGCTCTATCCTGCGGATCCTGATTTATTCAGCAGTTCAGACGGTGGGGTTTTACTTTGTTCAGTCCATAGCACCTATGCAAATGCGGGAGGAATACGTGAAGAAATTTATGTTTCCTCTTCCACCTCCTCCACCTCCTCTAACTTCTGCTCCTCCTCTCTCGGTCGCTGGCTTTCGTTCTTGGTTCCCCACCCCCACCCCAGCTACCACGTTCTTCCTTTATTTCCAGCGAAATGCTCGTAAACATGTGCACCAAGCTAAAATATTGGATATCTTTAAAATAAAATTCTAAGCTTTCACAGCACTATATATTTTTGATCTTTTATTTCAGTTTCGTGAACTGGCACTATATATTTTTATTCTTTTACTTAAATTTCGTGAACTAGCAAAATCTACTTTTAATCTTTAATTTCAATTATGTGAACTGACACTATATATTCGTAACTAGTAATTACGTCAATAATATTCCTTTATTCCCTTATCCTACTATTAGCCAGTATAAATTTTTAATGAAAATTTGATAATCATTCTGAATATAATTGTAGTAGGACGTCACCATGGACTGCAAAGAACAAAGGGTGTTGGAAACAGTCACGAGAATTTCATCCAGCTCTCACAACAAAACACAGGCGAACTTATAGAAAATTGGATTAAATACTCTTTAAGGACACATTTGCATTACTGGAGTCTCAATCTTGACCGAAATCAGACAAAGTCAATAATGCATGGGATTAGATTAAACTTTTTACAGGTTCTTACAAATGAGTTCTTCGGACAGTGTAAACATCGCATTCCTCTCCACACTGCAATGCGAGCGGTCTCAGCAGCAGGTGACCGCCTAGGTGGTCTAGTGGTTAGAGCGTCCGCTTCTGAGGCGGGAGGTCGATGGTTCGCAAACCGACCGAGGCATACCTAAGACTTACAAGTTTGCAATCTAGTAGCTGCCCTGCCAGACGCCTGGCACAACAGGGAACAGTACTAGGACTGGTCGACCCAGTGTCAGTATAACGTGACTGGGTGGGACTGAAGCCCGTGTTGCGACATCAGTCCCACGTGTGGCAGCACGTGAACTTTGTCATCTCAACACCGTCCTGATATGCACCCAGTTTGCGGCCGGACGTTAAGCAACAAACACCTACCCCGCCAAGCAGGAGGTCACCTCGATCCGCCCATTGGCCCTGCATTTTGCAACCTTGTTTGTGCGCACGCAAAATCTTTACTGAGTACTGTCATTACGGTCGTGATGGGACGTACATTTGATACTGTAGCACGCCATGCGGAAAATGTATTGCCTAATTTCAAGTAATATCTTCCCATGCAACAGGAGATGCTCAGTTCCCTATAAAGTGGCACGCTTAACACACACACACACAGAGAGGCATGCACGCCAACTCTATAAAACCACACCTAAGAATGCAGATATATTTTTAGAATTCTCGGCCCACTTCTACCCATGATCTGTAGACTGATGCGGTGCCGTATACTAGAAAATAAACTCGAAGATCAGTGAACCCCAAAAGAAAATCTAATTGGGAAGATAGGAACGAGGGAGAAGGTCTGAGTGCCAGAGCTCGGAATGTGGCCCTGCCGAGGGACTGGTGCTTTGTTATTGCAGCATGAAACGTCCTGTTATCAGGGCTGGCAACATTCAAACCCGGCTAGTCCCGCGCCCCGTTTGCCCTCTCATCTTTGCCCCTCGTTATTTGATGTTCGGCGGATGTGATTGTCCTTCGCGCCCAACAGCGGGCTGCCCTAAGCTGGTAATTTTCATCCAAGATCGATAACTCAGCCGCCCGGTTCTCTCCCATGTGTATTTAGTATCACACGAGTCAAATATTCGCGCAGGTCGGCAAGCTGTGGATCCATTTTCTGTGTGTCATCTCGCAGGTGATACAGGTTTTGCTGGTAGTAGGGCCTGAGGCTGAACAACGTGGCGTGGAGACGTAGCTAGTACAGACAATGAAATGACAGCAGTGTGATGTGAATCATCTCTCTCTGTCGTGTGTGTGTGTGTGTTTGTTTCTTCGGAGATGGGGGATGGGGAGGGAGTGTCAATGAGAAAGAGAGAGGGAGGAGGGATATGCGCATGCAACACGCAAGTGATGTGTAAGGACACTGAAGGGTGAGATGATTGATTTTCTTCAAGTACTGGAAAACGGCCTCATTCCTAGCACTGGAAAATATCTTTATTCAGGTTTGGGGTCAGCGTTTTTAAAGACAATTTGAGGCTGTCGTGATTGTAGCTATGTACAAATTGGCAGGCGCGATAAACCATCTTTAAACAATAAACCATCTTCAGACTTTATTTAATGGTAGATGATGATGCAAGAACAGAAAAAGCAAAAGCCCTGGAAAAGTACACAACAGCAGAACCCCCCAGAAAACATACAAACATACACACGGAACTATGTGGTACACAAGTACAAGTAAGTTTGGCAACAGAAGTAGATCAAGCAGCACGAGATTGGAACATGAAAGAACTGTATAACACCGCCAATAGAGTGGAACGTGAAAAAACTGTATAACACCGCCAATAGAGTGGAACGTGAAAAAAACTGTATAACACCGCCAATAGAGTGGAACGTGAAAAAAACTGTATAGCGCCACCAACAGAGGGGAACATAAAGGAACTGTATAACGCCGCCAGTAGAGGGGAACATGAAAGAACTGTATAACGCCACCAATAGAGGGGGACTTAAAGGAACTGTATAACGCCGCCAGTAGAGGGGGACTTGAAAGAACTGTATAACGCCGCCAGTAGAGTGGAACGTGAAAGAACTGTATAACGCCACCAATAGAGGGGACTTGAAAGAACTGTATAACGCCGCCAGTAGAGTGGAACGTGAAAGAACTGTATAACGCCACCAATAGAGGGGGACTTGAAAGAACTGTATAACGCCGCCAGTAGAGTGGAACATGAAAGAACTGTATAACGCCACCAATAGAGGGGGACTTGAAAGAACTGTATAACGCCGCCAGTAGAGGGGGACTTGAAAGAACTGTATAACGCCGCCAGTAGAAGGGAACATGAAAGAACTGTATAACGCCACCAATAGAGGGGGACTTGAAGAAGTGTATAACGCCACCAATAGAGGACTTGAAAGAACTGTATAACGCCACCAATAGAGGACTTGAAAGAACTGTATAACGCCACCAATAGAGGGGGACATGAAAGAAATGTATAACACCACCAATAGAGGCAGACGTGAAGGAACTGTTTAACGCCACCAAAACATTGGCTGCGGAGTTTGGCAGGCCGGTCTGAGAAGAGGAAAGAAGAGCAATAGGAGATGAACAAAAAGGGAACAGATGGGAACATTTTATTGAAGAACTCTGATATGATGACAGGTTGTATTTTTTTATAAATTGTCTGTCGCAAAAAACGGGACACCTGGATAGTTGAAACAAAAACAGAAAAGGGAAACACTGTGTAGATATCGAGGCATGACCAGATTCGAAGGCCTGGCCATCCCCAATAAAGTAGCCAGACGGTCATGTGGAATGTGTGTTGTAATTTGTCATCAGCGCTATAGCCGTCAACTTGCGCTTCTTCATGTCATGTTCTAGGGCTCAGGGGCGATCGAAGACGTATGGCGAATGTAGGCGAAGAACACGCAATCTGACAGCTATAGCCGCAGTCCTTGCGATGGGCTGTCTTATAAGGCTGTGCTGTCTTGTACGAAAGTGCTTTGGTGTTGTTTTTCCTTCGCTGTTTGTTCGCTGTTTTATTCTTGTTTTCCCGTCACTAGTTGTTCTTTTGTTCTGTTCTAGTTCTTAGTGTCCGCGACCTGGTCCCTGACGAGGCTGCCCAGACATGTTTGTGCAAAACAGAATCAAGATTAGCTTGTGGAAATTAAGACAGACAACCCTATCAAATATACTTTACAAGCTGAACCAGTTTCCGTGACCATTGATTCTCCCAGATTCTTACAGAAGTGGTTGCGCTATGACAAAATGGCATTTAATATAATCGTGCTTCAGCATGTAAGTGGCGATCTGCGATGAAATATGAACTCGCTGTCATTGGCTGCTGCAGTCAATGGCAGATAAATGCGACAGCTTAGTGCTTTTTTATTTGCATCTTTTACGATTGAAAGTTCCGTACCATTTCTTTTCTACCTCCTGTCTTACGCGCATTCTTGTCTCTGTCCCCGCCATCGGCAGACTGTCTTCCAGAAATAAAATCTTCCTCTACCTTTCACTTCCGTTCCCCTCCTGCCCTTCTTTGTCGCCCGAACACACGTGCGCAGCTACTTCCCCACCCGCCTCCAATATACCCAGTGATCATGATTTCATGGAAGACTTCTGAAAGGAGAAAAAAGATTTCTATAGCTGAAAGAGGTTGTTACTATGTCATTACTGTACAGAGATGGATTTATTATTGACGTCATGTTCTTAAAAGCAGGAAAAACTGGCCTGAAAGGGAGCACGACCTGACGATCTTGATCGAAGATTGATCGATCATTTTTCTTTCCTGGAGAGCGAGTGAAGTTAAGAGGAAAAAAACTTTTCCCTTCTGACCATTGTGCTTCGTGAAGATATTTGCCTGCCAAAAATTACTAGTAATTGTTGTGTCGTGTAGGCATACATCTTAAAATAGAAGCCGTATTGTTTTCTGCTGTCAGTCCTAAGTACCATAAACACGGCTTGATCACAGCTGCTTACAGGAAGTTTAGGCCCTATGAGGGATGACGTGCAGCACAAAACATTCAAGTGCTCAGCTAAATATTTCTGTCTGCAGTGTCAACCCTTCTAGCGCCTCAAGATCCGGTACGTTGCTGCGGCCTAACCTGTGGTAAGCGCTACTGATCTGAGTTTCTCCGATATATGATTTTGCTAAGAAAAATTTGGCCCGTGGCGACTGGATGTTAGGAGTGCCTGTCTTTCACCCCAGACCGACTTGCGCGGAGCTGGGTGCGCTACAAGGGATATCCCGTTTTCCTTGTAATTGTTTCGTTGTCAGACGGTACCCTCAACTTTTGCAATGCTTTGGGACATCTTGAATGTTTACAAGTATCGAGCAGTGCTCCCTTAGCAGAATTATCTACCCGTGAAGGAAAGATAGCTGTTCGACATTCTTCAGAATTGTAGCTACAAAGGCAGAGTTTGTTTCCATGGTCTGCGCGTGTGTGTCTTTGTGTGTGTACGTGCGTACGTGTGCACGTGCATGCGTGTCAAAGTAGCGTGGGAACTGTAGGGTGTGCTTCAGAAAGATCGATTAAACAACGTCTGAGGATGTGTAGTGGAGCAGTTCTGCAGCTGTCTGAAGGAATGTGGTCAAGAAATGTTCACACTGGGAAATGATAGTTTGGCAAAGCACTGAAAATGCAAGTTCAATTTTAATAATAATAATTATAATTATAATAATAATAATAATAACGACGACAACGCGTACATATAACCTCAGCATTATGTGCTCACTACCCATAAATCCCAGCACGTAAAAGTGCGTCACGTGTGATGTCACAAGCCTAAACAGGAGAAAGCGTTCACGGCATGTTCACACTGTCCGACTAAATCAAGCCATACAGTAGATCGTGATTACTTTTCATTTGGTGGTACTTTTCCAAGCAAGAAGGTAGCAAAAAAGCTGGTTAAATGTTGATATAAATATAAAAATAAATAATACAATTTATATATATATATTTAAAGTCAATAAATACTTGTGCCTCAGCGGGTGCACATTTCTGTGATTGACCTCATATGGAGCTGTCGACATCAACATGCACACACGCACATAGAAGTATGCACGTGCACGTGCACGAAAATTTGAAATACTGGAAAATCATTTGGAGTTTTTTGCACCAGCGCGTCAACAAATCACTGCTACAGGTATCGATATTGAATATGAAAATGAGTAATACTGACATGAAATGGGAAAAACTTGCACACGAACTGCGGAGAGGGCAATCGCCGTAATGTGACCGAGGCACGTACAAGAAACTGCAATTGCAGTCAGCAGTTTTGACATGCGCAGTGGAAGAAGCATTACTCACGCGATACTGCAGCGAGGTAAACATGGTTTGAGCCAATAGGTCGATAGAGCACGACCTTGCGACACGGAGGTCATGAAGTAAAACTTTTGTCGTAATAAACGCAGTAAGAAAAAGCATCAGTTACGAATGGACTATCAGACACATACGCACTCACGGATCAGACATAAGCAGACATGTACCTGGCCTGGGTTATATCGGTGTTGGCTTCCGCTCACGTTAAAGTCAACGTAAAATGCACAAGGCGATCTTTTTTACGGCCGGAAGGCAAGATACAAAGATACGAACAATAAACGACTGCTTCTTGGAGACACGAACCTAGCTTTGGGCTGCAATGACAAATGTTTTTTTCTCTGCGCATAAAAGTGACCAATAATTTTACTGGCCCAGCTTGCTTTTCGGCCACTGTTATTCAGGGGAAAAGAAATACCACCACTGTGCGATCCAAGGCCGGCTTGCACGAGCATTCGTATGTTCTGTTCCGGTGATAAAAGTGGTCGTTAAGTCCCATTCTCCCTCTGTATTTTACGTCCACTTTTACGAATGAACAGGAGATAAGGACGCCCCTGGGCTGGCTTGCATGAGCGTTCTTGTCTGCACCTCCAGTCATAAGAGCGGTCCTACACTGTTAGTCCTGTATATTTTACGTACAGCTTTACATACGAACAGGCGATACGACTGCCCATGCAAACCACCCCTACAGTCCCGCCGTGAACTTGTACCCGAAACCCAAATAGTCATCGCGTGACAGCTTCGGTGCTAATTCTGTCCAACATCCTCTTCTGTACAGACCGGAAGTTTATCATCGCCAACGCTCAGGTGGAGTCAGTGCCGATCATCTTCTGCAACGATGGCTTTTGTGAACTCACGGGCTATTCTCGGGCAGAGGTCATGCAGAAATCTTCCGTGTGCGACTTCCTTCAGGGCCCGCTGACCAGTTCCTACGCCATCATGCAGCTGAAGCAGTTTCTTCAGGGCTCCGAGGAGAAACAGGTGGAAATTCTGTACTACAAGAAGGATGGTAAGTACTTCAGCTTCTTAAAATGCCAACTGAGTAGGATATCTTCCATACGATTACTGTTGTTGTTGTTGTTGTTGTTGTTGTTGTTGTTGTTGTTGACCGCTTGCTGATGGCGCAGCCCTGGCATCGCACAATGAAGATCTCCAACAGCTGTTGAACAAGTCTGCCCACGCTTGCAGGGAGCCTGGGCTGAAAATCAGCCCCAAGGAGGCGAATGTAATGGGACAAGATGTCCCTGCACCTCCTTCCATCAGCATCAAAGGTGAATAGTTTGCCGTCACCGACCAGTTCGTATACCTCGGCTCTGTCATCACTAGCAATCTGTCCCTGGACAGAGAAATCGATAAGAGCATCGGGAAAGCAGCTGGGGTGATGGCCAAACTGAGCAAGAGAGTGGAGCAACAACCAGCTGACCTCGCAAACCAAGCTGAAAGTCTACCAGGCGTGTCCACGAAAACTCCTTGACATCACAACGCGTGACAAAGCCACCAACACCGCCCTGCTGTAGCAGGCCCACCTCCTCAGGTCACGTGCACCGCATGCCAGACGGCAACAGGCCTAAGGACCTTCCGTATGGTGAGCTGGCCACAAGACATTGGCCAAGAGGTCTTCCAATGCTCCGCTTCAAGGACGTCTGTAAACGAGACCTCAGGCGACCAGGCATTGGCCCAGACAACTGGGAACTGCTCGCAGACGACAGCAGCAAATGGTGTCACGCCCTTCGAGAGCGGACTGAAGGTGGCGAGGAGAAACGTAACCCACTGCTGGAAGGGAGAAGAGTGCAGGAAGCAAAGACAGCAACCCCAGTCCACCAATATACACCCCAGTCCACCAATATACACCACAGTCCACCAATATACACCACAGTCCACCAATATACACCCCAGTCCACCAATATACACCACAGTCCACCAATATACACCCCAGTCCACCAATATACACCCCAGTCCACCAATATACACCACAGTCCACCAATATACACCACAGTCCACCAATATACACCACAGTCTCATCGGCAGCACTTGCGGAAAGGACTTTCATGCCAGGGTCGGTTTGCTGAGTCACACTAGACGCTGTTCTCAACAGGACGTCCTAAAATTCCTGGGGCGCTCCATTATCTCCGGATATAGACGGGTGCCTACTACTACTACTGGTGTTGTTGCTGCTGTTGTTGTTGTTGTTGTGTAGTATGGCGAAGTGTTACATTTTCGCTCACGACAATTTTGTCACATTTGCGGCTTTTTGGTTAACCTTATATCTTTATTACAGGCAACACTGACAGCTGTCTGGCTCTAAAGCGTCGAGCCAATTCGCGATTTAAGCGAATTTCCATTTCTCTACAGGGTGGTGGAGAACACAGAACAATGAAATGTGGGAGTGAGGTGGAGGCTGGGGTGTAAAAAATATGTCGGAGCTCCTGAACCTTGGCAAAAGACGCAGAGTTTATAAACTGCACCTCACAGATCAGACCCCGCTGACCCTGGAGGTGATTAGAGAACGCAAAGGACATTCCAGTCAACTGCAGTTTGGAGGCCCCTTGAGGGATTTGGCACAGCGGCACAGAATGTTCGAGTTGTTTATAAACGCAGTATTTTGCGCGACATCCTTTGTAGCTACTCCCAGCCAAGCTTTTTGACCGGCCTGCTTGTAGCTGTCTCATGAAGGCGGACCCTGTTACCTTTCCATGTCGCCTTCCACCCTCCGGAGATATTTATGGAGGTCTTTTCTTAAAGTGTTATTCGGTTGGCTTGTCGTAAGCATGAATACATTTTCCGCACTGCAAAGCTGTCCTTTCCTTGACCAGTCTTGCGTGTGTAACAAACGAAAGGTCTCCGTTAATAATTATCAGTAACGAACATCCAGACCGCATTCAACCCCCTCTTTTTTGTGCTACCTGAAAAATGTTAATTCTTTCCGTTCTCTCCTGCAACTCGCAGACACTTAGGTATGTGTATGCCACGGACAGCAAGGTGCACCCTGGAATATTCAGCAGGCAATCGTTCATGATAATTGTCCTTTTAAAAGTAGGGTGAAACTTTGCATGCACCCTCCATCTTTTTCTGGTGAAAGCTAGATGTCACTGTACCCATGCGAGTTTCCGATCCTTTAGAAGCGCTGAACGTGCGCGTCACGACCAGAATGAGAGCACAGACGCAGGGCGAGTTTATTATAGTTTGCTTGATTCTGTCTTGTCATTTGCTGCCTGCTCTTTCTTCAATTTCGACGTTTATTGGGTTGTGGCGCTCGTCTTTTCGCTGCGCAGTCATGCATTGTGACATTCTGCTTCTTCCTTATTAATCTGTCACGCATTGCGACACTGTCACTAGCCGTAGATTGCGACATGCCGGTGACGAGTCTGCCTCGTTTGTTAGCACGGATCAGCACAGGACGTCTTCCAGAGAGCACTCTGATGTCGAAGGACCGTAGAGGAAAGGGGCGAGCCTCGGCCGCCCGGAGCACTCTTGGAACGGCGGTAGCGTGACGTGTGCAGGCAGCCGGACGCTAGGGGTCGCCAGTGCTTCTAATGGATCGGAAACCAGTGATGGCTCTGTGGCCGTCGCATTTCCCAAGCTGCACCGCGCGGTCCGAGACTTGGGACTGATGGGAAATGTCAGCGAGTTTTTAAGGAGCGCACCGACAGAGGAGGGACTGGAGGTGGAGTAGTTTAAGCCGGATATGGAGAAGTGGAGGCTTCGGGGGCTGGGGCTTGAGAGGGAGGGGAGACGGGCTGGAGGGGGGATCTAGAGGATGACGTTTAAAAAAAGCTCCATGTCTGTGGAAAGATGTAGGAGTCGCAAAATTCCTTTGAGTGTCGGCTGATTAAAAAAACAACACACACCTCGCCGTTTTTCTTCTTTTTTTTTTTTGCGTTTTTTATTTTACAGATTTGCGTGCCAGGATTTTTTTCAGAGTCTTAAAAAGAAGGGAAAAAAAGACGACTTTTTATACATGGAAACTCGCTATTTTTAGAACGTAACCAGGCCTTTTCCTATAGACGATTGTGTGTTTAAAAGTTATACGAGATATTCACTGACAGTTTAAAGCAGCGTTTGTAGTTTCCATGGCGATAACTGTCTTTCTGTCAGTGCGTGCAAGTACGTGCGTATCTGTGTGTATGTGTGTGGGTGGGTGGGTGCGTTGATTCTACAGTATTGTTCTGTGCCTGGTCCCCACTGCCACTCCAGCCTACTCAACATCCGTTTGAATGCAGAACAAAATTACTGGCGTTGAGTGACTGGCTGAAGAGTAGTTCTGTGTGGTTTTTAACTCCTTGATTTCTGAGCCTCGTCTGATTTGTGCCATTTCTTTCTTTTGTTCCTTGATCATATCCATAGTTCCGCTCTTAAAACCACACTTCAGATTATCCACACACTTAGTTTACTCAAATCTGCCATGATTCATCAAAGGGAAATTTTTTCGCACGTTTTTGAGGAGATTCCCGCAATTTACAGTGTTTGTTCTGAAACAGTGTAAAAACACTATCGAACAAATATTTTATGCCAACAAATATACATGCTAATATATCACCAATAAAAAGTGTTTACCTGAATTTCCCATCTTGGTAATTTATTTTCGTTTTTAGGTTAAGGGATATGAATTTTTGCCGTGAATAAATCTGTCAGATTTTTCTTTTCCAATCAAAGATTTGTAAGACGTTTAAATAAATTATTTTTTTCTAAGTGATGAGAAACATGCAAATATTTTCAAGAACAAATTGGGTGTCCAGTCTGTGAAAGTTATTCATCTCTCTTCAAGCACTCAAAATAAATTAGATTTATAGAATTAACATTCCCTACAAATGATATTAACTTCTGAAATCATTCATTTTCAGTTTCTTGTAAATCGATGCTCTCTAGAACAGTATGACTATAACAGTTTCTAATTTTTTGCAACTTGTTTATTTAGATATATTGTTAAAGATCTTCAGGGGCTTTCCTGGTCTTTTATATCGTTGACAATTTCCGATTTATAACTTAAACAATTACGTCGATAATTACTTACCTCCTTTATTATTCTGAGTGGTAGAAGAGCTCGTGCTTCGTCAAAATTCCTTCTCTTTTCATGCATCTTCCCTACTCTTTTCTCTTTCTCTCCCCCCGTCCCTTATCGTTCTCTGTGGATATGTATGGTTGCGTGTGTAGGTGAGATAGAGAGAAATGGAGAGAGTGTGTGTCTGCGTGCGTGTGCGTGTGTGTGTGTGTGAGAGAGAGGGGGAAATGGAGAGAGAGTGTGTGCGTGTGTGTGTGTGTGCGTGTGTTTGTGTGTGTGAGAGAGAGAGAAATGGAGAGAGAGAGAGTGTGTGTGTGTGTGTGCGTGTGTGGACGGGAGTGGTTTATGTGTGCGTACCCGTGTATACGTGAAAGACAATGAAGGCGCGTGTACGCGTCTGTGTACAGGTGTGCGCATCTAATTATTCGGTAAAAATAACATCACTTCGCATCCGCGTGTTCACTTTACAAATTTAAAGTTTCACAAAAGCAAGTGTAGTATACATATATGTGTGTGTGTGTGTGTGTGTGTGTGTGTGTGTGTGTGTGTGTGTGTGTGTGTGTGTGTGTCCAGAATATTTTTAATGAATTATTGCTGATATTTTCAGTCGACCAATGTCAGGCTTGAAGACGTTTGGCAGCATGCTGATAACAGAGCTCTATTCAGGGCATTCCCAGTCTCCATGCTGAGATCTCTACAATTACACAGCATTACTGCACTTGGTTTGCTCTGTAACATGGCTGTACCATGAGGAGTGCACTCTGTTTACCGGAGTGATGTTTGGAAGGGAGCAAAGGATGGGAGGCCAGTAATTATTTTAGAAACCTTTCGTTCTTGTTGATCTGAGCTTCCAGAAGGAAGGACGTGGCTGATTATCAGAAATAAGTTGATGGCGTTAATGGGGTTGTTGCGTGTAATGTTTCCGACGAAAATAGCTTTGGAAACGTCGAAAATTGAAATTGCCTTCATCGATTGAGAGAGGAAACAAATATTTAGGGCTGTGGGAAGTAGAATAGAGATTAAAATCAGGAGACTTTGTCAGCTACCAATTTTAGTCTCCATTGTTTTCTGTCTTGCGAAATTTTGATGAGTCACCGAAAAGATGTTTCGTGTGTGTAGATTTGTGTCTGTGGCATAAAAAAAAATCTTAAGAAATCAAGGAGGCGAGGGCACCACACCAGACAGTTAATTCGAATCTGCAAAAGAGCTCTTTTGCTGGCGGGTTTGGAGGGAACGGTGTCCTCAGCATTGTTTAAATGATTTCATTTATTAACGGACGATTGATTCATGTTTACAAAGGTAGCCAGGTTCGACAGGAGACCAGTGTAGCTCATCTTTATCATTTGTGAGGTGAAAGTTCTAGGGCGACAGGACGTTATTGGCATGGAACGAGAAAGTGTATATAAGCGAGCACGTGTGGGAACAGGAACCCGGCTGTAGGATCCACTCTGTGTGTGTGTGTGTGCGCGCGCGCGCACGCATGTGCGGCTGCCTTAGTGCCTGTGTGCGTGCATGCATGCGAGATAGAGAGAAAGAGAGAGAGAGAGCAAACCGAGAAGGAATAGAACAAAAGAGGAATCGGGGCAGAAGAAACAACAAAACTCTTTTAGCAGTGTCTCCGAGTGCTTCCGAACTAAGAGGTTTGTGAACTAGAAAACTCGCTTGGTAATTGCACGAAGTTAAACGAGGGAAAGGGCACGCACCACTTTTGACAAGGTGTGTGCTCTTTTGTAAATTGATGTCCGGAGCTGTATGTTGCCCGTTGGTTAATTTTTTCGAGTCGTCAAAGCATCTAGCAGTGTTGTAGGATGATGCGACTGGTGTAAACAGTTCTATTGATGACGTGGCTGTAACCCTGGCCTCGCCCACTTACGGTGAGTCAGCCAACGCCTTGGAACCCGAGCCACGACAGCCACCAACCTGACATCTTCTGCAGGGCGGGGAATACTAAATAGTTGATGTTCAACTATGGCCTTAAAAATATGTTGAACGTGAAGAACTTTTAAGCAGGAAAAAAAATCGCGGGTCTCTTCTGCCGCCAGAATTATTACTGTGAGGGCTTGTAAGGGATTTGTTGCCATTATCTGAATATGTGCTGCATAAATATTTATTGATTTGGTGTGTCCGTGCATGTAACGCTCAGACCGTATTGACCGTGTGCCGGTGGAGGGGGGGGGGGTGATGGAGAGAGGAGGGGAGAAAAGGGTTACGGAGTAGGGAAGGAGAGAAGGATAGTGTTTCAGGGCTATTAAAGTTTACTTTGTGTGTGCGTGTGTATTTGCGTGTGTGTGTATATATATATATATGCATATTCGCAAGTGTGCGCGCGTACGTGTGCATGTGCGTGTATGCCTGTGTCTGTGTGACTGTGTGGGTGTGCATGTGAAAGCGCGGAGGGTGGGGGGACCGGGGAACCTAGAAATATTCGTGGTGAATTCGCAACCATTAATATCCTTGAATCTTTAACTGTTTGGCTGCGTACGATTTCTGACTGCTGCAATATATATATATATTTAATGTGTTTGATTATTATGTCTACATGTACCAGTTACAACAGCATGGTCACACTCCCCGTCTGTACAGAACAGTTACAACAGCATGGTCACACTCCCCGTCTGTACAGAACAGTTACAACAGCATGGATCACACTCCCCGTCTGTACAGAGCAGTTACAACAGCATGGTCACACTCCCCGTCTGTACAGAACAGTTACAACGGCATGGTCACACTCCCCGTCTGTATAGAACAGTTACAACGGCATGGTTACACTCCCCGTCTGTACAGAACAGTTACAACGACATGGTCACACTCCCCATCTATACAGAACTGTTACAACGACATGGTCACACTCCCCATCTATACAGAACTGTTACAACGGCATGGTCACACTCTCCGTCTTTACAGAACACTTACAACGACATGGTCACAGTCCCCGTCTGTACTGAACAGTTACAACGGCATGGTCACACTCCCCGTCCATACAGAACAGTTACAACGGCATGGTCACACTCCCCGTCTGTACAGAACAGTTACAACGGCATGGTCACAGTCCCCGTCCATACAGAACAGTTACAACGGCATGGTCACAGTCCCCGTCCATACAGAACAGTTACAACGGCATGGTCACACTCTCCGTCTGTACAGAACAGTTACAACGGCAAAGTCGTGACAGAAATAGCGCTCCTCGTTCCTAGCCCTCCCCCCTCCCCCCACTACATGACAGTTACAACAGCAGTCATCACCGCTGATCCAGGTGCCAGTAGCAATTAGTAAGTTGCCAAGTCATCACGCCTGGCTACGGTGCTAGACCAGCATTAAGAATACAAATGCTACAGGTTGTCTTTTTCATCACGCAGGCCACACGTGACTGGAACAGGACGGCGTGGGGCGTCCGGAATCGATAACCCGATGTTCAGGAAAACCCTTTAAAGCGCTAACGCTCTTCAGTGTCTTTTTGTGTATTTTTTGCGCTGTTTATTAGAATGCCAAACCATGTCTGCTTTCTCGTGACTGTCGGTTCAGCGTAGTTAAGCAGAACATAATCTTTGAAAGTTTCAGTTTCCACCCTATGCGAGGAATAAACGAGCTACAAAACACCAGCCATCTAAGGTATCCCTCCGTACGCCTTGGGGATCTAAATAAAAGTCGAGGCAAAATATATCCCAGGCCGGTGTTTTAGCGCGGACCACGTTTTACAGCAAAAATATTTCTATCCTGAATATGAAGGTGTGCACGTTGAGAGAATATCTGAATGGCTTTCACCACATTACTTGTTTTCAACTTTGATGTCGGATTCAGGATTTATCGGCCCATAATGTACGTTAGACTAATTTAGCAATCATTTTAACCTTAGCACGGAGGTGACCTCAATCACGGACAGTAGACTTAATGACAAGAGACTTCACGAATCTGCAAGATAATTATACAAATAGAAAAACTGAAACAAAATTAACAACATTTAATTTAATACACTTTTGGTAAAACGCATAATTCTTCCCCCTTCCCCCTTCCCCCACAAAAAAAAACAACTTTGAATTCTATGCAGGCTGCCTTCATAAATATGCCGTCAGAAATGTTTAAGTATCTGATGTCAACAATGCTATGAATAAAAACACAATTTAAAAAACTTCTAGAACAGACAGGTATTACATTTATATATACATCTACTTTGATAAAAAGCCCCCTCTAGGTAATGCGCAGCGTTCTTATAAAGCACTATACGAGATTGCGGCAAGCCTTGGCTTACTATAAATTCCCCATAGCTGAACTGTTCATCAGGCCTCCCATTCCTTCATACATTATAATGTTAATACAACAGAGAAAGGTTAATTGCCGGATACGTTTGTTACCCTACTGCGCAAAACGGAGATGTGAACTCTAACCATTAGACTGATTGCAACCAGTGGCAGGCGATTGGCCTTCTCTCCCCACCCCCTCCGGGTCTACCTATCTCACCCACCACACACACACACACACACACTTTGCTCACCTAAACTGAGCAGCGCGGTGAGTAATTAGGGCGTGTCGATAGATGCTGCCAGAATCTCCCCTCCCCATCCCACCCTCCGCCCCCAGCGCGACCGCTGGTCGGCATGCAGTACATACATATTCAGTATCTCACGTCTTTAACGATTTCTTGTCTGCAGACCTGCGTGTCTGCCAAAAAATCGAAGTCTTCTTGCATATCTGTCAGATCCGCGAGCCTTCTGAAACCAAAGGAAGCGAACGGTAGGACAGTGACTGCTGGGGCAGAATAATCTGGTTGGACATATTTCTGTTCTTGCTTTCTCTGTCTGTCTGTCTGTCTGTCTGTCTCTGTTCATTTCTTCATTCTTTTTCTCTGTCCTTCGTTCTTCTTTCTTTCCTTCTTCTTTATTCTTCCCTTCTTCTTTATTCTTCTTTCTTCCATTTCCTTTCCCATGTCTGTTTCTCTTCCTTCCCGTTGTTTTCTAATCTATGAATATTGGCCTCGTTGAATTAGAACTGAAGCGTGAAAGAACAGCTGAACCAAGGGCAATAATCAAGATCAAGAACACTTACTCTGTCTGGTCCGTTTGCTTTGGCCTCAGGCTACAAGAAACGCTGGTGCAGTCATAAAAGCTCCCATGATTCCGACGAAGCTCAAGGCAACGACTATAGGGATGTTGTCTGTTCGCAGCGAGCTGCCACGGTCGTCGAAATTCCGAATATGCAGCAACCACCTTGTGCCCAGTGGGCAGGCGCTGGTTGTCTCGTGACAGGGTTCCTTTTTTTAAGTACCCATGCGAAATCCCCGCCCCTACAGCGTTTCTGTCAGAATCCTACTTCAGGCAGAGTTAGAAAGGCCAGCAGAGATTTACTTCACCATAGAACGCTACAAGCCATCTGTAGTCAGGTCAGACATGTTGGCCCTGCAGGCTTGTTCGCATGCTATCAAAGTTGTAAACGTGCTGTTTTCCAGTTCATCCTGATAGCTACCGAATAATTTTTTTAAGCCTTGTCCACCCTGCATAATTTACTCGTAATTTTACGTACGGACTGGCGATATGCACACCCATTCAACCCGACAAGAGATTTGATCACTGCATTTCATTCCTTTCGTGTTGTAGACTGCTGTTGTTTGCCCCGATTCCTGGTATAAGCTTTCTGTAACTTCTGCCCACCTCACTTCTTTTGCAGTATTGTTTTCTATTCGTTTGTTCGTTCGTTCGTTCGTTCGCTCGTCGTTCCTTCCTTCGTTCCTATGCTTCTTCCTTTCTTTCTTTGTTCGTTGGGGGTTTCCGTCTATAAAATTATTGGCCCATATGTCTCCGTCTTAGTAACCCTACCGGCACGAGGAATGGTTGTTTGTAGACCTCATCACGCAGTTTCGGCTCCAGGGGAAGCCACTGCTGTTTGATCACTCGTCGCTACGCTGTCGCTGGATGCAGGCTGGCAAGCAAACCGTTGAAATTTTGATCGCGACAGCGTGACTGCAGGCTGACCAGCGGAGATGAACCAAGACGTGGAACTTTTGATTGTGACACCGTGACTGCGGCTGGCGTTCACGCCTTAGAATGTTTGATGTCACTGCGAGCGAGATGACGGGGTTCTCCATCAATTGCAAGGAGGGGGAGGCGCATAGTTCTCCTGTTGTTGACCTTCTTGATTGCAGGATCAAAAGCTGGGAAATGAGGAGAGACCTGACCCATGCGTGTTACGCGTGTATACGATGGTGGAATGCAGAGGAAGGGATGTGGGAAAGGGAGCAAAAATTGGTTTCTATTACTCTTGCGAGCCTCTTAAGACAGGTTGTTAATTCGTTTGCTTACCTAGTGAATTTCTGCTCACCTTTTTGTTGCTTTGTTGTACTGTTGCTTATGTGTTGTCTTCATACCCCACTGAGGATGAAAGAAGAATAAAGAAATGAAACAAAAATGAAGAAGATACAGGGTCTTGCAGGTGACTAGAAGCAGAGCTACTTTTATACTGCAATCCAACAATCAGGGTAAGCCACTCTGCTTGAGTTTGTAACCTGCGCGGACCGTATACTTCAATCCAACCTTACAGGGAAGCAACCTTGCTTGAGTATCGAACCTCCACGAAACCCGTTAAGGCAATGATACGTGAAAAATGGGGTTACTATCTTTTTCTTTAGTGCTGGCCTAACTGTGACAGTATAAGCGACGTACAGTCATTACAAGAACACGGTACTAACGAATGGAGAAAATTAGAGGACTGAATATCTACAGTGACATTCTCACAAATAAGTAATTTACGAATGTTCGTAAGTCTACTTTCGTGCGCAAATAGCACGGCATTTTTGTAGATGCACAGAGTACGGGTAGCACTAGCACTTCGTCCGATGAAACTCGCCTGTGCTCAGCCGCTCTATAAACTCTACGACTAAAGGAGAGGACGCCTCTCCCAGAGCACCAAAGATTTGTAGGTTCTGAGAATAGAGGGCCTCCCGTCTGCCGAGGACAGAAATTACAGACTGGCCGCAGAAACAATCGAAGGTCATCACTCAGTCTGGAGCCTCGTCAAAGACCGCGGCCAGCAGCACAGGACGTCAGCCTGACGAGGGAGGCCGGACGCTGGCCAAAAGAGCGCGCCGCCAGGGGAGATAAGTAAGCGGAGCGCGCCATTCCTGCCCTGGGGACCGCCGCTGCAGCGCTTGTTCTTCATCAAGAACTTGAAGTCTGGAATCTGATGTACAAAGGCCAAGATGAAACGCACGCGAGACACGGCTTAGCGAGCAATCCCGACACACTTTTCCTGCCCACAGCTACATTTCTGATAAACACGAGGCCAAGTGTTGATTTTTTTTACCCACCCATCCCTCTCTCCTTTTTATTCCTGTCCATTTTCATTTTAAGATAATTGTTTTTCTTCCCCTTTTTTTCTTCCCCTTTTTTCTTCATTTTTTTCTTTCCTTTCCTGACTTTCCTTTCACTTCGTTTTTGTTTTGTTCCCTTCTAAATCTGTCCTCGCATGGGAGTTTGCTTTTATTCCTAACGCGTCGTTTCACGTGCTCGCTCCACACGACGCCCGTTAGGAGGATGACATACGCATAGGTGGAAACGTTATCACTGTATTATTTTATATAATCGTCTCACTACACACTGCGGCCCTAGCCCCCATCCATCTTCAACCTCCCCACAAACCAAACGAACCACAGATTCCTTGATGCAGTGAAAGAAACAAATAATACTAATCACAGATAACGAGTATTTACAGAATGGAATATCTCAGGCCCGTAAGAGGGAATGACTCCCGGCTTTCTTTCTGGTTCAGTTAGCAACATACATTTCCTTCCATCACCTGCCATTCTAAACACAAGACTACTAAGACACACACTATGACCACGTGTAGAGCACACAACACACGCCTCCTTGTTGTGGTGCACAGTCCGCACAACGTTACAGTCTCTATCACGGGGCGCCCCTCTCTGTCCTAAACGTTGACGTGTCAGAAAGTCCTCTTGGGTGTTCCTGGGTGACAACAGACTCGCATTGTCTAGCTCCTCTTCCTGTCTTTTGGCTCTGGACACAACGTTTACTGAGGATTGTAAGCACTCTCGCTGACGTCACACAGCCACCCTTCTGTACAACACTTCTTGGTCCACCATTGACCTCTGAACTCGCTCCATTGGAATTCAGTTCCATACAGCCACTCAAGGCCAGATCTCTGCTTCTGCTTTAGATGGCTGTCTTCCTTCTGGCCCTTGACGTTGTGCTGTTCCTCTTGCGCTTGTTACACGTAGAGCGTCTCCACAACCGAGGACCCAAGTGGCAAGAGTCCCACGCCAGTGTTGGGGAACACGACAACCCCTGTACAAGCATCTAGAGTGGGCATGAGCTACCCCTGCCCCTGAGTAGTTCACATCTTTGAACTTATCAAAAGTCCTGATGCTTGACACTAAAATCGCTAGCAGCCGTCTTTGTGACCTACTTCCTCCCTACCTAGCTAGCCCTGTGTCTGGATGGTAACACCCAATATCCAGATCCCAGCTGTGCCTCGCCCTGAAGATACACACCTCACTGGCGAGGCTCAACGCCCTAAAATGGAAGTGTGAACAGGGCCCCTGGGACTCCTAACCGCTGTGCCCACCCCGCCTGGTGATTACCTAACAGAGCCGGATGGGGGCTTGAGCAATGGGATTAACGTCCTAGCAAAGGCAAGATGGCTGTCGATGGGACACAACTAGAGTCTATGAGTTAAATCCATTTACCCACCAAACTCCCAAAACGTGACAAAATCTTCGCTGCTGTTACCTCCCCTTTTAAACTAGGATTCTTTTATACTTATTCATTTCCCTCCTTGCTTCCATGTTTATATTTGACCAGAACAGCCATACTAGCGAGATTACGCTTTGGACAACTAGACAACCTATCTGAAACCACTCGCAGCATATCGAAACGGTCACGTGATCTATTTGATCTAGACGAAATTGACTTCCGCTGGGGTGTAAATATTTTCAAGCGGGGGGTAACCCGTTGATCGCTAGTCGGTTTGGGTATTTCATGGCTGGCACCAATTGCTTGCAAAATGTCTGTAGCCTGAGAAAGGTTTTCCCAAATAAGTAAACTCAAGTCAGCAGTAAACGCTCTTACCTGTTGGGAGAAAAACTGTTTGACTGGTGTTCTAGATCTGTGCATTTCTCGCTAATGGTTAACACTTTTTGTCACTTTCCTATTCGTTCATTCGTTCCATCCTTCCTTCCTTTTTCCCCCCCCCCCCCCCCCACACACACACAGAGGCTCTCTCACACACACATACGCTCAGGACAGAACCGTTATTGCGTGCAATTTCAGTCTCTTCTCGCAGTTCTATAAATAGCCATGATTGCTTGTTTCAGGATCCCTGCGCTTTGAAACCTCAGTTTTTATGTCGACTGCTTGGTTCTAATTGGATTAGCTAAGCCAACTGTTTGTCGTGTTTATTTTTATATTTGGGAATCATCCCAAGGTATGGCCCTCTTTTATAGGAGCAAGCTAATTGAATCGATAATGAAGGATGAAAACAGAATAGAAAGCAGTAAAGAAATTTTCTGGAGAGACCCAGGAAGATCCGGTCCTACAGTTCTTTGTCTCCCCTTCGCCATTTATCTTTCTTTCCTCCCTCCCCCCTCACCTCCTTCTTTTACCCTTGACCTCCTCCATTTAATTGCTGATCTGAATTTAACTGCTCAGGGTTCGGCTGTAATTGGCAGTTGTGGTAGACAAGGGTCAGTCGAACATAAATTGGTCTTCCTCTTTGAGTCTCTCAGTCGTGCTGTCAACTTACCAACTTGCCGATGTGTGCAGTACTCAGGACCTCAGAACAAATGTCGTTGACCAGGCTTTTCGACTAAATTGTTCTGCAGCTCTCCATCGGCAGTCATTTTGTTTTGTCTTTCCATTTAGAGTCTATTTGCCAGAATAGTTATACTTTGTGATCAAACCGAAAATTCGGGTTGCGAAGAAGGGGGCAGGGGGGGGGGGAGGAAGTGGAAGTAGAGGGTTCTGCGACTGTGCAGGAAAGTAACGTTGCGTTTTTAAGTCTGGGGTGGCTTGCATGAGCGTTCTTATCTCCTGTTCATTCGTAAAGGTGCACGTAAAATGCACAGGACGAATGGGTGTTATGACTACCCTTATGACCAAAAAATCGGATACGAGCGCTCATGCAAGCCAGCCATGATTCCCTTCTGTTATCGTAAAAATTCCTTATGTCCCTTTGATGTTAATTTACTAGCTGGAGGCGTAATCGGTTTACAGTTCCGACATATTTCTTTCTTTTGTTTTGTTTTTGAAGGGAGGATCAAGAAGGCTTTTTGTTTTCTTTAGCGACCCTTGATTTTTGTTTTTAGAAGAGAGGCTTGCTAACCATTAGGGTTTGACAGAAGTACCATTCACGAAAATGTGTAAGTTTCGTGGTGGGGGAGTTGTTATTTATTCATTTATTTTAGGTGTCAGTTTTTGCTTCCTTGGCGTTGTCAGCTAGTAAGATTTTATTTAATTTACTATCCAACATGGGTCGGACATTCTAAAATATAAGTGTTTTTAATTGACATCAAATAAATCAATCAAGAACAAATGAGGACAGAGCGCTATAAATCGTCAAACGACAACCCCAACAAAGTACTGGCAGCGCTAGACACAACCGTATGCTGACGTATGCAGTCAAGGGAGCCTACCGTACCCAAACACGTAGCAAAGAGAGAGTCGAAAGTAAGGAACGTGGCAGATCTTTTTCGTTTGACATCAAATAATAAAGCGTCGGACAATCACATAAGGAAATAATGAATTAGATGACAAGTGAGTGAGAGAACATCGAAATCTATACTTTATTGAGAAAAAATAGTGATCATAACGGTATTCATTCATTTCTTCCATTGAATATCTGATACGGGTATCGTGCAAATTGTTTAGCAGTTGTCTCTGTGTTATCTGCCAGTAGATGCGTGACATCGTCATTTCCCTGTCTGTATGATGCTCTACATTTTACATCCACTTTTGACCTGATGTCGCTACTGTCCAACATGGGTCGGACATGCTAAACTAGCAGTTTTTTAAATTAACATCAAACAATAAATCGTCGGACGATCACATGAAGAGATGATGAATTAGATGAAAAGTGTGAGAGAGAGTGTGTGTGTGAAAGAGAAAGAGAGAGAATCTGGTCAATTTTCTTTGTCTTGTCGGCACGTTGGATTTACGACTGTGTTTACAGATCAAACCTCCCCCTTTTCTACCCCTTTCATCTCTCTGAAACCGCCTTGCCTGTCTTACTGTTTCTCCTTCCCTCTGTTTTTGTTCTTTACTGTTCTTTTGTGTGAACCAGTGGTTTTGTTACACAGGAAAAACCCGCAGTCCCCGATCGTTCCACTGATAGTGATGGTGTTATTCACGAAGCATTCAACACTGTATCTAAGGTCTGTTCCTGGTTCATTCACAAGTCTAGTTAAGGAGATAATAATAATAAAAAAAAGCTATAGACCACCCGTCACCACAAAGCTTTCTTCTAATTTCACTTCAGGGAGAGTTCCAGCAAGAAAATCTTGTCTCCGAGACTTTAGTGATAATTGACGTTGGCGTAGATTTGATCCGATTTTGAAGTCTTAGCTGAAGCCACAGGCACTTTGTTCCAAATTGTTGGATTTCTTTACCAGCTCTTCGACTGACTTAAAACGTGTGTTATTTTGTCTCACTCTCTCTCTCTCGCTCTCACGCACACGATAAAGAGAGAGGAAAGAGAGAAGAGAGACATTTGACATCAGTTTTTTGTCGTCAGCTTTCTATCCCCACGACAAAGGGAGATACATAAAGAACTATATTGTAAATATAAAATACAGCAATCAAGTACTACTGACAATTGAATATTACGATAATTAAGAGCCCCATTAAAAGGAATTCGTCCTTACGTTTCCTTTTACTTGGATAATACAAAAAAAAATCATGTACTCTCTCGCACATACAGACAGACAGTACATTCTGTTACACGTTACTTGCACAGCATGAAGCTGGTCAATATAAATTGACATACAGGGTTACTTAACATGTTAAGTGCAAACGGTTTTGGAGCTGTATGGCTGCAACAGGGAGTAGGGCATGAGAAATTATTTTTGGCAGAATTACAGGACAGACTTATTTCCTCCAGCGATAGGGAGAGAGAGAGAGAAAGAAGGAAGAGAGGAATTTTAAGTGCTCAGAGATTGTCGGAAGTGGTGATGTTTAGACGTGCACATCTGTTTCGCGTGATAAGCCTGTCGGGGGCTATAAACGATCGGTGTGTGTCACTAAAGGTCATCCCGGCCCGTCAGTCCATTTTTGCCTCCAATTTGTAAGTGTATGCGGGCGACTGCTCGCGCTTGCATGCATGAGAGAGAGCGAGAGACAGACTAGATAGGTTCAACAAGGGAATCAGTGAGACTGCTTTTCACTATTTAGGGCTTTAGTTTAATCTTTCCGAGGTGTTTGTGTGTGTGTGTGTGTGTGGGGGGGGTGTCGATCTCCATTTGTGTTTGTGTGTCGGGAGGGGGGAACTGAGAAGATAAATAAAGGGTAGCATCTATTGGACGACATTGAATTTTTCCTTCCCTCCTGTCCCGCAGGATCCACAGAAAAAAAAATAGTGGAATTAGTTCACCTGTACGAATAGACGATTTCAGCGCTAACTTCACGGTTAGCTTTACTAAACCCACAGAGAAAACCGAACCAGTCAGAAGTCCGAAGACCGAAGCGAAAGCTATACCTGTCCAAAACCCCAGGAGAAGACAACTGGGAATCGGAATCGTTTCCCCCCCCCCCACCCTCGAAGGTCATTTTGCCATGACAACGCTTGAAAATTGACAGGTCTCACTTTGGTTGTCATGGAAACCGCCAGTCTGGAAGCATGCAGCGCTAGCGAAGGATGCCGGACACTTTTTTGCTCGATGATTCGTGACCAGCCAGCGGGCAGTTGCTTGATTTTTCGCCAGTCAGAGAATTTATTTTTAACCCATTCACAGAACACGTGGGGGGAGGGGAGGGGGGAAGGAACGACTTCGGCTGAAGATGCATCTTTGTACAGATAAGCAAAGGCCTTAAGGCTAGCCGGTACCGCCTGTGGTTTGTCGTGTGTGTACTAAAGTGTGTGAAAATGCATGCACGTGCGGAAAATAATCACCAGGCATGATCGTTGCATTTTCGTGTTTAACTACCTTTGCACGGTTTCACAGCTTCGTTGGGGAAAAAGCGAACAGCCCCAAACCCACAGCCCACAGCCCACAGCCGTCTGTATCGGTGACTAGCAGGCGCTGTTTCGCAACAAGCCGCCCACAGGCAGAGCGAATCCAAGAGCCGGAAAGAGAGGTGTAAACTCACTCACTCCCCCTTCCAAACCAGCGAGGGTCACGATTGTCACGATGTCGCGATTGTCAATCTCTTTGAGGAGAGCGGCAATGGGACAACCCGTCTCTATCGGCAGTGGGGATGTGATCGAATTTTGATCGAACTACAAGTTTCGCTCCTACCGGTCGAACTAGTTCTTGCGTGACCATGTTTCAATGGGCGAAATAGAAACGTGCAGTACTGGACTTTGGCATGTGCGCCCATCCACCAACCCCCTTCTCCATTCGATCTCTAACTTTTCCTCCCACAACACATATCTCCTTTGAGTGTCTTGCGGGAGTAACGGGGGAAGGGGGGAACAGACAGACATCATTGTACTCCAGATGTTATACATACAACGTTTATTGTATCTATGCTGAGCTTTTTATTTTATATGAAAGATTTGCTGGCACATGCCTGTGTGCTGTGTGCGTGAGGAGTGAAGTTTCCTTATGCCTGAAAAGAGAGTCCGTGGCTAAAAGAACGTCGCCCCGTCTGCACAATGGTATTTTGTTTGCTCTGGCCTTGAGACATACATCTTCCATACCTGATTATATCATCAAAGACCAACAGTGCACAGAACATTCCAGAAGCACGGGATCGATTTAGGGCGCATTTTTAAAGTTAACGATTTGTGCAAGTAGCTACGAAACTTGGGAATAAATATTAACGAAGACAGCATGCTTGCCTGCCTGCCTGCCTTCCAGTCCCTTCCTCCTTGTTTTCGTCCGTGTCCATTCTGTAATCATCCATTGTCTCTGTCGTTTGATCCGTCTGTCTGTCTGTCCGTCCTTCCATAACTCAGTCAATCAGTTCATCTGTCCAGTGTCGGTCTGTTGATCTGTCTGTTGGCAGATCTGATGATCAGCCGCTGTGTCTGTTGGACTTGCAGCTGGTCTGTCGGTCTGTTTGTATGACTCACCCAATGACTTCTGCCTTTTCCCGCATGCTTACACTTGTTCGCACGCATCTCCACAAAAGATGCAGGAAACAAACCCAGGGACACACATTCAAGAAGCGAGAAGGGCTTTGAAAATTCAGGATTGTTGTGTCTTGAACTTACAAGAAATCCTGTTCGCCCGTTTCCTGTGGTAAGTTTCGCAATTTATTTATCTCACAAAGCCTTCCTGGTGAACCAGTGTTATGTTGGGGGGGGGGGGTGTCTGTGCCTAAAGCGGCGTTGAAAATTTGCGTTCTTTTGAGACTCTGGAAGAAAATGAACACTCTGGTGCATAAAGTGCTTGCCTCTTGCTCCTGTCCTTCTCCCTCAGTCCTGTGAAACGGCTCCCTCGGGGGTTTGAAACAGCTAGACAGGATCCCGAGGCTTGAGCCCTTGTTCTGGATCGTGACTTGTAGCTCGTTAATGGACGTCTTCAGATGAAGGACGCTGGCAGCATCTTCGCGGGCAACGGTAGAGTCCTCAGGTTTTGTCTGTTATTGATCGCTGGACAAGGATTGAGTTCACGTCAGACATATGAGCCCCTTGTGAAGCGCGCACCGTTCTGCCGGCGGTGCAGCGCGCTTTCTACTGCAGAATATCCACAGCAACAGTTTGTTTTTAAATTAATAAAATACCTTATTTTTTCTTCTCTGGCTGCCTGTGTATTTCTTTCTGCCTTTGCTAGGTTTTTTTTCGTCTTTTCTTGCTTTCTTATTTCGTTCTATCCTCTTTTTAAAACCTCTTTTTTCAGTTTTGTCCCCTCTTTCCTTCCCCCCCCCCTAATTTTTCCTATCGTTCATGCTTTCTTCCTTTTTTCTTGTTCCCTCATTTTCTTTCTTCCCTTTGTCATTTTTTTTCTCACTTCGTGCAGCTTTTTTCTTGGTACCTGCCGAAAACTCGCTGTCATGACCAAGGATGGGCTACATGGGCGTTTGTACGGCTCACCATTCATAAAAATGCCCATAAATTTCACAAAGTAAACGATCACTTAGGAGATTTTTATAAATGGCACTACGTTCTAAACCAGTCCGAGCAATTAGGCGGGCACATATCTAGAGTTCTTGAAGACTTTCTGTGATAAATGAGAGAGAGAAAAGAAAGAGGGGTGGAAGTCGTGTTTTGGGTGCACCCAAACCCCGAATTACCTTGAACCTACCGCACTAAAAGTTTGCAAAAACCCGCAGAACCCACGCGAAAGGTCATGAAAATGTATGACAACGAGGTCAGTGCTAAACCCTGATTTTTTTTCGGTTTGTATTACTCAGGGATCGTTCTTTTCAAGTCTTTGCAATTCGTCATTCCAAGTGCTTGACAAAAAAGCTCTTATATATATATATATAAGTTTTACACCCGATTTCCTTTTGAAAGTGGTCATTATGGCCCAAGAAATATGGCGAGGGGCCCGCGGTGATTAAGGACCTCTGACGTCACCTCATCTCGCGGAACTCGCATTCCTTGTGTTCGTGAAACTCGCCTGATATAAAATTCCAGTGCTTTCACTTAGCCTGTGGCGCACGCCATCTTGCGAGTGGAATAGAGATGTGCGCAGCCGTACAACAGCGCACACGATGCTGTTCGCATGGCGGTGTCTGTCCTGCCCGCAAGGGAAACCCGCCATTATTCTTATCGCTGATTCTCTCTCGCGGCGGCCGTAGGGCATCTTGAACACATATAGTCAGTCGGCTTCAAGTAGGTGATGCGTCCCGCTGAACTTCAGTTCACCTACATGCAGAACCTGCCTGCACATCTTGATGCGGCCTCTTTGTTTCCCGGCCTTTTTCTCCTCACACGTTTGCGTACTGTAGTGTCTTGGAGACTGTGACATGTTTTGTTTGTTGCTGTCCTTGCTCTTTGTTCTTGTACACCATCCGCCTGTCATGCACGTACATTCGCCTTTCAATTACATACATATTTAGATATTTTTATACAGAGAATTTATGATTTTGTTTCGTTGGACACTTTTCAGAATGGATGGGGGTACCTACAGTAATTTTACGTGAATCGTATAATATTTAGGGCGACTTTAACCAAAGTCATCGTTCCTAAAAATGTTGTCAAGGTTTTTTTTAATGAAAGAAGCAGTCTTGAGACTATTCTGCCACTGCTTTAGAGATAGGACTTACAAATATTGTTTTTTAAAGTAGGTGGAAGGTTTTTTTTTTAAAAGCAGGAATCAGAGTTCTGCTGTCCTTACGTGAAACACAAACTTCAGGTACATGCTCAGAAGCCCTCCACACTATAAACAAAAAGTTTTGTGAACTGTGGCAAACGGAAACAAAGTATATAGTCAATTATGTCCAGGGCTTGTGTATCATGCCTCTCTCTCTCTCTCTCTCACGCAGTCTAGGTTCTTGAATGAGTGGGCATAGAGGTAGGGTACAAAGAAGAGGAGAGCGTAACGGTTAGACAGCGTTGTTTACGTTATGAGGTGAGGCTTCTTATTTCCGACTGAACATACCGCAGACAGATTTATTACAAGCCTGCGAGCTGTTTGCCTTCTAGTCTTTCCGTTATGAACTGTGATAAAACGTCATGAAAATAGAAAACGTACTTTTCTTTAGAAATTTCAACTTTTTCCTGCAGACCATTTCCACTGGCACACATTTCCACGAGCGCCACCTGCGTTGCTTCAAACTGAGCATCTGCCGGTGCCCCTACCGTCCCCTCTCCCCAACACCCTTCCTCTTTCTCACTACTGTCCTTTCTATCCCCCTTCCTCCCTCCTCGGCGATTTGCGAACGAAACTCTGCTGGCGGACAAGATGCTGTGAGACAGCAAACCGTGATGCTGATCTCAGCTACAAGTTCCAATGTTCGCGAAGGGTGTTCGCGGCAGCCTGTAAAACGTGCCTGCCAAAGGGATGAGAAAGCAGAGTGCTGTCAGAGCAGTCGAGTGATATAATCCGAGAGCCCCCCCCCCCCCCC
>SMGT01013929.1:13633-85543 GCA_004794575.1 Lanistes nyassanus | reverse complement strand
GGGTCCTACCAACATATTGCATGTGAAAGTCATGGATAGTGAAGATAAGTTTCGTCTCCTTTCGTGTCTCCCCTGTCAATACAACGTCATCTCATTCTGCTAAACCTTTGGACCAGACTGTTGCCCACATCATCTTCTCAACCAGAAGTTTGAGTTGGAGTATATCGCAGGGAGAAGGTCAAACCTGAAACATTTCTCACTTCTGCTGGGTTGTTATTGTCGTCTTGTCGCCCAGACAAAATAACGACTCCTCCCTTTCGGCAGGCTTCTATTCTGGCGCCAGGTCGGTCAGACATCTTTCTGACGGATTTCAAAAAAGGCAGAGCTGGTTTCCCTTTTGTCCGCCTCAGCAGGTCTTGTCGAATTATTTCAACGTGGTGCTCTGTACGACGACTGGAGTTGCTTTGCATGCGTCAGCTTGTTGGGGGAGGTGGCTATGCGTGCCGTCGTTCGGGGCTGATTTTGTCGAGATCATGAATCCAGTCTGCTGATCGAACGTGCGGCTGCTGGTTGTATATTCACTATGTTTCCGGTTGTAGCAGATGTTGTAGAATTAGTTAAGTCTCCCGCGCAGTTTGAACTATTGCAACACGTTCATGTATGAATCATGTGTCTGTCTGCCTGTCCGTCTGGCTGTGTGCATGAGCGCCTTTCTTTTCTTTCTTTCTTTTTTCTTACACGTAACCTAATTAAGTGACAGACTGATTTTTTAAATGGATTTTTAGCGCTCAATGTGCTATCGATCTCGTATCGGATTCCGAGAAAACACACGTTCCACTTGCGCACAAGCTCAGAAGAACGAACGCATATACACGCGCAAACATACACGCGGGAGCGCGCCCAAGTTCCCCTACTCCATCCCAACCTATATCACAGGCACCCATGCAGTGCGCCAGTGAGTTTGGTTCAATCGTGTACGTGCAACGCAGCCCACCCCCCGAACCTCATCTTCATCAAAGCTCATTTGCCACTAGTGGATGGACAAAGGGCTTTCTCGGCAGGCACACCTCCTTCACTGCTGCACGAAGAAGACAGGAAATGCATCCTGGCATCGCCTTCATCATTCTCTGAAGATGAATGCGCATCTGGCGACGGAGGCGACTCGAAATGCGAGAGTTAGACCAGAGTAATAGCGTGCGTGGGATGATGGTGAAAGCGGGGTAGTAGTCTATTGTCCCTTCCCTCCTTCCCTCCTTCCCTCTCAGTCACTCGCTCCCATACCGGCCCGCCTATCTGCAATACACTTTCTCCCTTCTTTCTTGCTCCCTCTGTATCTCTTTCTCTCGCTCGCTTGATAGCTACACCACCCTCCCTCACAGCACAAGAACATGCACCAGTCGCAAGTGAAATCTGTGTAGCACTGAAGTAATTCGCAGTGGCACGGATTCATGCTACGTTTTCGCTAGGATATACTCTTGTTAAGAAAACGATTTAGTTTAGAAATCCTTCGTACTGAAAACTATGTTCCACCCCGAGACTAAATCCCTGTGTTGGAGTCTTTGCAAATTAATGTTTTCGGGTCATTTACATTGCAGGTCACGAGATTAACTCTTGTGAACGACGGTATCTTTTTTTACAACCATTACAGTTCCCACAGGGAGTGTTCGACCACTGGAGGCTTACGATAACATTTCTGTCAAGAAAGGATCCGGCAAACGGTCGTGCAAGCGGAGGCCTGAACTCTTTGTGAACCCCGGAAGCAATTATTTTGCTTTTTAGCAGGCATAGCCTCAAGCGGTCGAACCCCACCAGGCCTGATGATGCCCGATCGTTCCCCTAAGATTTCCCAAAAGACTGTCATTGTCCGTTGGTGACGTCAAACAGCAAGAAAGTGTCTCTCCCGGCATGCTTTTGTCGGAGGAGCCGCCGTTACCAGAGCGGTGCCTGACACCATATCAGAGGGTTCTGTGGCGATAGTTTCAGTTTTCGCTTTCAGACGGCCTGACAGTGTAGGCTTCTCATCACGCCAATTGCTACGTCAAGCGGATGGGCTTCGTGTTTCATTATTTCGCGCAATCTTTGTGTCCCGGATGCTCTGTCTGTCCGTTTTGTCTGCATCACACCTATCAGTTTAAAAAAAACATAAAATGAGGTTGGGTTTCAAGTAACGTGTTTTATGTAAGGATATAGGATAACACTGACCAAAAAAAAAAAGAAAGTCGTGGAGTGCTAAACCTCTCATGTTTAGCGAGCTTTGCTTGTGAGTCTGAGAAGGAACGCCCCTCCCACCCTCCAAAAAACAAAAATTAAAATAAAAAGCCATTCCTGGTTGTTGACCAGAATGTTGCAGTGTTCAGCACTGCGCGCTTTATTTATTTTACGCGTGTGAAATGGGTAAATAATATCACATGGCCCGATTCCTTGATAATGTTCCGTTAAATGGAGTAGCTGCACACAAGTGGATTTGGTCGTGAATATTTCAGTGCGTCATTATCACATCACTCAGTTTAATCAGTTGAGTGTGGCAACAGACTCATAGTAGCAAGCCACTCTTTTCCAGTATTCTGGTGAAGTGAGACTGAAATAGCCATGAAATGAAAGTAGGGATCTGTCATTGTTCTTTTTATAACTCGTCGCCCTCCCTTATGAGGGGGAAAATCCTGGGTTTTCGAAATGTCAGTGTTCTCATATTTCTCGTCGTTTGTGTTTAATTGTTATATCATTTTATGCTATTTCTTCCATGCGGTGTCTTTTAGCCACGCACCTCCTCCCCTAAGTCCCCTTCATATTTGTAACAAAACTGCTGAAGTCTCTCCCAACAGAAATTTGGCGCAGCATGTCGCCATCGCTAGGGGAAGCAACAACCTCGCCCATGCCTCGCTGCATCAAAACCTCGTCTTATCTCCCCTTAATGTGCTGAGTCTCTTTATCTTACAGCTGTCATCAGTAGTAAACAGACACTAAAGAAATGCGTTTGTGTGTGTGCTTGTATGTGGGTGCATGTCTGCATCTGTGTATGTGTTTGTGCCCACGCGTGTCTGTGTGTGTGTGTGTGCGCGCGTTCCTGTGCCCTCGTGTATGTCTGTTAATGTGCTGCAGGCTCCAAGTTCCTGTGCAGCGTGCTCGTGGCGCCAGTCAAGAATGAGAACGGCGAGATCATCATGTTTATCATTAACTACGAAGACATCACAGAGACCGCCGCCAAGAACGACATAAAAAAATTCCAAAACAGTGAGTGTGCATGCGCTGGTCTAAGAGCAAATGCTGCTGTGCGTGATCGATCGTAACTCCTTCCATACATTAAAAAACGTACGTAAATTCCAGATCTTGCATAGATCTGGCATGCTTTGACTTATGATGAAGGAACCAACAAGGCGATTTATATGGACATTCCTGTCTGGTCAGTCCTTTCGTGTTGCTTTGCTGTGGTGTAACCTTAGTTTGCTGACAAGACGAAGAAAACACAAAGAGAGAGAGAGAGAGACGAATCTCCATTCAGCCCAGCTCAGGGAGTTTACAGAGGCCAGCTTCTCGCTCGCAACGGATTCCTGATATAGGTCTATTACCTTGCATAATAACTTCTGTTCGAAAGGGGCCTGGACAGCTCTGCGGGTAGAGCTGATGACTAGCTTGTGGAAGGCTGCTGGTTCGAATGTAGGTGTGGCCAAGGATTATATTACCTACCTGCGTCTTTTCAAACACAATAGAAGCTGTATAAAACGTTAAATGTCAGACTCCTGGAGGCTGGGGAAAGACATTAAAAGACCTTTCTATAATGGGTGTATTTACCACCATCTTGCATGTGGGAGGATACAACAGCTTGTTGTGGTTTCATTGCAGCTAGGCTGCGGTACTTTGGAGGAAGGAAAACCCCATTCCTATTGGTTCTGTGTGTAAACGTCGTGGTGACTATGTTGCACGACTCACACTACAGATAGCTACAAGTCGCTTAGCTGCCAGGAGTGTGTGTGTAGCTAGGCAGGCACGTCAGAGATTCTACATGGCAGAGCGGACTACCTGACTTCACTGCCTAAACTTTTCAGTCCTTCGATCTAAATAAACGACACATTTGGTACACAGTTAAAAAAAATTAAAAGGCAGCGTTTTCTTACTGAATTCAGACACGCGAATCGAACTTTTCAGACCGCCACCAGAGCTTCAAACTGCGCCTGCCGTCCATACGAAGGGACATTCGGTCCAAGGCCAAAGCCATCGAAAAGATCCCAGATCCAGAGAACCCCCCTATACCGGAAGAGGCTGTGCCGCTGAGTCAGCTGGGGTCAGAGGCCAGCGACCTTGCCCAAGCCGGCTTTCACGAGCAGCACCACACGGCGGAAGAGAGGCTGGGGGCCCTGGAGTCGGCACAAGAGAAGCTGTTTGAGGAAGGAGATGACAAGTACGAACAAGAGAAATGGGACGACGAGCGAGATGAACTTTACTCAGGTAACGAAAGCCGTGGGGAAAAGGGATGACATCATCATCATCATCATCATCATCATCATCATCATCATCATCAGGTTTTTTCGTTTTTATGCTTGACATATGTTCACGTTAAGTGCAGTAGGACAGCAGAGAACAGGACAAAACTGTGGCTGGATAAAAAAAAAGTTGTTAAACGATAAGAGCAACTCGGAATTACGAACGTGTTACTTAAAATAACAGCATATCTTTCGAACAAAGGTTACTTTGTCGCTTTATCCTTTATAGTGTTCATCGTCATTGCCGTCTGTTTGTACGATTATCTTTGTCGATTCTCACTGCCGGCTGCTGCCCTCCCTGTGAGAAGAGTTGGAGATAATTCATTTAATCGCGAAGGCACCTCAGTTGAAGGTAAAAGGTAAACGACGTCCCGAGAACCTTTATTTTTAGGTTGTAGGGGAGTAGGGGCTGGAGACCGCCCTTTTCTGTGGGCCAGCATCGTGAGGGCAGTGCCCATCTCCTCGCCCTCAATGCCTTACCTTCCCTTACCCATGGAGTCAGGCACCCATTCGCATGTGGATGAACTGGGGAAGCATGCTGGGGCGTGCAGTTTTCGAACCAATCTGTGGCCACACCTTGGGGTTGGAACCCCGCGCTGTGACCACCTGGCCATCCGCTTCCCCAGTTACACCCTTTTAATCAATCTTACTCTTATGCACTGCCTTCCTCCAACATGTCGTCCTCTATGTCATCATTTTAAACGTTGACCTCTGCGAGTAATTGTGACGCAGGTCCTAGCTATAAAACGACCTCAAGCTTATGCTTCCAGTCAAAATATGTATGTATGTATGCATGTATTTATTTATTTATTTATTTATTTATTTATTTATTTAACGATAATGTTGGTTTTATGTCAGACATCGTTTGCAGTAGTTTCCCCACTAAAATGACTAGAACGAAAAAGGAAATGTAATCTTAGACTCCGTCATCCAAACTTCTGTTCGTTAGTTCGTCATTTCTTCTTGTCCTTGCAGCGTCGTTTTCATTTGTCAACGGTCGTCCACGTGCACACACTCTAGATTCATGTGAGTAGACAGCGGGTGTCTTGGCTTATTAAAATGAGGTTGAGAAAGCACCATATTCCATTACTTGGGCCTTTTGTCGTGGTTTTTTTTTCAATATAAACTCGTTGTACTTACAGAATCTCCTGTGATGGCTTGTTTTAACTAGTTAGCTTGTACGTACAATCTCCTACCAGTGCTTCTTAAAGCCTGATCTGTATGTCTCTTGTTTTAAGGAGGACACTATCATCTTTTTACCTTCCTTTTTTTAAGTGTTCGCTCATTTGTATGAAGAATAAAATGATTCACTAAATTATAAACACACGAAATATTAACACCAGGCAAGCAAAACTACGTACTCACACGACGAGAAAACTCTCGGAAATCCACATTTGCAGCAGTGTAGTTGCTGGGCTGTCGTATTGACAATATACATTCTTACAATGCACGTTCTCATAATGCACATTCTTACAATGCACATTCTCATAATGCACATTCTTACTTGCACATTCTGATGATGCACATTTTTACAATGTACGTTCTCGCAGCACAATCCTTACCCTAGTGGTGGTGGGAAGCATGATGCCTCTGTATTTACCCTTTTTTGGGGGGGGAAATCTTTATTCATTTATCGAATAGTTTGCTTTTTTTGGCACCAGCATTACAAACCAGTTCATCTGCACGTGTGCGATTATTTAAAAATCGAATATTCACCATTAAAACCAATGACAGGTAAAGAGGAAATCCTAGGAGCCTGGGGTCTTCTATTCCAATTAATAATTTTTTAAATAAAATGTTTGTTGGCAGATCAGTCACACCACTGCATTTTCTATGTACTTATAGTTTCATAATTAATCCAAGTAGACGTGGGGTTGGGTCTTTTTGCGTGATCATCGCGTTACTTACTCTTCCGATCAGTAGTAGGATGCAGGCTTGACAGGTGTAAATGTTTAGTAGATGATCTGTGCATGTATTGGTCAAGTCCATACTTACTTTACAGAGTAGGCCTACGCAGAATTGTAAAGTACATGATTACTGCTGCTCGTTTTCACTCTGGGTTCATAAGCTTCGTTTTCATTCCATCTTCAGTAAATACATTTTGTGGGGGAGATGTGAGTTTTGGTTGCAAATGGTTGAATTAGGGGAGGGGGGAATGGTGTCAGTTTTTTTAACTACTCTCTACGTTCGACTTAGTAAAGATCGTTGGGAAGCAGGGTTTTTGAAACCCCCAATTTTCTGTGGGCAAGCATCATGAGGGGGGTACCCATCTCTCCCTGGTGCCTTGCCTTCTCTGACCCATGTGGGGAATGGGGGAGTGTGCTGCAGTCCATTCGGGTTCTGAGGCCAGCGCTCTAACCACCCGGCCACCCGCCTCCCCCACGTCGGACTTAGGTGACCCGCGTGAGACTAGTACGAAGAGGACACTCCTATACTAGTGAGGCGTATCTCAGCTACGGCGATTTCACACCGCTGTCAGCAGGCCTGACGCGGAACCACGTGAGGCCGCAGGGGATGAGCCAGGCAGCCAGTGAGTCGGAGCTGGGCCGCTTGCAGCTGAAGCAGATGGGGAGCATGGTCAGCCTGGCAGGAGACGACACCAAGAAGTCAGCAGAGCGTGACGGGGTGGGCTCTTCGGCCAGAGGTCTGCTGCTGCCCAGCGTCCAGAACATGAAGCAGAACGTTTCCGAGAAAGTCGCCCAGGTGAGTTCAATTAGTTCATCGTTCAGGTGTGTCTGCAGTCTGTATTTCTTGTCATATGTGTGTGTGTGTGTGTGTGTTCGTAGTTATGTACATAGGTGTGCGTACGCGTGCGTGTACGTACGTGTATAGGTAGGTTCGTTCGTATGTACGTATGTATTATATATGTGCGTGTATGTATGTGTGTATGTATGTGTGTGTTATAAATTGATTGACATGACGTTTGAACGTCAACTCATACATGACTGTGCTGTGTGTAATGTAATTGATGTATCTCCGGATATTACAATTACATTCTTGTTTCTGTCTCTTGTGTACTAACACCACCTCCTTCTCTTTTCCTCTTAACCATCCGGTCTTTTAGACCGCATTGGTGGTCTAGTGGTTAAGGCGTCCTTTTCCGAGGCAGGAGGTCAGTGGTTCGCAACCCTGCCGAGGCATATCTAAGACCTATAAATTGGCAGTCTAGTAGCTGCCCTGCCAGACGCCTGGCACTACAGGGAACAGTACTAGGACTGGTTGGCCCGGTGTCAGTATACTGTAAGCATGCTGAAGCCTGTGTTTTGACAACGGTCCCACGTGTGGTACCACGATAACATTGTCCTGATATGCACCTTGTCTGCGGCGGGCAACAAGCACCCACCCCCAGCCTGTTTTTCTCTCGGAGTTCCTATAGACCTGTCTCTTGTTTCTCCCTCCCACGTCTATCCCTCAGCCTGTCTCTTTTGTTCAGATAACACGTATACACACACTACGCCTTTATCATTCTTTTTGCCCACGTTCCCTCGTTTCCAGTTCAAAGAAGAGCGCTGCCTGTTGCAGTCATGCTGCTGTGTTGGCTGGCAGCGTTGGACTTCTTCAGGGAAAGTTACAGTCGCTTGGTTAGTTCTGTCACGGCTGATTTCCTTCAGAAAAGTCCCCCCTCCCCTCCCCCAGTGTTCATGATGTGCTACTAGCTGCTGTTTAGAGACTGATGGGATCTTTCTAGAAGCCTTCAGGTCATTATATATTGAGCATGAAGTAGGGACAAAATAGATGTTACTAGTACAAAAAGCGGATCACTCGCGCTTGCGCGTGTGCGTGCATGCGTGCGTGTGTTTGTGCAGGCATGTGTTTGTGTGTGTATACGTGGGCGTGGGCGCGCGAGTGTTCGTCGCACTACTGCACTGTGAGTCTCATTCACTAGTGATACGTAGCAGCTTCCGGGCGAAAACAAACGAGAGACAGAGAGAGTTATTTGGAGCAGCAAGTTGCAAGGGATTTGATGAGAAGCGGGCACAAGTGTCCAGCCATTCCAACCTTTCAACTGTTCTTGTGGGAGGTGGCGATCGACATAACAGAGCGGCTTGAACAGGCAAAAAATCGCTACAGCTGGCATGGCAGGTTGTCCCGCATCCCATCCCATCAGTCCGTGCGGCAAGCAGATCTTACTGGGAGAAAGTTGAATTGTTTGTAGTGGCACAGGAGGCACGAAAACGATGGCGGACAAAACGGGGGATAAACCCATCGCGTGGTCTGAGTCTCACTGTTCCAAGGAAATCACTAGAAAGAGTGTCACTCGCCTCCCCTTTTGTCGACGGTGGTTAGAAATGGTTAAGATCACGTTTGTACAAGATTTAAGGGCCTGTTGAGTTACACGTTACCGGAAGCGCAACAGGTGTGACTTTATGGTTTTACGCGCTCCACTTACAAGCTTGCTGAGACACCAGGCTGGCTGCTTGATGGTTGAAAATAATTAAGCTTTTTTTTTCTCTCTCTCTCTCTCTTTAAATAATTGGACGTGAAGCTGCTGTTTTTGAAAGTCTCAAAGGGGTTCTTTTAAAGATTTGAGAATAGCCTTGAAAAAAGCATCCAGTCGCAGCTGTTGGCCCATGTTAGCAGAGAGCGTACTCATGGAATCTCATTGTCTGTAGCTATAGCCGTTCAAATTCGGCTTCCAGTCTGAGAACTCTGTTCGAATAGGTCGTGCCGGAATATTTCCTTGCTGTATTAGTCACCTGCGTGATGGCTAGGTCCCATGTTGCATAATGCAGATATGCGTTTCGCTAGCCCAACACCTGATGAAAGAAATAATGTTAGTCGTCTTGGGTTTGCAGCGATCTGTGTTGCCTCTGCGAGGAACCGCTGACACGGCGAGGGGAAAACGGTTTGTTCTCAGCGGCACAGCGAAGGGGAGATACGGGTGGGGGTTCTCAGTGGCGTAGATACTGTTAGACAGTGGGACTGTACAACTATATGCATTACTGATACGTGTTATTCCTTCCCTCTTCTTGGTCACGCATGCACACATTTTATTCTTTTGCTTTCTGTTTTTCTTTCTTTCTTTTTCTCGTGCACTCGAGCGCTAACACACACACGCTCTCGCGCAGGCGCGACGCATGTAGACATCTACCGACATGGACTAGCGCCAGGGAAATAGAACCATTAACGTAACTTCAGACTTCTCATATTACCCCACAGAAAAAATAGCGTTAAAACCCTGATTGCTCTTCAAAGTTTATGAGCACTCTGGGACTTAGGTGTGCACTGGATCGAGGCATGCAACAGATGATGCTAGAGCTACCCAGCTTAGCTGTGTCGGCAGGTGCGGAGAACAAAAACCTATACCTGCAGCACGGAAAGTTGAAAACTTCCGCAAGCATCATTACTCCACGCAGAGCAGCAAAGCTTCGAGAAACTCTGCTAGGGTCTTGCTTAACCGGATGAATGTGCGTCCGTGTCTGCTTCCAAGTTCATCAACCATGACCACATATGGCCACGTTCGACGAAACTGGACATACATTCGTCTGCCTTGTGAAATCCTTGGAGTTTTCTTCCTGAAAGCAATCAGTATGACCTAGTCTTCACTCCCACACCGGCGATTCTATCCATATATGTGTTCGTTAACTTCGCGGTGATTTCCATAAACTGTTCGTTCGTGCATCGTGAATTTGTTTCCTTCAGAGATCTTTTCGTCCACCCTCCCCCGCTCCCCGAAAAACAGAAAAGAAAAAGAAATATAACCGAAGATAACCAGCGTTCTCTCCTAGCACCCACCGCTCGATGCTTTTCACGTGCTAGAGTTTCCGTTGTGATTGGTGTTCTTACCTTGTGTTCCTAAAGCCAGCCTGCGGTCCTGTATTATTGGAATGGTAAAGGTTCCTGGTGTCAGTGGTGTATGTGGAGGATTAAGTGAGTAAAGGTTCCTGGTATCAGTGGTGTATGTGGAGGATTAAGTGAGTAAAGGTTCCTGGTATCAGTGGTGTATGTGGAGGATTAAGTGAGTAAAGGTTCCTGGTATCAGTGGTGTATGTGGAGGATTCAGTGAGTAAAGGTTCCTGGTATCAGTGGTGTATGTGGAGGATTAAGTGACTCCAGTGCCCACGCCTTTCGCCATCCTCATTTCTACCTTCTGATCTTGGTGGTAAAGTCTCTGTGTGAAGTCTGATTTTGCATTTATTTGTTTGTTCCTTAATTTTGGACGAATCCGCCTGCCAAACCTGTGCTGTCTCTTGAACTTTCTGTCTTCTACCCCTCCCCTTTACTCTTGTTCTTTCTCTGTCGTTCACATATTAATAAGAAGGAAAATGTCTTCCGAATCATTGCAATCTAATAAATTTTGCAGCAATAACGATAATGAAAACAAAACAGGGACGATAGACACATCGGTCCATGAAGCAGTAGACCAGGCGACAGGTCTTCTCTGGGGTAGCGAGTGCGTGAGGAGCGAAATACATAATGAACGCGGGAATAGCAGGTTGTTTGTCGCCCGAAAATTATGAGACTAGGAAATTAGTACGAAAACGCGTGCGGAAATTTCGCCGTTCCAAAAGAGAAATCGACCGTAAAACATATGCCGTGAGCAGAAAGAAATACAGAGAAACCCCGAAAGACATGCGCAAAAAAAAGTTTCAAAATGACAGATTATCGTCCCTAGTGTGAAGATTGAACAGTCACCAGATATTCCTGCTTTTGCTTATGGTTTTTGATTAAAGGCCAGTTTTAAATAAGCGACTTACAGATTGGACAAAAGATAACAGGAAAATCGTGGAAGAACTGAGGGCTTCCGGACTGACCACTTGAATATTGACAACATATCTGAACTCTATTGTACGAAAGTATCTTCTAACAAAATCTGGAAAAGTGTATGTATGTTTTTTTATTACAAAAAAGTATTCAGTGCAATCAACTGTAATGTTCTGTGGGGAATACTTCGTTTCGAAGGTATCCGTGGGAAAACGCGAGTGAGTTAGCGGAGTTGGTTGAGCATTTTTCTCAAAACCAGAAGCTTAGAGTTCATATCCCGCCCTGGTCACACAGGCGCTTCTCAAGGGGCGACCAGAAAGACAGTTTCTCGGTCAGTATTGAGATTACTATTCACCGAGGATCGACTAATGTAGAAAGGCAACAAGTCGGAACAACCCCACATATGTGTGTTCTGTTCTCGTCTCGTCAGTGGCACGTTTCAGGATAATGTTTAGATTTCCCGTAGTCACACCTCTCAGGATCAAGAAATGTTATTCATATTCATTTCACGTAAACACCCTCCAGGACGTGTCACCCTTAGTGTTATATACATTAGTTGTTGGAAAGAAATAGAACTTTAGCCAGCGAAATTTTCAGCAACTTGCTAATCTTGCTATGTTAAAAAAAAATCCACAGCTGACGCGCGGAGACAGAACACACTTGTTAATTAGTCCTGCGGGCTTAGGACGTCAGCCGCTAGTCCACATAACGCCGGATCTGTCTGACCGCTGATAAAGAGGAAAGCACGACACGCCATCCGGAGGCTAGCGAAATGCCATAGGCTGTCTGGCCTCGCAGCAGTAGAAGCAAGCTTGATATTCCGCCATTCTGTTTGGCGCAAGCGTCTAGGATACATGAAAGGTTTCGTTGTCAGAGAACGGGGTTTATTCAGGGACAGAGTCCCACTCCTAGCATCAACTTTCAAGCTTTGAGGTCAGTTCCGAGACTTACCTCCCCCTTGCCGCAGAGGGCGCTTCTGTCCACAGAAGTCAGGGCCTGCGTCGTTCTCCGCGGACAAAAAAAAAATATGTACACAAATGTTTTAGCTCTGCGGGCTGCGAGATTCAATGAAGATACAGGATTTGTAATAACGGTCACGTGAGAATATAATTCCCAGTCTTCTATGTTGCGTCGTTCCATCATTCGCTTAAACAAAAAGGAAATTGGAAGACAATGGCTTGCGTGCTTATTATGTATCTGATAGCTGGGATGAAGCTGCCCTGGGTTTAGCGTTGAGGGGGGAAAGGGCCAAAAAGATGTGAATATGACAAATAGCTGTCAAAACATTCCGAATGACGTCATGAGGCCGGAAAAAATGCAGTTGCTGACCGCTATTGGTATGCCCATAAAATGTTCCATCGACCATTGCCCGCAATCTGAATAAGATCAATACCTTATGTGTTATCTCCCGACTGCCGACAGATGGAGACTGTCGTCAAGATCAAAAGTGCACTTTCACCAGTTCTGTGTACACCATTTGCTGCGGGATTCTGTGGAACAATGGCTATCATCAATTCATTCTTTTCGATTTTCACCGGACAAGAAGATTCGAGGAATAGCATGCACATTTTGTTTGTCACCAGCTTGGAACCTGGAGCCTGTGTCTTCCCTATGGCTGATAGCACTGATCCAGCCTTGTGATGTTCTCTCATGCTCGGGTTTCATAAAATTGTCTGCCGGTACATGATTCTGTTCTCCACTTTAAAGACGTTCTTAGGGTCCGGTATGGAGCCGAGGGTTAGGGCACATTGGTGAATATGTCTTTCCCACTATACACTGGCTTCGTTGAGAGTCTTCGTTATTGAATGGATCTCAGTGTCCCACACACGCGCAAAATGAAGACATGAAAGATGGTGCCTTGTGGAAAAGACCCTCCGTTGAGTAAACTAAGAAGGGAAAGCTATCCTCCCCAAACAGACGGAAACACCTGTAGCAGGTGTACACTGGCTTCAGCGATGACAACTAACATACATGAGGCTTTCTTTCTCTTGGTGGGGGTAGGGGTGGGGGATAGGTTTACAAAATATGTACAACAAAAATGGTATCTTCTTGATAGTTGTAAGTTTAGGAACCTTAAGATAAATGTTCACGTATCGGTTGGGATGGGGGCGGGGGAGAGAAGCGAATGAAACACAACTCTTTTTTTATACAATGTAGGCCCTGGCGGTAATTAGTACTGTATTGTCGTTCTTAGAAGTAAAAGTATGAAGTCTTTTTGCTATGTATAAGGTAGGTTTTGTGTACTTGTGTATTCCTACAGTATCACAAACCTTGTGGAATAGTCGCACAGTACGTGAAAACAAGCCGTAAGTTCTAAATGCGACCTCCAACTAACAAGCCTCTTTGTCATAAAACTTCTCACAGCAGAACAGAACGGCAGCCCAGAAGAAACTTCAAACACATGTTAGGGAAACGGACGACAGTTTCATTGGCTCCACTGCTTTTTTCTCTAGCCGTAATCATCCGAACTTGCTCTGATATCGTGTAGATTGGGGGATTAAATATTCTTCTCTTTCGAAAACAAGGTACTCGCAGTTGTGGAATAGGTATCCTGTAATTAACTAAACCCAACTGTTTGTTCGTAGGTTTGTTGGTTTGTGCATTGGCATGTTTGTTGATTGGTTTGTTCATTGATTAGTTTATGTTGTTTCGCTTTTTTATTTTCTAAACGAAAAAGACGGGTATAAATCTGGCGGCGCAAACGAGGCAGTAGCGCGTAGGTATCAGACCAAGGGGAGGGGTGGATGATCTCAAGTGGAAAGTAATCAACGAGCAGGAAACGGCTTACCCGACACGACAGCGCGATGCAAACCCCAGCGCCGACTGCAAGCGTCTGGAGGAAAAAGAGCTGGTTTCCTAGATTCTGGCGTTTACCTAACGTTCTTTCTTCTCGCTGGGGTGCAAGGAGAGTGCGTGTGCAAATACTTAAACCCATGGTCTGAGAGCAGGGCTTCGAGGACACCCACAACGACAGCAAAATTCCAACGCGACTGCGATGACGGAGGAAAGAAAGAAACCGACGATAATAAAAACAAAGAAACAAAACGAGAAGTCAAACGAGAACAACAGTACTACGAGCAGCTGCGTTTGCGACAGCAGCGCGTGACCTCTTCGGAAACTGCTGACCAACCACGACGCACCGGCCCTGCAGGTTGACGGATATTATCGCGCGACCCCGGAGGGGCGTGATCGATAACATACGTCATTGTCTCTCGCAGACAGTTCTCAAACAGCAGGCAGCGATTTTCCAGATGTTGCACGCTGTGTGTTCCCGTGCTTGAAATACCTGCTTGACAGTACTTCGTTTTCCTGTGCAAGTTTTTTTTCCCCATTCCGTACTCTTCAGATATCTTGAAAACCACAGTTCGTTCCTCTTCGCGCGTCCTTACATTTTCTCCAATTTTTTTTCCTGGGAGAGACACACAAACGCAGAGCGAGAGAACACAATTTTTCCTACAAGCTGAGATCTTCAAAGTTTATGTGACTACAGAGAACGTTAAATTCATGCAGCAGGACATTACGGCAGTGCTGTACGTTGCCGTTTCGTTGTAGCTTCTTAGAATCGACCGGAGGAGCGTTTTCTGTTTCAAAAACCGAGGTGGGAGAATAAACGAGCACAGAGAAGTGACGGGCCGCCTAATCAACGCACGGAGAAAGAAGGGCGTTACGTGTTCAAGAGGCCGGCCGTTTTTGGCATCAGCAGCCGCTCTCCCCACTCACCGAAACATCTCCATCTCTCCAGATTAACGTATGTGCGGGCTGAGGGAGTGCATGTACGTCAGTTTGGGTGGATTCAGGCAGCTGCAGTGTACAGTATCGTAGTTGGAGACTTCGGCTGCTACATGGGCCAACTACTTGAACCGCTTCCCAGTGTTTCAAAAAGAAAAGAAAAACAGCTACGCGTTTCGAAAAGCAGAAACTTAGAACGCGTGCGAGGGGGGAACTCTTAGCTTCGGAGCCTGCCTTCTCCAAGTCAGCCGCGCTTGTCTTCGTGCTGCCAGAACTTGCCCGCCTCGTGAATAAGACGCTTGTGTGAGTGAACGGCAGCGCTGTTCTGGGAACTGGCGGTGTGCGAATCTTAGGAAGAGTTTCATCGCTGCAGAGCGTATCCCTGGTTTGCTTGCTTGGCTTCTGTAAGGATTTTTAACTTTTTCAAAGACATTTGGTGAACTCTACGTTTTCTGTTCGTATAAATCAGCGCGTGACGCGTTTAGTACTGGCACGTATAAGTTTTCACGGCAACGCCAGTTACTAGATGAGGATTAAAACGAAGTTAGTCTTTTTGGCAGTTTGTGTGAAAACTGGCTGGCTGTGCCTGAGTGTTAAGTGGTCTAGCTATACAGCTGGGTACTACGCCATCTTGCCAGCAAAAAGGGACACTGGATCCGAGGACAGACAGGAACTGAAGAGAGTTTAAGAACAAGGAAAGAAAGGGGGGGGGGGGAAATCGTGGCATATTTAACGAACTATAAGATTTTTAAAATATGCTGATTTTATTCGGCTTCAGACGCTGATGTGACTCAAAGAAAGGGACAAACAATCTGGGACATTCGTCTGTGTCAAGCCACGGCGCCAGAGAACAGACGGATAACGACGTCACAATATTGAGTTGCGTGGTTGTGTCCTGTGAAATGAAGTTACCGCTTGTATCAGTGCCATAAATTGGCATTTCTTCCCCGTCCTGCCAGGATCCCATCGCAAGTTCTCTCTTCGCGGATGTCTTATGAATATCCAGTTCCTCTGGCTGCACCAGACCTCGGAAAGCCCCGGATGTACTAGCATGCGTCTGCTTTTCGCCGCGCCGGACACGGAGGATGAAGAGAGCGCCTGCTTCCACGAGGACTCCGCTGGTGTGGAATTCTGCGCGCGCCGACCACCGCGGCGACCCGACGACCTGGTGCTAGCCGGGCGCGAACTGCATGCCATCATGCCGGGGTGGTTCGGAAAGGTGGTTCGAGCCTACGTGTGGGCGCGGGAGTACACGGACAGGCGGGAGGCCCAGAAGGTTCTCGCCGCAGCCCGTTACTACAAGCGGCGGTCAGCAGTCGTGGAGGTACTTTGGGTGATTGTGAGCGTTTATTTTTCGCGGGAAAAAGAAGGCTGTTTATTTTCTTTTATGCGCATGGGCGAGGCAGCCACTAAAATCTGGCAGAAGTAAGTCCTCGCTGGTCGCGTCGCGAGAAATGTCAATTATTTTGCATAGACGGCGCCAGCTTCCCGTACCTGAGAAAAATATTTAATATTCCGTCGTTGCTTACGGAGGTTGGGGAGGAGGGGAAGCTCACATCAATGTCGCAAACATTAGAGGCCCGCAGAAATTAGCGACCCTTATTTTGGTTTGTGGTTAATTGACTGTTAACCCAGAGGCAAATTTGAAAGATTGTATAAGCGCAACGATTTAGCTGAGAGCGACATTATCGAAGATTTTTGTTTTGGTTCTGGATTACTGGGGAACCCAAGATTGACAAAAGTGAGTTTAAGTTAGCCAAACCCTTTTTTTCCAGTCCTGGACTGGCTTGCATGAGAGTTCCTATCGCCTGTTCATTCGTAAAGCTGCACGTAAAATACACAGTGAGAACGGGCCTTACGACCGCTCTTTTGACGGAAAGGGCAAGTACAAACGCTCATGCAAGCCAGCCCTGAATTGTAGGTTTAGCAGTAGCGATGATGACGCGTACATATTGCTTTTTTTTCATCTCTGTGAAAAATCTCAGGATTCCCTGCTTTTTTTCTCGTTTCCTCTAGTTTTGTTTGGCGCAGTTCTCTTTGTCACCTTATTTACCCCAAGCAGCAGTCAGTGTTTTTCTCTCTTTTTTTTTTTCGTTTGGTCGTTAATGTTCCGTGTTTCTAGGTCAGAGAATGTTTCTGTTTCAATGTTGATGTAATTTTGGAGTCTGCTGCCACCCATCTGATCCCCCCACCACCACCACCGCACTCCCACCACCCCGCTCCCCCGTAAAGTATTGCGTGTGGTGATAATGTATCTTTATAGTGAGATTTCTTCAAGTGGAGAGAACGGGATTAGAAACAGAAGAGTAACACAGCGATGGAGGAGGGGTGCATGCATTAAAACATTAGACATGTAGTGCGGGTACGTGTTGTATACGATGTCAATCCAAAATTCATTCGTACTCTAGCGTATCAGCGCGCAGGTAAATGCGAGAGAGAGACGGGGGAAGGATAGAGAGAGTGGACAGAGAATTCAGAATTCAGAATTTATTTTTCTTCCTTCACCCTCAGTGGGGTATGAAGACAAAACATAAGCAACAGTACAACAAATCAATAAATAGGTGAGCAAAAATTAACAACGTATCTTAAGAGGCTCGCAAGAGCTTGCTATTAACATACAATTATCCATGTACACAAGCGTCTTTAAGTAAGATTTTAATAAAACATGACAGCTTTGTAAGCAATCGTTTGCTCCCTGTTGAGAATAGGCACTGAAAGAGTGGAATACGCGCGTTCAAAACTGCAAACGAAAAAAAAAGCAACACATACAGAATATAGCCCCAGTTAACACTCTTTCTTGTGATAAATCAGGTTTATTTTGCTGACTACTTTTGGTCGATTTCACCAGAATCTCTGCATGTGACGATAAGTCTGTATCTGTTTACCTGCTTGTGCGCGATTGCGTGCACGTGCCGGTTGAGGAATTCCTGTCTAAGTAATCCTGCAGCAATTTCAGAGGAACTCCGAGGGCTTAAAACTGAAGCCCCCAACCGGCGTACCGTATGCAGCCCAATTTAATTCGCAGTGCTAGATTAAGATAATGCATAGTTTGTTGCACTAGCTTGTTCGATGTTTGCTGCCTGCCTGGTCGTGTTTTTATCTAATCTACGGAGTATTCCGGGGATTTCTGTTTCTGGCGATGGAGTTTGTTCAGAAGCCATAGGTCTGTCGTCTGTCAGCAACGTCCGCTACTAGACTGTCGTGAAGTCAGGATCGATATGACGTTTGGTGGCACAGTTTTCTCTATCGGAGGGCGCTCAGAAATGAGTTCCCGAGAGCATCGCCTATAATTACATTACGACGCTACAGCTGCTTACGAAACACCGCAAGCTTTGGTTGAGAAACGTGCACTCGATTACAACCTTGGAAAAAAAACAGGTATGCCATGTCAGAAGAGATGGGGGATTATATCGCATGTCAGAAAAGATGTAGGGCAAACTAGTAAAAGGTCGTGTAACCTGTCAGATGTTAGTGCGATGGATTAATTTATAAAACAGGAGGGGAGAAGGAAACTATCGCGAAAGGAAGGAAAGTGTTAACTTTTCACCAGAGATTTTAATTCAGTGTACCTATGTATTCGAGTGCTGGTTGGGGCGGAGAAAATTGTTTATGAAATCCTTTGCGTTGCTGAGAGAACAGCAGTTCCTAGCGTTAAATAGGTATTTTCTCCTGGCTTTGAAAAGGTCATATGTTTGAGAGAGGGCGAAGCGAGAAAGATGTTCAGAGTACTTGAGAATATTAGCAATTGACGTCAGAACTCTTTGAACACGCTGAGGCCTGAAACCAGATTTCTTGAGAACCTTTAAGAGTGACAGATAATCATAGTGCCGGGCACGCTAGTTCGGGCAGACGATTGTCGGACAAACAGATTCAGTTCATTTTGCTAGGGTCAGGTGTAGCTGGCGTGGGTGGAAGATATTTGGACGTTCCTGGCTCTTGCATTCCGAGGGATTTTTTTCTCAATGACCACGAGACAAAGGCAGCTCTATTATTCGGCTGTCCTGACAGCACGTCAAAATCGTTTGTCGTAAATGAACGACTAGAGCACACGAACCTGCCGAGGCCCCTGCATCTGTTGTATATTAAGCATGTGAGCTGCAAGTTATTGCTTTTGTAACAAACGACAATAATGCACATGTTATGACAGCACGTACAGTTCAAAGCTATTCAGTGTGTTTCTTTCTACTACTGCCCTACTGCCCAGTGTTGAAGATCTTCCAACACGCGTCATATGAACAACGCTTACGGAAGAAAGGGATTTTAGAATAATGGCGTCCACGCAGCTCAAAAGTGATTTTGCTGATGTGCCATTCGCTTCGAAAATGTCTTCTAGGTCTGCAGAAACCATTTGACAGAAATAATTTTCCATCACGTAACCCAGAAATAGCCGTAGTGTTCGACATTATCTCAGCGGTTAAAAAATACCTCCCTCTTCTTTCTCGACAAGTCGGGCAGAAGACCAAAACCTTTGCTTGTCTGAAGCTTCGTACTGCTTCTACGTGCCTGAACGAACAGCTTCTTATTAACGTAACCGGCGAACATTAGACTATTGCATGTTGCGGTCTTCAGTATTGTTGCACTAATATCAATGTTTAGATATAAATGTAAATAAAATGCAAACATTATAATATTTATGTATAGTACCAAGAAACATAAAATACTGGGAAATCGCAACCCCTCCCTTTACAATCTAATCTGTCCTGTTCTTCTTATATGAAGAGTCTGCGCACTGTCTTTCACCCTCCCGAAGAGACCCCGCCCCCCCCCAAAAAAAAAGTAATAAAACCTTTTCTCATCTGACTAACGCCAACGTTAGCTGTGAGTTTAGGTTGTTGTTGTTGTTGTTGTTGTTGTTGTTCTTCTTCTTCTTCTTCTTCTTCTTCTTTTACTTCTTCTTCTGATGTCACGAAGCCACCGCTTTTTGGGGGGGGGGGGCCAGGAAAAATTTCAAGAAGAAATTTTGGTGCCATGTTTCTAGTGCTGTGTGGCAAAGACGTTTAATTAACGCTTGATGTGTAGAAATTATGACCATCTGTAGGTGGTGTAAGAAGAAAGTGGTTCAGGGATGCTTGCGCCATACACGTTGGTGTATTTTCCATGGGCTGCTGGAAAGAATGTGGCTGCTGCTAGTCTAAAAAATCCATCGCTCTTTCCATCCTGCCCTCTCTTTCTTCTCTCTGTTTCTCTCTCTCTCTCTCTCTCTCTCTCTCTCTCTCTCTCTCTTTCTCTGCCTATTCATCAAATGTAATGCAATTTTCTGTGGGAATGAGATAGACAATTATAATAGTAATTTCCTCGACATGCAGCACCTCGAAAATAACTTTCATAGAAGAAATATTCGTCCTAATACGTCAAACGTGGCCAGTATAAGCAAGGACAGGTTTGGCCAAATAGGAATCGTTCCAGACAAGTAAGCAGTTAGTTAACCTGTTTCTACTCAACAGGTAACGGTTATCATCCAGTCGTCTGGCATTTCAGTTTCTTCATTGTCGTTCTTCACTGGACTAATGTGTACGTCCTAGTTCTGTCCTTGGTGTCCATGTTGTTGTCGTGTTGTTCTTTTCTCTTGTCTCCTTACACGCAGTATTTACCATATAGACCCCCAGCAGAGCTCTTTTGCTTACATTCGAACAGATAATAGCTCTTAGATGTTTACTAAGCAGCTTATGATGCCAAAATGCACTCAAACATGTAATGATAATCATTCAATTACTAAAGCAGTTCATCAAGATAATTTAATTCCTCCCTTCTTCAAGAAAGCCTGGGCGTCCGCAAAGAGAGAAAGTAAACGAACTTTTTCCACAAACGCGTTACTTCATGAAGTGTCATATCGTTTTGCTAAAGCCTGTTCCACACGACTGCTTCATCCGCATGTTTGACGCAGACTATCGATTCACGAGGAGATCCAATGTGACGACCCACTGCCGCGTGAACGGCTTTTATCAGTTTTAAATGCAGCAGGTTGCGTGCCAAACCGATCGTTTTGCAAAACCTTGGTGTGGATCGTAAAGGAAGCCAGGATGGTGACGTCACTCATCAGACCAGGGATCATCATTTCAGAACCAATCTTGCCCGGGATGGTCGTCTTCTTCTCTGCTTCCACACATAAAAGCGCCCGTAAATTTCAAAGGGTTAACAGACACTTTTTGTGTAGGCGGAGAGAGAGAGAGAGAGACGAAGGCTTTTGCAAACCATCCCAGGAATCATATACCGAGAGATTGCACTCGTAGTCGAGAACACCCAAGAGGAACGTCAGTAAGGTTCGTGAGATTTCTGTAAACGTAGATTTTTTCCCCCTGATGCTAAGAAGCGACACGAAGACATGCTAAAGCCTACAGCGTGCCAAGAAAGATGTCAGGAAACTAATTTATTTAGCGGCAAGCGGCACTCAGCGAGACGTACGTTCGGCTGCCTTAATGTCGGCGAGATTCCAGTGCAAGAGAAAGAAAAGTGAAGAAAGGATGAAGAGGGGAGGCGAACCTGAAAGTGGCCGAACACAACTTGACGTCTGTGAGTGCGTGCGTGTGTGTGTGTGAGAGAGAGAGAGAGAGTTTGTGTGTGCCTGTTTGCGAATTCGGCTGTATGTGAGTTGCAAGGAGTGTGATGCACGCGCGAGTTATTGAGTGCATGCGCGAGTAAGGGAGAGAGGGAGGAAGTGAGTGAGGGAGGAAGCGAGTGAGTGTACAGGTCACTTGAGAGAGGCTAAAGAATTTGCAGTATGTGATGCGAAAACGTGTAAAATTGGACCGACCTCCGTTTGGGCTTGAATACGTAGTGAAGATCCTATCTGTATATTACACTAAACAATCTGGTGTGTTTAACAGCCGAAGAAAACCAATAAAATATGTATTACTCACATTCCATAGATATGTGGAATGCCGCCTTAATCTTGGAGATAAAACGGGTTGAGTGCACCCATTTGCAAAGCCCAGTGTGTGCCAGCTCTATCCCTCGCAGGCGTTTCTCGATTATACTTTTTTTTTAAATGATTAACTAGACAGAAATATTCCAGCCAGTAACGACATCACGACCATGAACTTTTGTAGGAGCATCTTCGTGTCAGAGCTTCCTTGTGTCTTGGAGTTATAGGCTTTCCGGGTCGAAATAAAACATTTCTTCCTGAACTCAGGCTCTTTCATAGTGAAAATAAAGAAAATCTCCAGTATACATACTAAAGTCCTAGTTGACTTAATGGATCTCACATCGGATTCGTCCTGTCAACATCAGAAATTCTGTTGGCGGCGGGGTGCTACCTTGTGACAAGGTGAATTTCCCGAATTACTGTGAGTTCCAAAGGCTTTTTTTTTCAAGGAGAGACCTTCTAAACTTGCTTTTTGTTTCTAGATTATTTTGAACAATCTTACTGGGAGATAACCTGAACTGTCTTTGACATGTCCTGAGCGTACACTTCCTGCGCTCTAAGTTGGTTCTAAGATTCTCCTACCAGATGTCGGTATCTTGAATTTGGAAGAGCTTTTTTCCAGTAAAGAAGCTCTACAAAGACAGTCTGTACGCCATATTCTGAAGAAGTGCAACTCTTGAGAACAGGTCTACTAAAGACGAGGGCAGAGAAAGCACAAGCGTGGGAAAGCGGAGAGATGCGGGATCGAGTTTAAGATAATGATGGGTGCGCCTGCAGATGCTAAATTTAGTTCCTCTGAGGTGATAGAGAGAAAAGGGCCGAATTTGGGGCACAAATACAAAATAGAACGTTCAACACCACGTAAAATCTTTGACACGCCATAAGTTAGGAGGCGCACCCGGTTCGAATGAAGCTCCATCTAGGATAACATAAGACGCGCGCACAAGAAGATCCACAATTTTTTTTTTTTGTTGTTTTTCGGAAGGATGGAGCAAAACTTATGCGCGCCTGCGTATCGCCTTGATGCGTGTGATAGAGGAGCAGATTTACTGGCGTTGCCATTGCGGAAAGTATCATGTAGTAATAAGTACAACTCCAGGCCAAGACAGAACCAGTGCATAGTGTGCAGTGGGGGAGACTAGACGCAGAGCGTTCAAGATGGCAGCAGCGGAGTGACGGACACGATGTAACAACGTTTCTTTTACACACATCGGCTTCATGGAAAGAACCACCAGGCCGCTCGTGAAACCAGTGCAGCCAGCAACGGCAGTTTGAGATCGTTTGAAGGGTCGGAGCAGGTCTCAAGATTGATGATGTTACGTGGAGAAAGAGGTGGAGGGGCAGGGCTCGGGGAAACTTTCAGGCAGTTGATATCTCGGGCGGAAAAGTAAGCAGGTGGTAGAGACAAACCGTGTGCAGCCGTAGTGAGAGGCAAGGTGTGCACGAGATGCCCACAGCCCCTGTGCGTACCTCGGACCAAGCTCGGACTGTCCCCTCATCATGAGCGGAGAGGAGAAAACGAGACAAGGTGTAAGTGTTGTTTGAGCTCGTGAACCGACTTGTGGAACCCTTCTTTCAAGTCAGTGAGTTTGGTTGTTTGTTTACTTGTTAAACGCTGCTTTCACTACCTCTGCTTCAGTGCAGCACCTGTGGTTGTGCCTGCTGCACCGCCCTTGTGGTGTCACCGTATGAAGTACACTGGTTTTGTTTATCGACTATAGATTTTTCTGCAGCTGCTGATACGTGGACCGTTTTTATCTTACTGTAGCTGCAGACAAGTAGGACATTTCTTATGGCGAATTATGTGTGAGGTGGGGTTTTTTCTCTTACCTCAGGTGCTGATATGTGAGGTTGTATGTTGGTTCTGCATATGATAGAATGTGGGTTAACTAATCCTGGTATAGGTGCTACTATATGCAGAATATTTGGGTTCTTTCGTGTTCGTTTGTTTGTTTGTTTGTTTGTTTGTTTAATCCCACACCAATTGTTAATATTGAGTAGTTTACTTCTATTGCTCCTTGTATACAAGTGCGAATTTGATAACACTCAGGCATTAAGCACTATGAAATATTGAAAGAGTTGCGGGTAATTGTTTTCCAACAATGAAAGTTTTAGGCAGCGAGAGTTATCTGCCCCTCTTGGGCTTCATTTCCGCCCTTGTCCATTGTCTTCCCCACCAGACTCACACCCGTGTCCACAAGGTGGCAGACTTAATTTCTTGGGCTTCGGCTTCATTCTGTTCAGCGTCAGTTCCAGCGCTTGGGAACAATTATGTTGGTTTAAGCCCCGATTGGTTTTTTTAACCGAATCTCCTCACCAACCTTTATAGCTTTTGCTGCCGACTAGGCTTTCAACCACAAAAAAATCAAATATCTACAGTCTTTTCTGATTTGGAAATGCCTCATTGTTTGATCAGAGAGCGCCAAAGTGCGGAGACAACATTTATGACCAAGCCAGAGCTATTTTTAACTACTTCGCGATTTTTTTCTTTTTTTCTCTCTGTTGTGAACGTGCCTCCGTTTGTCTTTCGGTCCAGGTGCTGTCGCTCGGTGCAGACGTGGTCCCGGAGTACAAGCTGCAGTCCCAGCGCATACACCGCTGCACGCTGCTGCACTACTCCCCCTTCAAGGCCGTGTGGGACTGGATAATCCTGCTGCTTGTCATCTACACGGCCATCTTCACGCCGTACGCTGCCGCCTTCCTGCTGTCAGAGGAGAAGAAGCACAAGACGCGGGCCAGCGCGGAGAGCCGCTACTCCGAGCCGATGACCATCATCGACCTCATTGTGGACATCATGTTCATCTTCGACATCTTCATCAACTTCCGCACCACCTACGTCAACAAAAACGACGAGGTCGTCAGTCACCCGGGCAAGGTCGCGGTCCACTATTTCAAGGGCTGGTTCTTGATAGACGTCGTGGCGGCAATTCCCTTTGACCTGCTGCTTTTCGGGTCAGAGACCGACGAGGTGTGTACGTGCTGTGTTCGCGAGCACGCGTGCGAGCTGCTGCGCATTGTGCTGACGTCACAATCTCGCGAGTTTGCGTGAAGAACAGTTTGTCAGAAGTTATTTCGAGGCGGCTATACCTTTGGATTTTTTTTTTTGGGGGGGGGTGGTCATAATGAGACTGGCACCCGTGTGCGCGTCTGTGTGTAAGCGAACATTGTGTTGAGGTAAAGTTCTAACGAGCTTGCATCTCAATACAGTGTTGGTGCTAGGCGCTCGTGCAGCATATTAAATTTTTTTTTTTTTTAAAGAGCGAATGAGCGTAATAGATCGTTTTGCAAATCTTAATTTTGAAGCGCTGTTGAACATGAACGCTCATCGTTTAAAGTAAGCACGATTTCTCTTTTTGTTCGCCCTCCTCCACATCCTTTGTTCCGCCTCCGTCCTAGAATCCAGTTTCGTACACGTTATTTTAATTCTTTTAAGTCTTGCGTGACCAAAAAAAGTATGTCGCTTTAAGTAAACATAACTTTTTCCCCTCTTTATTCTTCTGACTTGTCTTTTCTTCTTCCACAAGACGACAACGTTGATAGGCCTGCTCAAAACAGCACGCCTGCTGCGATTGGTGCGGGTCGCCCGGAAGTTGGACAGGTATTCGGAATACGGCGCCGCCGTGCTGCTGCTCCTGATGGCAACCTTTGCCCTCATCGCCCATTGGCTGGCCTGCATCTGGTACGCCATCGGCAACATGGAGCGCAACATGGCGCACGATGGCCAGCCGCGGATTGGCTGGCTGGACGAGCTGGCCAGGCAGACGAGACAGCACTACAATATCTCGGACATAAACAGCGGGCCGACCATCAAGTCCAAGTATGTCACCGCGCTTTACTTCACCTTCAGTAGCCTGACCAGCGTGGGCTTCGGTAACGTGTCGCCTAACACCAACTCCGAGAAAATCTTCTCCATCCTCATCATGCTGATTGGATGTGAGCCCCTTTAAGATTATCCACCTACTCCCCTAAGCTGTTAGTTAAAAAAATAAAATAAGCCGGGTCGCATCTACTGAATACGAGATATCGCATTCATTTCTGCCTTTTAAACAGGGGCTCTAGCATGCTATAGTGCAGCCGGCAATGTTAAATCCCCAACTACACGAGGAACAAAGCTAGGAAAAACCTAACCCCCACCCCTAAACCCCATCCCCACGACGAACAAAGAAAGACAAATTTCGCAACTGAGATTCGAACACCTAATTTTCAGTTCCTATAACCAGTGCTTTAACCATCCAGCTACAGAGTAGTTCACCGGATTCTCTTCATTCTAACCGTAAGAAGCTGGAGGACCCGAGACGTCACAATGCAGCTTCTAATCGCTGGAATGAACACAGCCTGCCGATGTGGTCTGTAGCCAAATGGGTCATTGACTGTAGCATTACAGAGTGCACTGTGGTTTGGTAGAGCCAATGTTGCGGAAGCAGAAATGAATGCACTTTATCCTATTCAATAATTATACTTACCTGGCTGCCTGCCTACCTACCTACCGACCTAAGGCTGCATAGGGCGCAAGTATAAGGATGCTACTGGCAGAGCTGCATGGTGCGTGGTGGGTGGGTGTGGACAGTGACAATATATTGTGGATAGGTGAGTGTGAATGGCAACAGGAAGTGAGTGACATGCGTGTTAGTGGTGACGGGGAGTGATAGCTGGATGTGGCTGTAGACAGGAAATGAATGCGTCATGTCGGCGACGAAGTCTGTGTCGTGGCGGATGTAGGAGGAGAAAAGGTGCCGCGGGAAAAGGTTTTGGGAGCATCCCAGACAACCCATGACCCTCGACCCCCAACCCTGTAAACGGAGGAACCACGTTAGCCGTACCCACGATTCGAACCCACAACCAAGTGTGTCGGTGGCAAGCACACCTTACCACTGTGTGGCTGCCCGGCCTGGGGTGTGGCTAGCACCCCTTCCCTCAATTTTTTTCTGGGCTAGCTGATGCATGAAGACAGGAAGCGAGTTGCATCTCTGTGCAGATGGTGGCTGGATGCGAGGGATGAACAGATGCGAGTTGTAATAGGGCATGAATAAAACACGGACATGTCCAAAGGCTCAGCCTTACAGAATTTCCACGGTGATGCCCCACTGTAGCGGCTCTAATGTAGGCCAATATTTTATCCCTGTAGACAGCACTATCGACGTTCAGTTGAGAGTTATGGCAGCTGTATTATAACCCAGTCTTAATATCCCTATAGGTGCGGCAGTACTTAGACCTGTTTACCTTTTTTTTTCTTTGAGCGTACTATTTCTGGGGAGTTCGCTTATTTTAGGGGGAAAATCTCATATTCCTGGTAATGAAAATCGTAAAAAGAAGTATGAGAAATAATATAATCGCAATATTCTCTATCAGAATATTTATGTTAACAAGAAAAAGGTGTTTAGGGAAAAGGGTGTAATTCTAAATGAATACTTAGATCAAAAGAGCTCTTGATTCTCCTGCTATACCTGTGTTTTTATTTGGTAGTGTTTGTGCATCATGCTACTCGTGTTTTTTTGTGAAACCCGCATACAAACATGCAGCGAAATCGTATGAGTAAACATCTCTGAACTGGACTTGCGTCACGTACATCTTACGGTCTGTTGCAGCTCTGATGTACGCCAGCATCTTCGGTAACGTCAGCGCCATCATCCAGCGCCTGTACTCGGGGACCATGCGCTACCACACGCAAATGCTTCGCATCAAAGAGTTCATCCGCTTCCACCAGATCCCCAACCCGCTGCGACAGCGCCTGGAGGAGTATTTCCAGCACGCCTGGTCCTACACCAACGGCATCGACATGAACATGGTCAGTGCTGCTCAGTCGTGCAATCCAGCAACCAACGGACTCCGAACAGAAAGCTGTATTGTGTGCATGCGTGAGGAGTGTGTTCGTAAAAACACCCCTTTTTATCTATAATATTTGGCCAGTCATCGAGCTTCTTAAAGTATCCAAGACATGGAAAATACCAGTTACTATGCCTCGACCATTCCTGTTTACGGAAGTGACGTAATGCGTGTTGGGTATTAGAAACCATCTTGAGTGGAAAGCTATGTCGTCACACTGGATTCATGGGTGTAGTGGAAGTGTAATTTAAAATAAATACAACGGCGTAGCTAGACGTCACATGTGCACTAAATACCATCTTAATCAGTGAAAAACTGTTTTCTCACACTGGTGTCATGAGTCTCTTGTGAGGGAAAATGCAGCGAAGTAGTTGCCTCTGGGCACTAAAAAACGATCATAGTTTTTTTTAAATCGTAGCATAAGAAGCTTTGTGTGAGAGTATAAACTGCAAATCCAGCTGTGCCCGATTTGTCACAATACTCTGCAGAGATTTACCACCTAGCCTTTATGAAAGTTGCTGGTCTGGCTTGTAATGAAAAAAATCGTATTCAGCCGACAAAGAAATTGCCCTTATTGGTGTCAGTCTGATGAGGTCCAGAGAACGGCGGACGAATTAAACGTCGTTCCCGGATTTCAAGACGATCCCAGAAGAGTTGTTATGCTTCGCTTCTCTGTCCGTCCGTCCGTCTGTTATTCCTTCTCCATTAACAAATCTAGCAACGATATTTGTTGTCGTGGAAGGGCCCACGAGCAGTGCCCAGCCGCTTTCCAAAGCTGGGTGAGAGGAGCTAACGAGCTGTTGGTCTCTGGACTTAAGACATCAGTTTAAGACAGCGCCGCCACGCGTTGCGCATGCACAGTTACTGACAAGTCAACAGAGCCCCTGCGCCTATTCGTCCACCCTACCCTTCCCGCCATCCAATTAAAAAGTTCTCCAAGAAGTGCTTTAGCAGGAGAGTTTTTCTAAGACTACAATCATAAACGGACGTCAACTATTGCGCAGGTGATGCGCAAACCTCATGTAAACGAAAGGCACTCCCCCCACTCCTTCCCCAAGAGATAGAAAGGGCTGATAGCAACTGGATTAATCATGCGCCTGGCTGTTTTAGATGCATACTTGCCAAAATGAGTAGTTCACCTCCATCCAGTAACTAGAGCAGCTGCCAAAGAACAATACAGATCGGCTGTTTCATCAGTTTGCATGATTTTCATTGTGGAATGGTACTCGGGTAGACGTATGCCAATAGAGGGAATTGTTTCACATGTGCTAGAAGCAGAAGCGAAAAATGGACGCTGAAGTACCTGCCTGGATTGCATAGCCGTTCGTATCTTCTCTCCGCGTAAAGTTGCACCTAAAAATACACAGGATCTACGGGGCCTTCTTTAACGACTGCTCTTACGAGCGGCAGGTCAAATATGAAGATATACATCTGAGCGCTGCACCCAGATTGACGTAGTGCAGAATTCATATTTCTTTGACGTTCAGCAGGAGACTATTGCCTTCTGCTTTGATAAGTAGCGGGAAAACATGCAGGGTTAGGTCCGATACGGAAGTAGTCGGGATTTGGCAGCTAATGGAGTATGCATATAATGAACCAGACAATGAACAATCCGGGATTAAACTGGTTTTAAAAAAACACCTTAACTTTTCGGTCGATGCGATGAAAAATATCATACGAGTCGACATGATCACACGGGCCTCTGATATACAGCGATTACGTCGAGGACTGTACGTGCGTGCAAGGTCGACACTAGCAAGGAGGAGTGCATTCTGGGTAGTGTAGGATGAGCGTGTTCCAGTGAAATGCCCGTTCCTAACAACAGTCAAACGTCCCGTTCGCCTTGTGTATTTTACCTAAAGTTCTACATGTGTAAAGGTGATTGACCACTTACCCCGTCCATGGTACGACAAATGAGGCGACTTGGAAAAGTCATGCCAGTCGAACTGCCAGGTGAACTGAAAACCGTCCACATTTTAAACGCTTGGCGATGACAAATTTTTTGCCTCGCTGCTCTCTGAAGGCAACCAGAATCATAGTTTCCAATGGGGATTCTTGTGCATGCTGCCAAATATCTCTTAACAAATTCGGCCAAGCTGGCATATTGCCATGCTGAAAACTATTCATCCTCGAAACCAGCCAAAGGGCGGTCCCCGCCCTTAGATTTTCCCCTCCTTCTGTGTGTCAAAGTTCTCTGCTTTTCGTGCAGGTGTATTTCCAGAAGCGCGCACAGCAGCGGCTTGAGGAAGAGAGAGAGAAACCTTTCAAAGACACATGCAATAGAAAAGTAGAACGAAGCAGGGGTGAAATGATCTGTTGTAAACAGGAAAAGGCCAATTTTAAACCTATAAAACGACCACAGAAGCTTAAAACTGTGATTAAGTATAAAAGAACCAGCTACCTTTTTATAGAATATAGTAACACTGAAGATTAGACCTCTCTCGATAACTGCTGCCATTAAAGTTATGGCCACGGATGAAACTCGAGGTACACCTCAGAGGTTACGATGGAAAGTGCGGTGGGTTTATTTTTTTCCTTTTTACACGCACGTGCAGTTTCATCTCTGCAATGAGCACGCACGCTGGGCCTGTGGGTGCGTGCTGCTGATAGACATACACCACCTGCCATAAATCAGCTACTTCCGCTTACACCTTCCTCATTCTCTTCCTTGTCCTCCAGCTACGGCCTCGTCACCGGCGTTAGAAACTAGATCGTGAGAAACGAGAACAGGCGACTTCTGGGTGCTTGCGTTCTCTGTTTATTGACTGAACTATTTTCTATCTGATTTTCACCTCGTTATAGAATTAAAGTCAGCATATATTATATGAGTCGGGGATCGACTGTGAATGCTGGGGGGTGGGTGGGCATGGAGAGTGTCTGTGTGTGTGGGGGGGGGGGGGGGACCGGGGGATAAAAATAGCGAAGTGTGATTGGGGTTAACTCGAACAATTGAGCATGACACTCAACTTTGTTATACATAAATAAACCATTTCCCTTGTCCCCTGCCCATTTCTTCTGCTCTTAACGTTCCGTCCTCATATCTACCAGCAACGATCAATAGCCGAACTAATCCGACCACATAGCGTCATCTCATTCTAAATGGAGTAATCAAAGTGAAAAGGATCCACCGAAATGATGACAATGATGAGAAGAGGAGGAGAACAAAATTTTAGGAGGGAAAGTCATGTCTGCAAGGTAATGTATAGGACATCTGACAAAATATTTGTCATGTGTCATTCACCCTCTAGATATACGCAGGGGGCATCGACGGAATATTAGCACGAACGTAGCGTCTGATTTTAAAAAAAAAACACATGTAATATAAAAACATTACAAGTCGCTGTAAAAGCCATCCTATGGGAACTAAGGGTTGCGGTGTTAAAGGTGAAGGTCGCCGTGTTAAAGGTAAAGGTTTGAATGTCGCTGCTGTGTAGGAGATGAACGTTGATAATGCACAGATGTACATCCGTGGATGATGTCTTTGTGGAAGCTGAAGGTCACTGGTGTTATGTCTACATGGAACTGGAAGGTCACTTCGTTAAAACTGAAGACCGCTGTTTGGAAACTTAATGTAATTAATGATGTCAGTGTGGAAATTGAAAGTGGCTGTTCTGTAAATCAATTTCTGGAAGGCTAAACTTAGATCTTGCACATAAAAAATCGCCGTTATGGACAGCGTACTTTATTTGTATATCCTTGTGCGTTTTTAGATCGCAGTATGAAGAAAACAATAAATGTCCCTCCTCGTGAAATTCAACATTTAATTTCTTCCTGTCGACATACTGCCAAAACTATCTGGAATCGTCACTGTGGTCGAAATAAGTTACAATACAGTACCAACCACACACTTCTGACATTTGGTTCAACCATTTCTCTTTGCACCCTAAGGCCTTAAGCTATACAAGACGTACATGTCACGGGGATTTCTTAACTTCATGTACGTGCATTCGTTCAGTGACGCAGCATCATTTAGGCTGGACGGCTTTCAATCTCTCCTTCTCTCCATCCCCCCCCCCTCTCTTTCTCGCGCGCGCGCGCACGCTCCTCTTTCTCTCTGAGAAACCCGCACGCGTGAAACAACATAATTAACTGCTTAATCATGCTGCCCGGTGCAAAAGTTTGTCGAGTCGGGAGGGAGCTCGAGCAAAGGAATGGCATCAGCGGACGGGTGCCCTTGGAATTTTTCCAGAATTAATCTTTTGCATCCTGCCGCACGAGTCCTTTCCTGCTGTCAAAGAAGAACATTTCCTTTCCTGTAGCGTGTCAGTGCCGATGACACTAATTTACTGAACCGATGTGAATTTGAAACAATGACTGAACAAGGTTGCTTTGTTGTTGGAAGTTGAGCACTGCATAACTGTAAGTTTAGTCCTTCCTTTTCGCCTATACAAGCAGTTAAATAAGCGCTGTGGATTTTGTTCAGATCTTTTCAAATGCAGTTTTATTCTGTCAGCTTTTAGGAGCGCGTCCCCTATACCTATATATGTGATACTTTCACTTACTGATGACATACGGATGCATACCCTCCTCCCCAAATTATTATTATCGGTTTTTAGAAGCTATGAGACTGGTTTACCACACTAGTTTTAGTGCTGATCATGTTTGAAAGGTTTACACATACACATATGAAAACATTCGTTTATACTAATGAACGTAATGTAAAATTGCAACGAATGTCACCTTTACATTTTTTCGTTCAAGAGGACAGCAAATGTCATGGTTAAAATGTTTCGTTCAAGAGAGCGCAATTTCCGCTTTTAAAATGTTTTCGTTCAAGAGGATAACACGTTTCCTATGTCAAAATACCAGTAAACTTCACAGCAGAAAGGATAATGACAACGACGATCAAAATGACTGCAAATGTTACCGTTATGTCGATTAGTTTGAATTCCTTCCTTTAAAAAAGCTGCTGAAAATTGATTTTTTGCGCAGACAATATACCCCGTAATTAGACAGAGGGGGGAAATGCATCTTTCGATTTCAGATCCAAGAGCTTCCAGCGTCATAGGCAGGGCACCTTCCCTTGCCCGTTGTTTGAGGAGGTTTGCATAACAAGTACTAGCTCTTAACGTCAGCGCATCTTCCTTGCAGGTTCTGAAGAGCTTTCCAGAATGTCTTCAAGCCGACGTGTGCCTGCACCTGAATCGAAACCTTCTCAACAACTGCCCGGCTTTCAAAGGTAATCCACATCAGGGCTGTCCTAAATTTGCCCACGTGCTAAGTTTGCCCTGAAGTACCACAGAAATTCAATAGGCTGATGTGATCCGCATCTGTTCAAATCATTGATGTGTGCTCAGTGTTTGTCAGAGGTTGTCACCCGTAAAAATGCCAACTTTTAGTAGTTTGACGATCAGTGGGCTATACTTAGTAGTGCCACAAATCGTGCGTTTACGCAAACAGAAGACGCGCCTGTATCTCCTGTAAATGAAGATTTTCCTCTCGACATAAGTGCTAAATTTCACGCGGTGCTTAAAGACTTGAACGTGTGTGATGCAGGTGCCAGCCCAGGCTGTCTGCGGGCTCTGTCTATGAAGTTCAAGACGACGCACGTGCCGCCAGGGGACACTTTAGTTCACCGTGGTGACGTCTTGTCGGCTCTCTACTTCATCTCTCGCGGCTCAATCGAGATTCTACGTGACGATATTGTTGTTGCTATTCTTGGTGAGCATAAGCTCTTTTAGCTGATGTTTCCGTGTCGCATTCCCTGGTGTCGTCATCACCAGAGTTTTGAGATGGAGGCTGGAGGGTGTTGGGGTGTGCAATGGCACTAGTCTAAGAGACTTCTGGCCTTTTCTTGTACCCATGGTAACCATGCACTGACTTGAAGACTTTTCAAAAATTACTCTGGGGGTGGATGCTGGAACCAGACTGCAACCTGCATGTTACGTTTTCAGCTTTCAAATCTGATTGTTTTCTCGATTTCCTGGAAGACACAGCCTCAGACATTATGTTAAATCCCTGTCTGCCCCTCCCCACTTCCAGCCCAGTTTCTTTTTCATACAGATGTCGATCTTTGGTAAGGAGAGTAGTCAGCTGTACATACATTTTACTGGCTATGAAAAATAGAGAATGTTGGAAAGCCGTGATGTCAGGAGATAAAAACAGGGGCGATAATCTCTTAGTTTAATCTAAAACTGTTTGGGGAAAAAACAGAATGAATGATTACAATTTGATTGTTACAGCCTCCTTAGATTCCAGTTGTCCCCCTCCATTGAAAACATATACCTGGTTGCAGGTAAGGACGATGTGTTTGGGGAGAACATGTGTAAATATGCCACAGTTGGGAAGTCCAGTTGTAATGTGAGAGCTCTGACCTACTGTGACCTCCACAAGATCCACCGGGATGACCTGCTGGAGATTTTGGACACTTATCCAGAGTTTGCAGACCTTTTCATCAGAAATCTGGAGGTCACCTTTGACCTCAGAGATGTATGTGTCAGCACTTCACATTAAGCTTTATTATATAAAAGGCAGCATATTTTATTTGTATGTCCTTCACAATGTGAAGAATTAACTCCCTCAAAACTTGATCTCTTCCTGTCGAGATCTTACATCTTACTGATCTATGTTACATCATTATAGAAACTTAGCTCCATATAAATTACAGAGATTTAAGATTTTTTTCTGTCTGCGGCATATCCTCAATTTGTTTGATGAAACTAATATAAAAAGCAAACAAGAACAATCTGCCACGTTCCTTACTTTCGACTCTCTCTTTGCTACGTGTATGGGTACGATAGGCTCCCTTGATTGCTTACGTCAGCATACGGTTGTGTCTAGCGCTGCCAGTACTTTGTTGGGGTTGTCGTTTAATATAAAAAGCCGAATGTGTGGGTCATGTGTGTTTGTAAGTTATACAAATCCGCACGACTGAACCAATCCACACCAAATCAGCCCGCGGGTTCCTTTTCATCCGCAGATGCTCTTAGTCGAAATTTTGACCATGTACCTAGGCCTGAACAAAAATGAAAATAAATATGACGACGCCCTTAGCAAGTCATGTACATAGAGATCAGCGTGCAAGGGAGATCACCACACAGACTTTTCCCTTCAGTGTGAAGAGTACTTTCCCTTGCCTCAGGGGTTGGGGTACAGAAGGGGTAGGTTACAGCGCCCCTCACCATGTAAACGCGCAGAACAACTGGAGCCAATCAAATGACGAGCTCTATTTAGGATGTGTAACAAGAGGAGCCAATCAAATGGCGAGCTATATTTCGAAGGTCTTTCAAGGGGCGGGGGGAAGGGAGGGAGAGGGGGATGTTCCGAGAGGAGGGGGATTTAGGGGAAGGGGTGGGGGTAGGAGTAGGGGATAGGTGGGGGTGGGGTGGGGTATAGGCAGTAAAGATCTTCCAGGAAACTGCAAGGTTTTCAGTGGTGACCCTACGAGATTAGCATATTTTACGTGATACTGTATTTTGATTGGCTCCAGTTATTCTGCGCGTTTTCATGCTCGATGGAAGGTTGCAGGTTCGAATCCTGGTGTGGCCAAGGATTATTTCCTGGAGTTAAACATTGTGCAAACTCCATTCGACTATCTCCCTGATTAAACTGCCTGTCCGCACTGACCATCTTACTGCACCCATCAGTCTGTTGGTTCTTTCAGTGCATAGTTTAGTAATAGGACCCCATCCCCATTGTGCGAAATCACTGCGAGGTGGAAGCACTGTCCCTCTAAATAACCACCACCACCAACAACAACAACCAAATATGATGCCTGCTGCAAAAGTTGTTACTGAATATCTTAATCAAATGTACAGACTAGAAAAGTGGAAATCATTGATCATCATTTATCTGAGATGTGAGACATTAATTATTTATTGTGGGTTTTTTCTTACTAAAGAACAAATGATGACCGAGCGCTTAAATTATCGAAAGATAACTCCAACAAAGGTACTGGCAGCGCTCACACAGATCCTCCTCTGCCAAGTTCCTTTCTTTCGGCCCTCTCTTTGCTACGTGTTTGGGTACGGTAAGCTCCCTTGGTCACATGCGTCTACGTACGGGTATGTTTGAGCGCTGCCAGTACCTTTGTTGGAGTTATGGGTTTTTTCGTTAAGGCTGGAGTTCATATATGCACTTAAAATAACTTTTAAAAAAATAATTATAATTGGGAAACTTTACATGAAGAAAACAATAAATCTCGCTTCATGGCAATTTTCTAATAAGACAGGGAGTCTGTAACTGTTCCTGATAGGTGTGTAGGGCCGAGATAGGAGATCATGCACATTTCTGATAATTACTATTTATAGTTGCCAGCAGCAGAGATCTTTCATCATAGAGCCAACTTGTTGCTGGTAGTGCCCCATAGCATAGCAGTCTTGCTTGCTACTGACGTAGACAATGGTTCGGATTTCTATAGCACCTGGTTACAAGGCTGGCCGTTAGGTTTTTCTTTCAGACATGATATTACGCTCCCTTCCTCCTTCCTCTTGCCTCAGTGCCCTTCAACAGCCTCTGCCCTGTTCTCTCATGACATGTCTTTCATCGCTGACTTGACATTAAACAATAAACAAGCAACAACAAGTCAACTATTTTTGTTTGTAGGAAGAGTTGATGGTGCGAATTCCTGATGGCGACATGGGCTCAAAGTCACGCTTCTTCTGTAACAGGTCTTTCCAAAACATCGACAGCTCCCAGGGTAAATGATCCATCTTGCCAATGCCGTGCTGTCTTCTGTATTGTTATTTATAATTATAATGTGGTTCAGATTTCAATTAATCTAATTTGAACATGGAGACATTTTAATTTGTTTTTCTCTACAGTTTGTGTCATTGCATTTAATACTGACTTGTGTCGTTGCATGTCATGCATTTATTGGGATCATTGTTCAATATCTTTTTTTTTAAATGTGTTTTGTTCTTTGGAGATTGTGGGTGATTGGCAGAGTGGGAGGGTTCAGGTGGTCGGGTGGTTGGGATGAGTGTGGGCATGAGAGATCAGAGGCAGATAGTGGCAATATGTGTGTGTGCAAGCAATGATCACATTTTGTTTTGACTGTGTGCACTTTGAATTGCGATTCACCTTCACCGTAAACTGTCGTTTTGTCTCTGTTCAGCACCTTAGTTCATGAAATCTGAATTCAGACTTGGTGTCCAGTCTTATGTTGCCTTTGTGGCTGTACACTCTTGAGTGTTTGTATTTCCTTTCACTAGGATTGGAAGACTATGTGCCCCTTTCTGCACTGGCAGGTTAGATGTTCCAATGGTGTGCTAGTGTATGCCTTGTCTATGATATCAGTGGACTGTGAGAAAGCATGTTCAGTAAACACTTTCTTTTCTGAACAGTTTTATATCTGGCAGCCCCGAGAGTTGATTACTACAGCGACAAAACAGAAATCTGTTTTTGTCATCGATTCTTCCCCCCTCTGCTTGTACTCCAGCTTCATAAGACTCATACACCATTTCAAACATTAGTCTTTAAGTGAATGGTACAATTTCATTTTGGGAAATGCCAATGATAACTGGACTGAGAAAACTGCAAGAAATCCTTTAAAATAGTCACGTCAATTTTTTTTTAAAGGAGTGCACTAATTCATTCACTAGTCTGCATTTTGTGAAACGATATTCAATATCACACAATCATAAAACATTTGTTTGAGACCTGTGAAAATGTGATGGCTACTCAGTGCAATCTATGTGGTAATTTTAATTCTTGGGAATGTTGCATTGCAATGGAAAGACAAAATCACCTTCTAGTCTTCAAGGTTTTATATATTTAGCTTTTTTATATTGATAATTTAGGTATGCAAAAAGATGTTGTGTGTATTCAGTCTGTTGTCTGACAATCTGAAAGCACGATAACTAGATGTGTTTTCGTTTCTGGTAGGCGATATCTTTCTTTGCTAAAAAGCAACTCGAGTACTGTATCTAGTGTGGATTTTGTTGGTTTGCAAAACTATGTTTTAGTCTGTGTTGTAAAGAGTTAGGGTAGATTGTCTTGTCGTAGATGCAAAGCAAAGTTTCACACATTTTCCTGAGTATTGAATCTGTCACTTATGCTGGCCACCATCAAAATCGCAATTTCTTTCTTCACTCAGCTGTCACAATGCAAAGTAAAAATATATTTAAAATTCTCCATCATCAATTGTTTTGAACTTGGTAAAAAGAAGACCTGTAATACTGCAAGTAATTGTTTCAGGAGCAGATAGGGTCGGATATATTTCTTTTTTTTAATTTTTTATAAAAGATTTATAAATTATGTACTACACGTAATAATGATAACTTTAACAACGGTTGGCATTATGGTAATATTAAAGCAGATCATTATCATTTAATTAGTACCTGTAATAATAAAGAAATTTTGGTTTTGAAGTGAACCAGTTATTTGAGATGCCTTTTAAAATATTAATTGCTGCAAGTGATGAAGCTTCTACAGACAGTAGTTACATATGTAACGTATATTTTCATCATGCATGTTTAGACTGTGCAAAGATTTGGTGGTGGCCAGAGAAAGCTTTTGCTATTGGTGATTAAGTAGAAATTGTCTTCATGGCATAACCTACTTTCTGTCACATCATATAGCATTCTGTTTTCTGGTAGTTGCAAATATGTGACTTAATTAGTTGTATAAACTAAACAGTTAATGGAGATGATGATATGTATGAAATCTGTTATCATACTTTACAAATCATACATGTACAACTGACATTGGTAACAGTGATCACGTTTTTGGAATAATTGTCATAGAATATATCTATTAAATTACTTTAATTAGTCAAATTGTCTTTATTTGAATGCAATGTTAGCTCTAATCATGATCATATGCAAAAACAATATGCATGATTGTAGTCAAAACACTTCAAAGTGTCTGCTGACTACATAAACACATGTTTTAGGGTGTGTGTTATAATAACAACTTAGTAGTACCTAGGCTAATCTTAGCTAAAAATAATTTTTAAGTAGAACTTTAAGGGGTTTTGCACCATATTGAACTGCAGGCTTAGATAAAAGACTGCAAGTAAAAATTAAGTTGCGCAAAACTGGATCCGACAGATTATCCAGAGAGCTGCAGTTTCCGACCTGCGAGGTCACACCATCCCCACCCCCCTCTCCAGGCAGCTATGCAGCAGGATGGTCCGTCATACCCCTCCAGTGAGGAGGACATAAGGGAGTCGGGTGCGGGGATCCTGGAGTTCTCCACAGCAAAAGCAGGCCAGGACATCACGCCTGCCAACTACGACTTTGAGATGAAGGACGAGAAGAGGAAAGCCACTGCTGGATTTTCTAATCTTGCCGGTATGCAGATGCATGTGCTGATTTATTTCTTTTGATGTGTGGATGACAGGGAAGGTAGAAGATCTACTTGCTGAAGAATGATTACATGGCCCAGTCCTGTCAATACATCCTTCTGGTTGCATGTACATGAAGATAAAATGTTGGAGGATTTTACCTCTTTGTGTTCTGTTTGGTGAAGTTTTCTATGGTGACTTTTGAACAGGAACAATTAGAGACTAGAGCAGGAATGTGGAAATACAATATCCTGGTAGCCCTAAGTCACTATAGAACTCTTTCCATGTTATTAGAAATCATAAATCACCATCCATGCCTGCTATCAATTTATATGCTGACCTCTGCAGAAGAAACTTTGGAAAAAAAGTATTTTGTCATACAAAAGGGAAAAAACAAACCTGGGCTAGTGGAAAATTTAGTGGACAAATGAACTTGAAAAGTTGCTAGTGAAAATGTTTGGCTTCTCCCCATGCCTGGAGTAGAATGAGAAGTAAAATAAAAGCGCATACAAAGAAGGAAAAGAACTGTGGAGGAGATGAAAGCTCCTTATGTTGTAATCTGGTGTGCTACACTTGCAGTGGGTGCCCTGTCCAGCGTCAACACTCTCGTGCAGGCTGTGACAAGTCGCTATGAAGGCAAGAAAAGCCAAGAGATGGCGCCACTGCTTCAGGAGCATAGTGCCAGTCCAGAAGCCCAGGTAGAAACAAATGCATGATTCTCTCAGGTTTACACAGAAGATGAATTTTTTTTTTTTAAATTCTCACTGAACCTTATATACCTTCCTGAGACCATACACAGAGAAAAACATTTGGGGTTTTGGGGCCATTTTTGGGGGGTTGTTATGTGAGTCGATTTTTATGCTTGTACATCCACCTCTCTTGGTTTTTATTTGAAGATGAGCCAGTAAAATGAACTCAGCCAAAGTGGATTTTTTGTTGCATTTTATTTAACTGTGTATCAGAATAAAAGTTACAGTGCTGTATTTTGTTTTTACACATTTTCTTGTCTGAAAACAACCCCAACATCCCTGTTTTATGCTTCTTCTCCCTCTGAAGCTGAAGGGCACATCAACGTCCAGCGTGCCGAAGTCGACGTCCAGCATGACACTGCCCGTTTCCATCCCATCCAGTCACTCTCAGACTGATGACATGACAACAGGAATGGGAGTCATGCTTCAGACTCTGGCTCCATCAGATGTCCATCATGCTGCCCCTGCCCCACCTTCCCCCTTGCATGTGGAGCGGCGGCTGGACGAGCTAGCCAGGCAAGGCCTCGGCACTATGTGCTTATTAAATATGGGGTGCAAAAAGATGCCATCGTTCAAAATCAGGATTAGAAAGGGAAAATATCTAACAGGTTATAAGGTTTACTCACAGGTTATATGGATTGTTACCAGGTTATAAGATTTACTATCGGGTTGTAAGGTTCACTTCAAACAGGAAATGCTTCAGTGTCTGCCTAGCACGTTTGCACATTTTTGTCAAGAGGCACAAAGAAGTCGTTTGTGGATGCCCTGGTGGCACAGTCAATAAACACTTGTCAAAATAGACTTTTAGGTTACAGATTTAGATCTTGTCCCTGGGGCATGCAGGCTATTTATATATATATATAGCATACATGTTTATAGCTGGAGTTTATTTAAGGGAGCTTGCTGCATACTTTGAGATAGCCACATTTGGTGACTCAAAAGAACAAACCAAACAAAGATGCTTTATAAAGATGGTGATGCCTTTCAACTGTGTTGTTCTCTTTGCCAAATGGTTTCAACTTGCAGATTTTGAGGTAGCAAGCTGCATGTTGATGTTGCAATCCAGTATCAGTTAAAGAATTTTGATGGTAATGTTGCTGTGCACTGTGTGCAGACAACTCACGCAGCTGGAGAGAAAAATGAGCCAGGACATTGCACTCATTTTACATGTCCTCCGGCACCAGGGCTCCCCCATGTCACCTCCTCCCCCTCCTCCACGTATGACCGACATGGAGAGGTTTCCACCTCCTCCTGATTACTTGTCCCTTACATCAGAAAGCTTCCCCTCTCCCCCAGGCATGCAGCAGGTGAGATTTCAGAAACATGAACGTTTGCTTTGACCAAACCTTAAATCCAAATTTTTATCAAGGGTCACTGACACGCAGTAAGGATTTTGTGTCTCTTTCTGTCTCTTTGTCCATGATGGCTCAAAGATAATATAGATTGTGTCAGCTCTTTTTTCACCCACTATAATAGTTTCATCATTATCATCATATCATCATCATCATCATCATCATCATCATCATTAGTGGAGCAGGTGTGTGAGAAATGTGTGTGCTTTTCGCCTACAGGCAGCTGGAATGGACATAACACCTGAATCCAGGTGGGGCCTGCAGCAGATCCTGGAGCCTGACGGGTCTGGACTTCAGCCAGAGCCACAGATGACCTCTCCCCCCAGCCACACAGCGACCCTGGCTTCAGGTGTTCTTCATAGTGACTCAAAGATGACAGCCCCTTCCTCCTCCCCTCATGCTCCTCACCCAGCACCTCCTTCAGGTGGCTTTGCATTAGATTCTGGGCTCCTGGCCCGTCAGGACTTGTCAGTAGCATCCTCGCTGACATTGCCAGAGGAGCAAGAACTGAAATCTTCTCCATCATCATCGGAAGCACAAGACGTCCAAATTGTTTCAGGAGGCAGACTCAGTGTAGAGCAGCAGAGACAGCTAGGTCTGCCTGAGGGTGTGGATATGAAAAATACAGTGGTGTGATGAAAAAAGTCACGGCACTTTGTGTGAAAAGTAATGTAGTGTGGTGTGATGCTGGGCGTTTCTGTGGCAGTGTGTGTTATGTTTTAAAGCCCAAAAGTGCTGTCCCATGTTGATGTGGTCTACGATCACAGGAAAATCTGAGGGAAAGAATTTTTTAAAGAGAGGCTGTGATACTATTTCATGCCTGCAGCACTTGTGGAGACATTCTACTCGAGAGCACATAGAATTTTAGCAGACCATTGTTTGGAGACATTTTTAAAGATCTATTAAGAAATCAAAGATGTTATGTTTGCCTGAATTTTCTCTTAAAAAGGAAATGTGCTCACGTTTAATGGACAGTTTTACATGATGCTGACAGACCCTGAAAACAGAAAAGACAGTAACAGACATTGTTTGAAGATGTCTTTATCTGGCTGAACAATGCATTATTTTGGTTCAGGAACAACATTAAGTACAACATTAAAAACAAAGTTGGAGAAACCTCAATGAAGATGATGTGCCAAAAACACATATGCAGCAGTTACATTTACAGCAAGAGTGCTGTAAGATCTGTGGTGGCATGGCTGAACAATAGCAACTGTGTTATGAAGAGAGTTGTTCATCTTCCCTCAGGAGGCCATTGCGAATGCAAGCTATGAGTGATGGGTTTTTTTTCAAGCAGATACTGTGCAGCAACACATGAAGGTTTAAAAAAATAGACGTTTTTTTCAGATCATTTAAGGAATATTACCTTTCCCAAAACACTCAGTGTCTGTGATTGTCATGTACAGATCTGCGAGCCACTCTTCAACGTTGTGGTAATGATTCATGCATAGGACTAAGAACTTGCCAATACTGTGTGTAAACACAAGTGTCCACAGTAACCATGCCCTGAAACAAAATTATGTGAGCAGCATGCTCCATACAAAGGTTTCTTCCATTTGTTGCAGTGGTCCATATTTGTACTGGTTGTGTTTGCCTGTTTGGTTAGTTTAGCATCCATCCTTTTTTTTCTCTCTCTCTCTCTCTTTTATGTAATCATTAATACAGGAATAAAAGGTTGACATGATGATTATAGACATTTTAAATTTCTCATAGTAACACCATCACAGGGATTGCAATGTTTGGTGTATACACGTAAGTATTTCACATATTACAGATGTTACATATTAATTGTGTTGGACGATGTCTATATGGGAGAAGTGTGAAGTGTTTTATAAATAATCCATCACTGCAAGAAGCCATGAGACAGAAGCACAAACTGTGCCATCGGAAGTGAAAATGGCAGGCAGGAACCGGCAATCTTACAAAACTATAAGACCCCCTTTATACACACAGAAACTTCATAATGTTATTGGGACAAACAAATATTACAGATGTGCAAGTCAATGGCTAATAGCTTATGATGTAGACCTATCCTCACCATACAATGCACCTGTAAACGAGCAGAGACAACTGCCCAGCCCCACCTTTTTGCATTCCTCTTGTAGTTTGCTTGCTTTGGTGTACCCAAGGCCAACTTCACGATTTGTAGCTCCCTTCTATGCAGTAGGCTCAGACATAAATTTTTGAGACAAGTTGGAAAACTTTTGATTTCAATATGCCACCTTTAAGAGGATTTCATTTTTCAACAAACAGATCAACAAAACAGTAAAGCAATAACACAGATTTTTAAAGTCTACAGCAATATTTCTTCTCTTCATACCCTCCATCTAATTTTTTTAATATGAGTATCACAAAACATTTACAGTATTTGATACCAAAGCAGCTGATATTTATTTTATTTCTAGTTTTCTGAATTGTGCATCTACCTCTAAACCATGGAAACATTTTGTATAAACATCAATCCTGTAAAAACAAAATACAGTCTTATGAACTGATTTTTGGTACCCCTCCTCCCCTATCCAGATTCTGGGCTTTTTTTCCATGGGTTTCCCTCTCTCCATCCCAAGAAGTATATAGAGATCATACAGCATAAACAGAAAATAAAATCTTAACAAAATATTTAGAACATTTGTATTTGTGAGGAATTCTGGTCTTTCCTTCACTTGCACTCTCAACTTTTCCCTTCCCTGTGATGGCCTTCCTCCAAAACATCCAACATCGTTTATACGATGGAGACATTCGATCACGCTGACTATATAAATATGTACAATAATTATTTTTTAAAAAAAGTATAATTCTGAAATGGAGCAAATAATGCATGGCACAGTTTTGCCTTTAAGAAATCTTACAATGGAAGTGCATGAGCTGCAGATGAAGTAAGACATTCATACCTAAAGATCTTTAGCTATATTACACCATCCAACATATTTGCAGAGATTGCAGACTGTCCTTTTACTTTTTGGTGATTGTCTTTAGTAACTTGTTTAATCTTTACGTATTCTGTTTTGATTGGCCAGGCAGAAGAGGTTGTCCTGTGGCTTGTTTCCCTTTGGTTTCAACTGCTTGTGCACTAGTTATCATCTGCACTTGTTGCCTTCATTGAATGTTCAGTTCTCAAGGACAGTATTGCAATGCAATTTTTTATGGTACAAAAGACATAATGGTGTGTTTAAAGTTACTCAAAATCTCCATGATGTCTTTTCCATGATCTGCTATGTCCCTGGCAGAATGTTTTGAGTATGTATTAATCTGTCCAAAGATCACATAGAGGCTGGTGTTGGGTGACACTAGTAATGACTGTATATAAAACCTCATTGCCACTGCTATTTTGCATTTTGTTGTCGCCAGAACTAGGCATGTTTTATAAGGAATTTGGATTCGATTTTTTTTACTTTCATCCATCCCCAAGCTGTGTGATGCTCCAGCTGTCTCTTCACTTTGTTCTGTACCACTTTCACAAGTTTGATGTTGTCATCAATCGATTTGCACATGTTCTTGTCTCCAGATACCTTGGCATGGAGTAGGTTGTGACAGACAAATTATAATCATGTTATTTATAATTACTTTGCTCTCAGATACATCTCCTCAGACCCTTGTCCGAGTTCTCCTAGATGTCGTGCACCTTTGCCACAGTTTCCCCAGAAGTCTTGGGTTCTTACCACCTGTTTCTTAAGACTCCTTGCTTGTCCCCTATGGTTTGTCATATTAGGCTCAAATTAGATTTTTTTTTCCTCAGGCAGTTTACAGAGTGACCTGTGTTTAGTCAGACTGTCATTTTATTCTGATTCTCCAAGATTTTTCCTTTCAAAAGTCAGCATAAAAAATAGCATACCCCAAAGACTAATGTCATATTTTTTAAAGTTGACTTAAAAGGCACACTTGGAGAAATTTCGTTATGGTTTATCTGCAAGGGAATTTTAGACAATGGGGGAAATGGAATGAAATATGAAGGATTACCTTTGCGAATTTCTTTCATGAGCAATAATATATTGATGTCATAAAAATCGGCCACTCAGATGTTTCTTTCTTGAATGTTAGCTTGGTGATGTAATAAAAACACAATCTTATAAACTGGGTAGAATTAAGTAAGAGGTGAGGAAAGTAAAAGCTAGCTTGTGTAATTGGCAGGGCTCTGTTTCAGTCTCTGAGCATATTGTTATGCCATAGCCTGAGACGTTGGTAGGGTTTTTTATGGTCTCTGAGGCACTATTGTGCCTGTGCCACAATTTTTGTCATAGACCTTCCAGTTTCAGTTCACTACGTTCAGCAGCTAAAGCAGAAATCTAGCATTTCTGAGCAACTTTCAGGCCACTGTTATTGCTAACATAGGCAGTTTAACTTAAAGTACCATCACAGTGTTGAAGAGATGTCTAGGATGGGTGTGTTGGGGAGGAAACTATAGCCAATAAAACTCACAAGATTATCTTTGATGTAATCCTAATGCAAAATGTTGCTTGATCGCTAATTATCTGTCGTGCCCCATTCCAAGAATATTATCCTAAACATTCCTTTTCCTGAGAGGACATTTTTGTTATATTTTACAGTTAGTTTGAAGAGAAGTGCATTACATGATTGACACCCTGTGATCATCAATATGTTGTGCTTCTAACTCAAAATGGATGCTTCAAGATAAAAGGCATTGGGGGGGGGGGGGTCTGAGGAGAAAACATTGTTTTTGTAAAAGCTGATAACTATGTCCTTCCATGTTTGTTATCCTGCTTCGTAGAAAGATTTGTCTCCCTAGAAGAAAGCTACCTGTCTTTGTGTAGCCCATTGATGGGTGGATGAGGTCAAGTAGAACTTCATTAGGATAATACTCGTGTGTGTGTGTGTGTAGTCATGCAAGATAGGTTGATAAAAAGATGACATTGTGAGGTGCATATGCACATAATATAACTATTGTTATAAGCAGTTTCTTTGAGTAAGGCTTTATCATGAAAACAATTCTTAGCTGCAAAGCAGTGGCTGCCTAAGTGAAAAGCTAGAAAAAAGAATTTATGTTATACACTGCCTGACTCCACTCACCACGTTGGGAAGATGTTTCTTAGAATCTGTCGTATTATTTTCATCAGCAGCAGATGTTCTGGTTGAGCTGTGACTGCATGCACTTGGTTTACACTCAAACCCCTGTATTCCATAAAGAGGTCGCAGATGCACATATTTGTACAGCTAAGGTATGAGGTCTGTGTGTGGTATGATGCTTAATGATTTAAGAAGAGAAACTCTGGATGTTACTGGATTTTTGGGTGATATGAAAATGCTGAGGAAATCTGTCTTTAAAAAATCTTTTGTTTACAGATAGTAGTTGAAGCCTTTGATTCCAGTTAGTATAGAGATGTGAGAACTTATGTGTAACAAAAGTCCAAACAGGCTTAAAAATCTACATTATGACCCATGCAGTGTTTTGCAGTTAAACAGTTATTATTGTTATGCTTTCAGTTGCAATGCAGATCCGTTACTGGATTTTTTTTCACAGTTTCATCAGTACCATTTTATCTTGTGATTAATAATACATATCAAAGTAGTCATTTCACACACAAAACTGTGAAGTGTATACGATTCATGTCACTGTGCTTGCATCCACTGACACAATGCAGGGACTTTTTTTTGTGAAAATTTACAAAGGATTTCTTGTAACTTATTAAATAGGGATCAGGCTTACACTACTCACAGTTAATATTTTGCCATGGCCTTCTTGAGTCACTGAAGTCACTTTTTAAAGAACATGAACAGGAGCAATTAGTGTGACAGTTGATTTTTGGCATTACATAACTGGAGACCTCATTCACAGAAATTGTAAGCCCCCTTGCACCTACCAGATCTTTGGAAAGTATTATTACCCAATCAACAAAAGCTTTGATACAGAACATACAGCAGTACTATTTAAAATTCCAAAAATCAACTAGGAATTAAACCATTTTGTGATACACACACACACCTATAGCAGATGAATATTGTGCCAATAGTCTACCGATGCTGTTGGAGTAAGGAGATGATGTATGTCTATATATGCTAGCTTATACGAAATCCCCAGCTCCAAAGAGTTATGACTAAAATGGAGCAGGTTTACCTGCATCATGATCACCTAATATGCCTTTTTCTTTGGGAGAAGGGAGATATAAGGACCATAATAGCACTGAATGACCTGCAGGTTGTCTTGAATTCCAGGCTTATGTGTCACCATGTACTTTGCACCTTTTTTTCAATTTACCTGAACACATACAGCAAAGCTGTACTTCTCATGCTTGCTGTCAAGTGTCTAGGGACACTTGTTTTTGCTTTCAATATTTTTAAAGAGAAATTGGTTTTCATATCTTGTTCTAAAATAAACAGCGATGTGATTTTGTTCTTTTAAAACTATCAGCAACACTTTCCTAAGAAAGCTCTCATGGATAGGCCAAAACATCAAGGAGACCCCCTTTGTCACAAGGGTCCTTGGCACACACTTTATAATCTTACTGAGCAAGTTATTCAAACAGCATGCAAGCAACTAAATCACTCCCCACCACCACCCCAAGAAACCCCACCATGGCCCATCACATAGTGTGCAATATATAAATGTTGACCACAATTTGTAGAAAGCATGGATCCCATCCCAGTGAATTTAATCTGTACTTTTTTGCCTGGTTTAGGGTTGTGTATAATGATTTGTTCAAAATACAACTGCTGCCTTCTGACATGACACCACCAGGCAGTATAGTGCTCACCTCTTTCAATAAGTTCAGGTCTGGAACATATGCATGCCTCTGTCTTTGTTGCCTGTTGCATCCCTATTCAACATGCCAAAAAAAAAAGGTGGGGGGAGATTGGTGTATGAAAATGCCAGCTGAATATTAAAGGCTCTGACCATCATAATGGTTTAAACATCCATAATCGGGGTGCCACCATAGTTTGTAGATGGGGAGATAAGTGCATGTGGATGATCACAAGCCCTGATACAGGATATCTCTCACACACACACACACACTTTGTCAATTTGAACCAGACTCAGACTACTAAGCCAAGCTCTTTTCTGACTTCAACCATATGTAAAATCACACAGGAAGAGTGATGTCCAAGTAGGGGAATCGTTCAGCAATGTATTAAAAATTCTCAGTCCATTGTTGTAGTGTGACAAACACAGTGACGAGATTCAAATGGTGTTGTTACCCTAAGCACATATACAAAATATTAATGTTTTTCAAAAAAAATTCCTCTGAAATTAAAGGGTTTTTTTCCAGTGGGGTAATCAAATCTCTGATAAAGAAAATACTCTGAAAACTCCCATGCCTGGTGTGGCAGTGCAAACCATGTAACAATTTCATTTCAGTAGCATTCTCTGTAATCCAGAAAATGTGTGATGATGATGTAACGTCCTTGTGAGACACTTCTTACAAGAAACCCTTCAGGGGAAAGGGGAGGTGATTAAGCAAGCCTTTCTTTAATGCGTCACTTTCATCATGCCCATCCTTTCTGTTTTAATTTGGAAGGTATTGTGAAGTATAACTTTTTTTGCAAGCTCTTTGGTAATCCAAGATGAAAATTTTCTTGCAGTGTGAGGCACAAATATCACAAGCAAGGTAAACTAGACAAAGTGACAATGTGGAACTGTATTGCTGAGTTCAATTATTTCTACTTTTGAAACTTTGCATCAAAACTTTACTGCTTGATGGGTTTTTAAACTTATTTTTGCGCTTGTGTGTCTCAATAGCAAACTATTTCTTACTTCCAAGTAGTGCTGCCTATGCAATACCAATAACAGTGGTCTCAGGAGGGGTGAAAAACCTCAGCATGAGCCTGAACTTCAGCAGGAGAAAGTGACATGACCAATGGTTTTACTCAAAACCGTTCTCCATACAAGAATGTAATCCTGCAAAAAGCAGGTAATATGTTTTGCTTTTTTTTTTTGGATCTTGGAGAGTTTACAATTTATAAATAAAAACACTGCTAAAGAGCTATCTTCAGGATGTGTAGTGTACATGCAGGCTGAATGAGTGTGTGCACGACGTATCACACCCTTTGTCATTTAATTCAAACTTCTCCACACCACAAACACATCATACATCTCTAACGACTCCTCAATTCCCACAGACTTATTTTTTAAGAATATTTTTATATCGATTATGCCGCAGATGGGACTTAAGACCTTTATTTTGATGAGTTGTGAGTTTTGGGTTGTCATTTTCAAATTCCCAGGCAATTTGCTGTGAACGCCATAAAGCAGAAATGGGGGTGTGTGCAAGGTCCCCTTTCCTTCATCTATTCTCCTGTTGTGCAATATCTGTGCATGATTCTGATAGGTAGGTTTGCTCTAGCACATTGGAGGGAATGTACCCAAGCAATATGAGTGCACAATCCCTGACTGGGAGGTTTCTAGGCAAGTTGGGGTGAAGTAGGCAAGAAGTGGGCAGGAAACCCAGGGAATGTGTGTGAGCCATCCACCGCATGAGAGTAAAGCAGGAACCACGCACCCATCCTCTTGACCATGTGATGTTGCACACCTGTAATGCTGTCCCACAGGCTAGCGCTACACAAGTTTATGTTGTCACGCGAGATTCTGTCCATCACTTTCTGTGTAGGCATCCACACTGTGCAGGTACACTAGCGTTGTCGATGAGTTCCCAAAATAGCATCCACAATAATGGCACCTACATCTACACGCAAAAGAAATCTCTTGAAATCCATTTGCATGTGGTGGAGAGGAGTAGGAAAGGAGAAACTGTGATGCCTAACGCCACGTCACTCAGAGAACTCAGCAGGGAAACCTCAAATTCAGACAATAAGCAAGAAATCCATCATCCAGAGGTTGGAAAGTGACAAAAAACGGTAATCAAAAGCTGCCGAATGTGTGCCAACAGTTATGATAGACAAGAGAGCTGCTTCAAAACTGTGTTGAGGACTGGATGAAAAGGTTGCCAACTATTTGTGAACGATACCAACTCACTTTCTCAACGAAGAATAATTTTTTTTTTAGTTTTAATTGAAATGTTAGCTGTGGTAAAGATGATAAAATTGTGTTGTGCAGTTCACAGCGTTCACAGAAGTCATATTCCTTGCTTGTTCCATCTGTCTCACTTTGTTCTCTAATAAGACCACCCCTCAAATAAGACTTTTTCCAGGGTTTTTTCAAGGTCATAATAGAGCAGTACTACTGTTTCAGCATGCAACCTACTCTACACTTAAATCCATGCGACACTTTCAAGCTTCTTCAGAATTTATTTTTCTACTCCTCACTTTCTCTAGAAGAATTTCAGTGAACTTTGTGATGATTGAAAATTTTCAATTTTCAACATTCATGTTTGTCTTTTTGAATGTACTTCCTCTACCTGAAAACGGATATGCAGTTTTGACATTCAGCTAGCAAAGGACTGTGCCAGTCGAACCAATCTACAGGTGATAGGTCTCCTAAAGTATTCAATCTGTAACTATCATGACTTATTTGCCCCTCCCAAAAAATGTCCACATACCTGCACAACAAAAGTTGGAAACTAGGATGGGTTTTTGAGATAATCTAACAATTACTGTTAAATTATATACTGTGGGAATATAATGTGGTCCTTTAACAGAAGAAAAGTGAAACTGAAAGACTCAAAAGCAGCAAAAAATTGTCAGACCAAAATCAGTCAATGCACTTCCACTGCTTAGTCATAAACAGTTTTAGCTAGCAATCTTCCTGCTTTGATGGAAACTTTTAAAACAAAGCTCATGTCAGCAATAATATCCCAATATTTACAATACATGCAAAGTGCACTCACAAAGCAACATGTAAGCTCACAGCCACTCTCCACTTAACTGCAAACAAGTTCCTGGTCTCAGCAGGTCTGTGACCATTTTGCCAATTGATAAAATGCCCAAAATATTTTTCTTAAATAAACCATAAGAATGTGCCAATGAACAAAAGCCCAACAGCAAACCGCAAAAGTTTACACACAAATTCAGGAACAGGAAAAATCTGGAGGCAAAACAGTCCAAAAAGTATTTCCAGGCTGTGCCAATGTCAAAAATACTTCTCCATCTGCAACTTTTTCAAAGTGTTCCAAACTTTGAGCCCGTGATCTTATGCCCTCACTTGCAAAGCTGCTTCAGTCGCTGTCACTTCCTGACTCGCTCAGCTCCAGATCACCCTCTGAAACAAATATGCAGTCCAAAGTCATCTTGGACAAATCAAAGTTTATTGTAGCTACACTTACAATAGTCCCTAAGGCAGGATTTATAAGTCAGCAGATTTTGCATTCAGCTTCTGTTCCTGTTTGTGTTAATGGAATTGTTCATTTTCATATCCACACTTACAAACAGAGCCTTTTTCTCTGCAGCTGATAATAAGGCCACTGCAAAGCAGCACAGCTGAATTCAGTTTTCTTGGTTCAGTAACAAAAGGGAGGTTGTATACAGGACTCAAGAAGTCGCCAACTCAGAACCAACAAAGGTAAAGTCAGGCTCTGTTTGTGCATTCACTGGGACTGAAAATGTCACTTACTCAGCATGCTGTCAACAGACATGTAAGTAGGTGTGGGCTGTCCAAATCCATTCTGGTGCAAACCATTCGATGCTGCTGCACATTAAAGTAAAACGTGCTCAAATTCATTTCAAAGTTAAAAGTTTCTGGACACAATCTGATAAGTAATTCTCCATCTAAACTAATTATGCACAGTTTTGACTTCCTTTGTGAAAGAAAAGTAATGTTGGTTTGTGGACTCCCAGAATTTGTGGGCATCTGCATGTCGAACTGATGGCAGTGTAGCAGAATGTTATAAGTGAACATAACAGTAGCACTGTGAGTGATAACTTAAGAACTCTATTGTGCTCACCTGTCTAGTTCACTTTAATCTCACCCATCCACCCACTTCCTGAGGCATGCAAATTACAGGCAAAACCACACGCTAGTCAACTGAGGACAAGCATCATTGTGGGAAAACAGTATAAAAACCAAGGGAAAGTGTGTATTTGCCAGTGTTAACGGGAATTTATTGCTGATGTTTCCAGCCTTTGACACAACAAGCTTTTAGCATATAGCATTCGCCTTAGTTGCGTCAAATGTTGACCAAGACTTTGACTAGGATAATCAACACATAAATGTAGCAACCGATGCAGAATACAAGTGTAGATTATAGAGGAATTAAGCGCACACAGCTTAGCACAACTAAAAATTTGTGACAATTGGTAAACAGGTTCTTTTGTGGAGACCAAGGTCGGCCACTGACTGTGTATTTTATTTAACACATGAGGCACTGATGCAAATCACAGCAGGCTAAAGTTGCTAGAATTTGCCATCTCTCCTTGTCACTCTCCATCCTCTACCTCTTAGCAAAAACAAAAAAGGAATAGGAAGCATGAGTTGGAACTTTGAAGATTTGGTGCCTCTCCATTGCAAGGGACCAAGTTTTTGCATTCCCACACAGTGCACACTGGATACAGCAGAAATAAAACAAAGAGATGTGAATTTTGATACTGCCTAGATAATGTTTACAGAAGAACACTACTCCAAAATGCACCCACAAAACATTAAAAAAATCCTCTCGCTACAAACCAGCAAAATGAGCTACTTACAGTCACGAACCTCCACCATATCTTCATCTCCAGAGGCCTCTGAATCTGAGCTCAACTCATGGATGCGGGCTATGTCATCTGCTGCAGATGTATTACATGGGGGTGGGAGGGGAAGTGGGTATTAACTTTCTTGTCCATATCTGCACATGGGTCACATCTATAAACACACTAAGCAACCAGATCATTCAATCACATATACATGTGGTGACATAAGTTTATGTAATTATTCAATTTCCTAATACCCCATGGTGGATTGTCTGTTATTTACTTGTACAGGTTTTAATACCCCTATGGGTGAAGGAATAAAGAACCTTGAACCTACTCACTTCTGTAAACCCTGTATTGCTAAAGATCTGTTGCTACAATAGTGCTTTGGGCCCTGATAGTTTACCTACTTACCTTTATCTGCATCACTGTGAAGAGGAGTTATTGAAGGGGAATCACGCATTGAAGAAGGACTATTCTTGGAGTTCTTGGTCTTGGATGGTGAAGACTTTTTAGCATCAACCGGCGTAGTTGGACGATGACTCTTACCACTTCCCTCAAATCTGGAAAAAAAAACAATAAAATATATCTTCCAACTTCAAAGGACTTAGTAAAAGGAGTGGGTGTTGGATGCTTGCTGCTTAAGGTCCTGGTGTAAACTAGGTGCATATCATTATCAGGACACCATTGCTTAGACAAAGTTTGTGTACTGTCACATTGGGACTGCTGTAGCAATACAGGCTTCAGTCCCACCCAGTCCCATGACACTGGCACCAGGCCAAACAGTCCTAGTACTGTTCCCTACAGTGCTAGGCATCTGGCAGGGCAGCTACTAGATTGTCAATTTTTAGTTTTAGGTACGACTCGCCCAGGGTGCGAACCACTGAGCTCCCGCTTCAGAAGCAAATGCCTTAATCACTAGACCATCGCGGTGGTCACTTAGTAAATGGAAAATTTATTCTCACAGCAAACAGCAACATGATCTGAAATCAAAAGTCTTCTCTGGTACCAACAACAAGATTCCCCATTCTATCAGTGTTAAAAATGCTACCTGGTTTTCTTCACCAGAAAACTCTGGTCCAGCTTTTCCAATGTGTAGGTGCCTGTTTCATGGTCTATGATCAGCACACATTCTTTTGCTGTGGGCTTCTTGTTTCCCTTGAATACTGTATGAGAAGTCCCAGCACCCTAGATAGGAAGCACACAACTGATCTGTCAACATATCCTACTGGTGATCTGAATGATTGTTATAGATTGTGTGTCCCTGTATTAAGCTTGACTCAGTTTCTTTGTCGTTACCACATGGATAAATCCAATAAATCCAACTGCAATATTTTGCATAAATGTGACTTTATTTATAAAAGCTGTAACAAGTGTAAGTAGTTGTAAAAGCACAAATAAAATCTTTCAAGCTAGCAGAAGATTGAACAGGTATTTTCATCATGTAAAAAAGACATTACTGATTAAATAAATGATTCTGCCTGGCCTGTAAGTCTAAACAAGTACCAACAAAAAACTTAAAGCTATATTGCAGACAAAAATTGTGGGACATTATTTCTGCTTCTACACTCCTATAACCATGGAAATAATAACACAAATAGTAGTCACATGCTTCTTTGTAAGGATGGAAGAAAAGAAATAAAGGCTTGTCAGTCCTTTCAACTGTATCATACTTGAAGTTCAAGCTGAACAGAGTGGAAATGATTACTCACTGCAACATGAGGAACTGTGACGGTGACCTGGTGACCTTCTCCTACTTCTACCTTTGCTTCTTTGGAAGTGTCAACCGAGGCTGGTTTGAAGTCATCTGTGAGTTTTTTCAACATATATTCAGCATTCTTCCGAGGTTTTGAGATCAATCTTCACATTAAAATACATCCAAAGACCAGAACTGAAGAACCCATTGCTCAGCAACAGAACAGTAGTTAAGTATGCAGTGCATGTCTACAGATTCACGTGTACTGTGAAGTGACTCCCATCAAATTTTGACTAGTCTTAGCTACTGAAGTAATCGCCTTTGTTTTAAATAGACTTTCTGTTACTTTAGTTGAGCTGTTAAGTCCAATGGAAGTCAGTTGACTTGTCGAATTTTGAACGTATCCACCACATTCAGTTCAACTGAAAGCTGGTTACACCAAACACTGTCCACTCCACATTTCAGCAGCAAAAATATAAGATAACATTATTTTGGTAATATTTTTAAAGACAAATTTTGGCTAAATATCTGCCCAGTGTACTGTAGCAACATTTCTGCTAAATAGGTTCAAGGAAACTGACACAATGATACTGATTTCATGTGGCTCGAATACTAATGTTCACTAGTAAGCATTTCTGTCTTTGTGAAATTGTTTAAATTATTTATTTTTAAATTTAAAAACATTTGTGAGTTGAAAAAAAGGGAAAGGAAAATCTCATTGGTGGGGTGGGGGCTGTATTCTTTTCCCAACAATATATGCATTAACCATTAATAAATCTTCCTGATTCCTTTTTCGCTTCTGGGATTATAGAAAATATGAACCTGAGGATCTATTTAGTATTTTCAGCACCCATATTTTTTTCTGAAGTTTAATTATATCTGAGTATTGGACGTTGACTGCCGTGTTCATGAAATAAACTAAGGCATACAAATATTGTTAATAATAACCACGTAGTTCCTAGTTTTAACAAATTCTTTTAATTCCTTCCTAAAACGTACATACAATTTAACTGTATTTCTTCTACTGTAGCCATGAATCATCGACGATAATGACGGCATATGGTACCAAAACAGTCACCACTTACAGCGAAATGAATGGAAAGCCACTCTTGAATGTGGCTCAAAACTTTGCCCCAGACGAAGCTCGTGGACATCGCCATCAACTGGCAGCGACATAACTCTCTTCCTGACAGAACATCGACACAAATAAGGAATCAGTCACCCACTCAACTGCTCTGTTCTCGCGTGGTCTGCGTCTCAACCGGAAGTAAACATTGAAGATGTAGGCGGAAACGGGGGAGGGGGTGGCGGTGCTCGCCTAAAAGCGTTCACCTTTGTGTAAAAAACAGAAAAAGAAAAACTTGTTTCTAGGGAGGAGTGTTTCGTCCTCTTTTTTTGTCAGGAATACATGCAGCCCACTTCATTCCCATCTTCAAATGTTTTGTTGTTCGAGCCTTACTTATTTCGCTTTCCCACGGATAATGTACTTGATTCTCTGGTCACTGATGTGTTCCCCCCACCCGCCCCCAGTGTGTGAGGAAGGGGAATGTGTGCGTGTGGTTTTCCAGTTTGTGTATTTGGTTTGTTCTGATGCTTATGCTTCGCGATGTAGAGTCACTGCGTACGCGTGAACAAAATGTTATTTCCTGTGCATAGATCGGATTTTTCGACTGACAAGACAAACGACTCTTTCTCGCTACAAAGACAAAACTCGAGAAAAAGTAAGAACCACTGTTTCTCCTGGGCTTCGATGGTTTTATTCTTTTGTCTCTAAAAGTCATCTTCAAGTTTCCCGAACAAACCATTATCAGCATAGATTAATGGAAGCAGCAAAGAAAAGGAAGCTTTGTCTAGAAAACCCCGATGTTCCTACTTTCGTGTGATTACATAAATAAAGTATACAACTGTGGTATTCATTGGTAATCCTTAGTCTTTGTCCAACAGTAACTTTTAAAAACATTGTATGATTCTTATTCCCAGCCTGCACTTGGTGCTTAAGTTGACAACAGAGGAACTGAACTAAGCTATAAACGACATAGAAAAAGTCGACGTTTTGGGGTATTACCCCATCGTCTGGATAATACACATTTTTTTTTTCGTGACGAAGGGGTAATCCCCCGAAACGTCGATTTTTCTTTGTCGTTTATAGCTTGGTTCCGTTCCTCTTTTGTTAACATAGGTTCTATTTCCAAGCGGCAGTCTTTGTTTCATTTAACTTGGTGCTGAAGGAAACACCAACAACTTACACTCAACAACATGCAAAAACGTACAAAACGATGTCTTTATTATATGTTGATTTTATTGATCCAGCAATTTTTGAACAGATTATTTCTTCTTTTTTTTTTTTGGCACAAGGAACAAGATATTATAAGACGTCAATCCCATTCAGGAACTCCTCTTCTGTTTTTGTGTTGAACCTGGTGACAGATTAGCGATTACCTTCAAATTTGTTGTCTCCACTAAATTTATAAAATACCGTGAATTATGGAGATGTGTATCAAAGTTTTACAAACATTTGGCTTTTAACTCACTACAATGCTTTTTAATGATAGTTATCTCTTAAAGCATGCAGTTTTTGAAAGGCTAACCCCCAAATATTTTTTTAACATTCCTCCTGCAGATGTGACAGTATAATATTCTGAGCAAACTAAACATCACCAGGCATCTTAAAAGAAAACCCCATAATATTTTGTTAGTGAAGTTTGTTCAGCAAAGTATGAATGTTACCAACCGTGAGAAACACCATCCAGCATCACTGAAGTTAATCCAACCATGGCAATCCAACTGACCTGTCCACCTGAGCTATAGTAAAAAGAATAAATTTAGCCAACACACAATCTTTTAATGCTTCTCTCTTCAAGATGATCATTACTAGTAATACTAAAACACTGTTTGCTTTTTTTTAATACAGAACAGTATCCCTTTCTCGCAGATAGTTTTCTCTAACCCTAACTGAAGATTAAAAACCTTTCATTCTTCACTAGCCCACAACCCTTTTCTTTGCTCCTTCATTTTCTCTCTCTCTCCCTCTCTTTCCCTCTCACACACACGCACACCCCTTCGGTTTGTGCTACTTCTCACAAACAGTCAATGCAGACTTCCGAGTCTATGTGTGTCCAACACGGAGAAGAAAGAAATGAAGTGGGAAAGAACAATTAATAATCTGACTTTTAACATGTTATCTTTCAAATGAACAGTGAATCCATATTAAAAAAATACTAAAACCTTATCTGTGAAAATATAAACATGTTAAAAATTAAATGTACTAGGAACGAAACTCAACAAATGTATAATAAGCCCATACTTTGTGTGAACAATGAACAAGTGCTATATGTATGTTACTTTCCTTCAGTGTTCCAGTCAGTTTCCACGTCTGTCCATTCAAGTTCTTCATGTCAATGCCAGGTCACTATTTGCTGGCGTCTGATTCCATTATTTGAGGCAAATTTATCAATCACTGTTCACAAGTTACTAAGACTTGGTCTAGCAACTTCTGGCTACTTCCCATCAAACTAAGCAATCTTGGGGATACAGGGATGAGGTGAATGGGGAGATGACTTCATTTTAGGCCGAAGAATCCAGAAAGTAAAATGTCATAAACGTTATTCACACTAAAGGGAATCTACAACAGTCATCATTTAAGGTCTTAGCACAATACACAATACTAGATACTTTCACGCCCTCTCTGCACCCCCATCACCACCACCCCAGCCCATGAGCAATATTGAAAGATGGCAAGGCATGTGCACATGCTCTTTATTTGCATATAATTGCATATTGTTATGGTAAATAATAATCCACAACAACAATTACACTACTTGAATTTTAACAAAGATATTTTATTTAAGCCGACTTTCTGGTTGTGAGGAAGGACAATGCTGAACACAAACTCTCTGATACATGGCATTAAAATGTTTTCAAAGAGAATGTACAACTAACAAATCAAATCAACCACTAACTGCCGAAATGTGCTGACTAATCTTATTGTTTAAAGAAGAAAAGGAAGTTTCAAATGCAGCACACTGGAAAGAGTTTATAAAGTCAGTCAAATCTATCTCTTGCTGTCGTCTAAAATCTTCTTTATCTGTGAAATGAAATAAAACATTAAAAAGTAATTCCATCAAGTCTCTTCTTAGAGCTGGCGTAAGTCCTGTCATTAGACCAATGTTTCCAAACTATGAGACTGGCTTCCAATTCTGCAAGTTAAAAACAACTGTTGACCTTCAGGCTGAACTTGCATCAACACCACCAAATATAATGACAGGTTTTATGGTGCTTGTAGTAGTCCAATCGTCTTTTCTTTTTTTTAAAAACTTTTCTGGACTGTACAGCACAGAGATAACATAAGAACTCTGCACCAGTGAGAAGCTTTCCAAGTAAACCAGGGTAAAGAGGCTTGCTATTATCTGATCACGGCATGGGCACAAAACTAGCACAGTTGTACTGCTGGCAAAACTGATTCAGAAGACACTGACTACCTGCTGTTTAGTTCTCTCATCATGTCACAAAAAAAGGAATTCCCAACCTGCTATACAACAACAGCACTTTGTGTTCACATGACAAGACTGGCCATAGGCTGAGGTAGTCTGAGCACTGCAGAACCTGCCATAACAACTGCGAGATTCTGCAGATCACGCACACTCCAATGCCTAACAATTTAGTGCTGCAGTCAATGGCTTTCAACCAATTACACAATGCCTAGGTATGTCTTCAGAGACTTCATACAGAGAGGGCATTTTAAGAGTAAAGACATAGGTTTACTGGAGTGTTCTGAGCAATAAGGAAAGCTCCAAATGATCGGCAGAGAGAAAGAAAGGATATCTGATGATGCACTGTACAAAACAAAGAGAAATGGGTGGGGCTTTTAAACCAACATGTAACTGTCTAAGAAAAGTAGGCAGACTTTTAGAATCTCTATTACAAAGCATGAATTAAAAGTTTGGTGAGTGGAGTATTCTGATCTGCCTGATGACTGAATTCTCAGAAAACCATGATGTCAGAAGAACTTAAAGATCATGACTAAAAGTCGCACTACCTGTTTAACCTATCAGGCAAACATTATACTAGTATGTTCACCGTAAAATGACAGCTTCTGCCAGAGAATGTGGCAGAAGAGGCCTGTACTGAAAAAAAGGTAAAATCTTTTGTTTCAAATGTTTGACTGGCAACATTTGCTAGGAAACAAAATTTAACTTAAGTAAGGGGATAGTAAAAACTAAAATCAGCCCTGTGCTAAATGCGAACTTATCCTTCACAGGACTCTATAGCATCAGCAAATGACATTTTTAAAGGGGATAGTTTTACTGACTACTCTTTGAGAAATCCCAGCAGTTTGAAACCAAGAACACTGACAGAAGCTACCTCAAATACTGACATATAATAATAATTAAAAAACCTATTGTAAAACAGATTGTAAATACTACTGGGGGGCACTGCACCAAATACAGAACTCCGTTTACAATTTGTTTTACTGTTTTTTCTTTTTGTGTTTTTTTCGTGGCAACCTCTGACACAGCTGTTTCAACAAAGCTCTTAGCAGTTAGCTGTTTTACAGTGATGAAAGAGAAATCCCCTTCAAAACGGAAATATTGTGTCACCAAGTGCACATGAAGAAGTCTACCAATATTCTTTGGTTTTTTTTGAAGTTTTAGTCTTTATTTTAAAAAAAAATTCCAGTCTCAAGGTTGGTCTGTGGATTGGCAGTTGTCAGTCATATATGACTAGGGATGTTCTGTTAGTCCAGTGGTACGGTAGAGTAGTGGTTGTAGTTATTGTACTTGTCGTCGTCTTGAACGGTTTGTCCTGTCCATGAACGTGCCAGTCTGACACAAGACAGGAGCAAGTCATCAGCAGCACTGGAGAGAAAGGAAACAAGGATGTTTTCTTCAATCTTCAATCATGCAACAGAAACCAAGGGCTGGAATGCATGAACGTTCATATCTGCATGAACGTTCATATCTGCCTTTCTGGTCACAAGAGCAGTTGTAGGGCCCATTCACACTGTGCATTTTATGTGCAGCTTTATGTCTGGACACGAGATACAAATTTCCATGCATCCCAGCCCTGGACAGATTTTGCTAAGTAACAGGCAATATCACAGTTTAAACCTTAATCACCAGCAGTGCACCTAGGACTGGATCACAATCTTATACAATGTCTTGTGTGCTCTAAGTGTAAACAGCCTGCTGGAGTTAGTCTAAAGTGCCAGATCAACTTAAAACAAAATTGATGCCCAAGATAGATTTATATACATATATATATACCTTTAGCTCTTGACACTAATTTGAGCACCATGAAGTACAGTCTAAGTTTTAAATAAGACCAAACATATGACCTCCATGTGTTACATTCATGTACATGTACCAAAATTATGCAAACCTTGCAAATGTTTTTAAGGCTGAATATGAAGCACAATATTTTGGTAAAGACACCAAAGTCATACTGCATCAACTATCAGACCTATGTACACCTCAAGTGCTTTGGGGTATCCCTCTGGGGAAAAAATGGAGCATTTTCAGGAGAGTTGGAGGGTTCTTGCCAGAATCAAAGTCCAACTTGCAACTTTCAATTCCATCATTCTTTTTTTCCCCAGAAACACCTGCTTGTTTGCCTTTGGTGTACTTGGAGAATTTTTTTCTAGCAAAGACGTGTTAAAATTGTGCAATTTCACTTCAGGATTCCCCATGGCTCAAAAAAATCAAGGTTGACATCACTCTCAAGTCAAATGTTTTGGCGGCGATTCGGTGGGGTTTTTTTTTTTGAGGGTGATGGTTGACCCATTTTTAAAAAATGTAGATACTAAATAGAAAACCAATGCCCCTTGCCAAAAATGACATTTTGTTTTGAAGAGCTATTTTTCAACCCTTCAAAAACTTTACTTTCATTATCAAAATTATTTTGAACATGTATCTGTTCTGATGCCTCATCAGAAAAATGTTTTCCACACTCAATAATGTATGTTCTATGGGTCATGCTTTCAACAAGCAGAATGTACAAACAATATGGCATCTGAGCTAAAGTCAACAGTGATATTTTTGCAGTTCAAGTCATGTAACCATATTTTTGTTCTAATTTTCTAGGCTTTGTGGAATTGCACCAAATTTGCCATTTGCTAAATTATTCCTGTATAGGTCTTGCATTTGAAGCAGGATTTAAAGGAATGTTTCCTGCAATAAGCTTACTAAGCATAGTCAGATTATCTTTTAGTATCCCCAAATGTCAGGTTATGAAATGAGCAACATTAACTGCAGGACACCCAACTTTGGGAAAAGCACAAGAATGCACACCCATTCAAGAGAATTAATTAAGATGCTTTATGGAAACTCATCTACTACAAATACACGATCAGTGATTAAACACTTGGCCTGTCTAGAATTCATGTATGATCTACTTAGAAATACAAGCATAGAGGACAGGAACATTTTCCAAATTTTCTGCCTGATTTAAAAAAAAATTGTACATGACAATATATAACTGTGCTTAAATCAGAAACCCTGGACTTGTATCTTTAATGGAGTAGGCTGGTCTAGACATCACTAAGTACATTTTGCACATTCATGCTTCATCCTGAACAATTTTTAATGATTTTGAAAGTATTGCGATACAATTAAAAAGAAATTTTTTGTCATATTATTTTGTAGTTAGTTGTATTTGGCCTATTTTCAAAAACTGGTGTAAGGAATATGCCAAAGTCATATGGGTACACAGGTCTGATTTATATTTACGACACAAGCTCACGTTATGATGCAAAAAGAAAAATTCCAGAAAGAAGAATATTAGCCCTTAAGTAATCTAGCTCAAGGAAGCAACTTCAATGAAACTCAACCTGCCACATCAGGGACCAATATTTAAGATGCTGCCAAGAGACTCATTTAGCAACCCACTGGTTTTTGGAAGAGAGAATGCTATATAACTAAGGGTTTCACACTGTTTTTAACAATGTTCTTTATGTAACTAAAAGAGAGAAAGCACATATTTTTATATGGATATGTGTACATGCATAGTCAGTGTATGTCTGTGAACGTGTATTTATGGTGGCACTGTGAATGAGACAGAGTTGTGCATGACTCAACAAACACAACAGTTATTTAAAAATACCCTTAAAAAAAAAGAAGCTGAATGTGTATGTTGTCTACCGCCATGAATTAAAGTTGCCAATTTCATTAATTTTCTATATTAAGATCTTTCTCAGATAAGACCTGTTTAGGGGAGATTTTGGGGCAGTAGTTTTATTCTGCAAAGATAATGTAGATGATTTGAACCCATGAGCAGGACATCACTACAAGGAAACTGCTTATTAGTAAACTATATATGCATCCTAAACCACTGCATTCTCTCCAGGAGAAAAAAGAATTCCAGCTTTACTATTCTCAAGATTTGGGCTTTCCTCTTAGTTCTATAACAGCTTCCAAGCCAAAAGAATGCTCAGCAACATTAACCTCTTTGAAAACTGAGTCAAATTCATTAGGGGTATACTGACACAGTAAAAACCACAATTTTTTCCTGCTACATATCAAAATTTGTTACAGTTTGCAACAAAAAAAAAAAAAAAAAAAAAAAAAAAGGCAAAAAATTTTACAAAAATGGGTGAGGGACAGAAGAGAAAAAAGTCTTGAGTGATTACCTGGAGTGACTGTATATTTTACAGCAGTGTCTATGTGCGTTGTTTCTTAGATGGACCATCCTCGCTGTCGTGTTTTGGGGGCTCTGCCTCCAAAACCTTCACCCTCTGCCCAGAGAGGTTTTGTCCATGAAGAAACTGGATGGCTTTCATAGCTGACTCTTTGTTGGCAAACTTGGCATAGCCATAGTTGCGTCCTGCATGAAAAAGAAAGTTGTATCTAGTGTGCGATGCACATCTGCTGTGAGATACAGCAACAAATAAGTTTATTTAGGACGTTAACTCTTTGGCGACTATGGGGTTTGTGAACCGGCGGCGACCTAATTGAGCCACGGGGACTCGGGTTCGATAAACTTAGGACGAATTCAAAACTTTGCAGCGACGCAGTTAACGGTGTAAGGGAGGTAAACCTTATATCATTGTAAAGCTCTATCATCGGTTGTTTCCCCTGCACTGTCTAAATGAGTTTAGGAAACAGTTTCGGCTTGCCAAACGAGGTTTAGTGTAGCTGCTGTCCAGGTCTACTTCCGTCGTTCACAATGGATACACGTGTGTCGTTTGTTGTGTGTGCAAAAAGTGACTACATTTGGCACCAAATAGTAAGAAGTATTTAATATTTCTAACTAAAAGTATTGTTTCCATTGTGATGCCGAAGAATAGATCTTTCTAAATATGCAAAATATATTACTGTGAGTGTGGTAGTTTTTAAGCGGTGTTTTTGTAAATCTATGCGGCCTCTGGGGTTGTTAGCCCCCCAGGGTCCCTGCGGGGTCAAAGAGTTAAACTGCATAAAATGGATAAATCATTAAAAGTTCTGTTACAAACCAGAGAGTAAATAGACGTCTATGAGGTTGCCAAATCGACTGAAAGCATCTCTTAGCACTCGCTCTGACACAGCTGAAGGCTGGCACACAATGAACAGACGCTGGGCCACCACGGATTCTTCTGGCACCAGAGGTTGTGGGAGAGGCAGCAAGATATTGCAGTAGTTGACTCGTTCCAACTTGCCTCCAGCACCTCCCATCCCTGTACTTATCAAAGGGCTCCCCATTTCAGAGCCCATGACAGCCTGAGGGTTGATTCCAGCTTTCTCCAACAAACTGGCTGCCTGCAGACATCAAGACATCAGATTCTTTAGCTGACACTTGAAGTAAGCATGTGAAAGTTTCACCTCCGCCAGCAGCCAATATAAGGAACTAAAAGGAAAACTTAACCTTAGAAGTAACCTGTCTTGAATTAATGAATATTGATGTTGTGAATCTTTTTAACCCTAAATTTCAAGCTACAAAAGAACTGTTCACTTACAACCCAGCTTTTAATGCCGCTCATCGGCCTTACATGGAAGCTGCCATGTTGCCTTGATGAGTGACGTCAGTTACCCAGGCAGGGAGAAAGCTACTGCAGCACGCAGCCGATAGCGCTCAAAGCAGCATCGTCACAGATATCGGGAAGCCGCTTTTGTTAGTGACATCGCGAACATTCGCAAGATAATTTTGAGCCAGAATACACCGATGAAGAACTACAAAACACGGAAAGTACAGATACTGAGCAAGACGACGAGTGCTGTTGTGACTAGTATATTTACATAGGTGTTCTTTGCTGCGTGTACGGGTGTGTCCATGCACACATACATGCATATACATGCGTTTGTTTTCAAGTTCTTTGTATTGCTATACAGGCCTTGTAGGCCATACATATGGCATACTTTAAAAAATCAACCATATTGTATGCATTATTTGTATATACCTATTTAAGTGTTTTCTATATTTACTTATATAAAATAAATAACACTTCATACAAATTATATCATGATTTTAAAAACGTAATATTTTATATCATTACCATTAGTTGTTTAGCAGTAAAAATGTGAATTTTTTTAGTTTACCCGGGCTGTCTTTTCACTCTCAGCTGTAATCGTCTGTTCTCACTCTCAGGCTCAGCTTCCATCCGGTCTTGCCTTACTGCAATGCCTTTTTCATTGGTACACGTTGTATGGATAATTGTCGGAATGGCTCCTTTCTTTAACTTTTTCTTAAAAGTCTTGAAGCCAAGCAAAGCAGCCACATCATTTTCGTAGGTGCCTTCAAAGCACTCCCTTGTAAAATGGTCCTCACACACGAGGTGCAATTTATACTCCGCACGACAAGCCAACTTGGTGTTCTTTAAATTTTCAAGCAACTTTTTACATAGTGCATACAAATCTTTTATTTTACTGGATTCATAATCCCCAAAAAGCTTTTGTGGCTTCCGTCTACATTAAATGATTTGCACTGTTCGTTGAAACAGCCGAACACTTTATACTGTGGCATGTTGACTGCTTCTGGGGAACTGACGTCACCAGACCAGACGACAGCAGCGATATTTTGCTTTCATTCGCGAAAAAGAGTACCACAACATGGCGACGTCCGTGTACCATTATTTACCGAAATTAAAATGTGGATTGTATGGAAATAGGACCGATACAGCTTGAAATTTGTAGCTGACAAGACTCACAATATCAATATCTATGAATTCATCTCAAGTTGAGTCTAGGGTTAAGTTTTCCTTTAAATTATCGTCGTTATTTATGATGGTAACATGATCATTAAAGTAATCTTTTCCAGCTGTTTGTTTGCTAACAATTTGAAACTACAATCATTTTGTGAAATAAAATGATATCTGTCCATCTGACATGCAATACTTAGAAAGTTAATTAGTTCGATAAGTTACATCTTATTTTAGAGTTATTCAAACTAGAGAAGCCCACAATATGTACATCACACCAATTTTATGCCTACCCTTTGTCTCAAGTTGGCAAGTTCATCCACTGGACCAGTTGAATAGCTTATCCTGCCATCAGAAAGTAATAACAAGAATACAAGCAGCCTTTGCATGTTTATCAAGATTTAAAGACAGGACAAAGATACACACATGCACAGTTCCCCCCCCCCCACCCCACAGCCTTCCCCAAGACAGGTAATATTAAGTAATGCACAGACATCAGAAATTTATTCAGGGTTCCCATGCAGATGGCACATCTCAATTAAAGGATATTTAAAGAACCTTAAAAGGACCCCTCTAAATTTCAAAAAGGACCTTCTAAAGTGCATTGTTTTGCTTTCTTTTTTCTTTTTTTGGTGAAATACATTGCTGCTCAAATGCCGAAGTCATAATCTGTATTAGCTACAATCAACATAAACATATTTATATCTTACAAACACTAAGACAGGTAAAGCAACTTACTATCTTGCCTTCCATAAAATTGCTTTTAGCAGGAATCAAATGCATGCAGGTAACTTGTTGCAAATCTGTGTTCTTTGATTTTAATAAGAATATATACCTAATCACATTTTGGTCACTGATGTCCATGGAGAAGAGGTTAAAAAAATGCATAGCAAAAAAGGCTGAAAGGGCTCCAGGACCTGCAAAAGGCTTTTGTAAGGGCAGAGGGGCAGCTGAAGTACTTGTAAGTTTACAGCCCCAACTCTTGCAGTTTTGTTGATTGCAAGCAATTAATCCTCTTAACATTTCTTATACTGCTCTTCTTCCCTACCACCCTGCGAACGTCTCAAAACATCCCCCACCCCACACACAAACACCATTTTCTCCTCAAATTTACATCGTGAAACTGTCCTTAGACAGCTGTTCGTGCAAACCAAACTACATGATAATGTGATGCATCTAAATATCAGTAAAACAGATGACAGTGGTCTGGTTAATTTTCAACGTGTGTCGATTCCAATATATTTCTTGGGGCACTGAAATGTTTCTACAATCTCTAACATGCACCCCCACCCCAACACTCAGCAACAAACTTGGAAGATGTTTGCACAACATAACTTATTTGGTCAGTAGGTCTGAGGAAGACTGTCACATAACATGTCATATGCCAATATTCTGGTTTCCTGACCATACACAGCTCAGCAACTTTATTATTCTTTAAGATTATTATACCCCAATATAGATCACAGACGATCAATAACATACTTCATATCACAGTCCCCTTGCGCCAAGATTAACTGCAAACATCTTAATAATAGACCTAAAGTAGTTTGACTTTTGCTTTTGAGGCTATGAGTATAGAATTATTACAGATCTAACAAACTGAAAATCTATCGAGGTTTTCACCAATAGCAAAACTTCAATGTATCCTGGTGCTAATCATTTGTAACTCTGGTTAACATCCACCCATAATACAAAGGCTGAGTGTGCGCTCGGCTGTTCTGATTTTGTAATTTTGCAAATGACTTTTCGTTGGCATCATGTGTGTCTGTCATACGGAACTGCATTTTTTTCTCATTCAAAAACATCCAAAGAGTGTGCGATATGATATTCGGTGGGGGTGGGGGGGAGTTGCTGAAAATTGAGGCCTCACAAGGGGTGTCCAACGAGAACCAACACTATAAGCAAAGAGAATATTTCGTTTTACTATCCATTATAGGGCCTCATATTATCTCCCTTGAGGACTTCCACTACAGCAATGGCGGAAGCTTCAGAAATATTGTGCTGTTGAAAAAGGCTCTAGAACAAAGTACCTAAAAGGACCGAGAACTTTTCCAAAGGACCTCGACAAAATGTAAAAGTACCTTAAGCAGAATTAAAGGACATTGAAGGCCTTTTTTTGACATTTCAAAATTAAAGCACTTTAAAGGACCTAAAAGGACCCCACGAACCCTGTTATTTCAAAAGACCCCTTCCTATAAGGGAGCCTATTGTACTAAGTATGATCCCTTAAACAGACACACAGATGATGTTGGCTGTGATGACAATGGTAAAGATTTCATAAATATTTTGTACAGCGAAAAGAATAAATTTTACCTGTTAAACATCTATTAGACAGCGTCCTTAGAACAGATCACTTACCTCAGAATAAGACATCCTGCGTAACAAATCCTCTAAATTTCTTAGTTGTTTTCATGGAGGAAAAAAAATTACATTTTTCCTTAACTGGACTAGAAGTAGATGTCAACAATCTTCTGAGATAGGTCACCTTGACCTCACTTTTACATAACTGGCCCAAATACAGGTTTAATGTAGAGATTTCACAACAAATATAAAACAAGATTATCACAATCATGTGCAAGTCTCCAATATAATGTATTACTATTACTCCAGTTGAACACAAGACATTACACTCACCCCCAAGAAGATCCTTACCAAATGAATAATGCACTACACAGCAATACGTAGCAAACATTACTCAGCACTCACCCATCATAACTGCGTGTAGTATTCCCAACTCCTGTTTCTTCTGTTAATGACACATGCAGTGGGCTACCAATAGGGTACTCAAACCCATTCAGCTTGTCCCGGGCATAGGCCGCACACTGTGGTGTTGAGTATCTTGCATAGGCCACTCCTGAAATGCGCAACATAAATGAATTTGTTCCGTCATGGACTGCCACTGTTGTAAACATCGACCACTAAATGGCCCACCACCATTCTAAATCACATGGTTTAGTTGCTGAACTATGTTGTTATCATACAACCATTTTTACAAAAATGTGTCTCTCTCACTCACCCTTCTTTTGAGCAGTACCTGGTGCCAATATTTTATCTGGCCTACACACCCTCCCCAAACGAAACAACAACAAATAATCAATTTGAAGACTGTGCTACCTGTAGTTTCATTAAGGTCACAATATTCCATTCCTGGAATAAGATTGAAGAGTTTGGCCAGGTAGCCCTGAGTCATGCCTATAGGAGTAACAATCTGTAAGCGACAGGAGTTGGACTGGGCAGGGTACTCGCACAGCATGTTCATCGGCCCTACACCACCTGAAACTAAGCAAAACATTGCCAAAATAATAATCATCATCATCATCTTTGCTTCACCATTAGGTAGACTGCAATTTTTTTCAAGATATCCTGCAATAAGAACTTGTGTTTAACTTTTTTTTTAAAACAAAAGAATCAGACCTGGCACAGGAGGTGGTGGTCCAATCTCTTCATCAAAGGTACGTTTCAAGCCTGAAACAGATATACTGAACCATAATCATCTTCATGGATATGCCTCTTACAAACAGTACAATCCAATATTTTAACCAGCATTATTCCAAAGCAGGTTAATAGCCATGCGCAGCCTCTCTACAACCATGGTTGCTGCAAATGACCTAGCTTTAAGTTGTTGACTGAGCATGAAACACCAAACCAACCCTCACATCCATAGTGACTCTATAAAGGAAAAAAAAAGTGCTTAAAGAAAGAATCTTCATCAGCCTGTTCACAAAACACTTTTCTAAACTAACTACTTCTCCAGATGGTATTGTTAACCAAATTCAACAAGAAGCTGTTGTGTAACCTCTTCCAGCTGTGATCAGTACAAGAGTTTGACGAAGATTTACACAATAAACCAGCAGCAAAGATGACAAACAGGTGAATACTACAACTGAGTTTTCACACCTTTACTTTATAAATCTGTAATGGTTGATGAGGGGTCAGAAAAGGTGAGGTGGGGTGGGTTTTTTTTTTGCTGCATCCTTTCTAATTTGTTAGGCTAATCTATTACAGAATTTCACAAAACTTTACAAGATCATGAAAAATGTCATAGAAATATTATTTTGAAAAAAAATAGTTTAAAGCTGCTCTCTCTAAAATACAGACTCCCAAATTGCAAAAAAGTGACTCTGAGTTACTGGGCACTGTCAAGGATCAAGGATCTTACCATAAAAAACACTTTTTTCTATTTCAAGAGTGATTTTATGCACACTTCTTTAATAATAAATAAGTTATGGAAACAAGGAATTGCTGTATTTTTATGACTGGTTTTAATCATGAAATCATTTTTCAGACATGCCAAAAGCTTGGGCGAAGGCCCCTGGCCAAAAACAAATACCCAAATATGGCAAAAAGTGACCTTCCAAAATATAAAATTTTGAAATTTTTATTTAAAAAAAAAACAGAAAAAAAGATTAAAATTGATTCTGGTATATAGTCGGAAAGTTTTGGCACGCAGAACACATCGGTTTGGTATATTCAAATATGCTAAATCAAACGGCATAAAGTCAGGCATCTGAAAATAGTGTGAATACATTTTTCTTGACTGCAATATATGCAGATTCTTTAAACATAAGCACCCAGTTGAAGGAAACAAAGTTGAAACGTGAAGACTTGTATCCAGCTGTCCAGGGGATGCACACACTTAAAAGGAAAGGTGCAGCTGGAACCAACCCTAGCTCTGTTTACAGTTACTACCTCTGTGGAAGCCACTAGTACCGTGGGAAGGACCAAAGTTGTAAAAGTCGGCATTGTCATGCTCCCGTTCATCTCGTGACCTCTGTGGCTCAGCAAACTTGGGCTTGAAGCCTGCAGGAAATAAGAAAGCCTTCCCCTCAAAATCAGTGTCACATTGCTTGTACCATTTCACTACTTGGTCCTTCGCTTGATATTTACCAAAATCTAATCATAAACAGAGGAACAGAAGACTTCATCAGCACTCACTCTGATCGCAGTTTTCATAAGCCAGGGCAGCATGGTAAGGGCGATGGTACTTCACATAACCAAAGCCTTTACTTTCTCCTGTACTTCTGTCTCGAATCACTGTCACATGATCGATGTCCCCATATTTCTGCAAAAATGACAAAATCAACTTTGTCTAACATCAGTTCACTACAACTTTATACAAAAATCAGTTCACCACTACTGGGCAGGTTGTAAGCTTTTACTGCTAATTTACATTTTTAGCTAATAATGACTAATCAAAATGCACCAATTCACACCCGACTTTAACAAAATGCAATTCAGCAATTCAAAATAATACTTCATAAATTAAAAACAACTGAGTCACTGTGCAAATCTAGTTTCAATGGATTCATGAATGCTTGAGATTTCAAAGTTTGTAAAGCTCTTTACAAAATGGATCGAATGAAAGACACCATTTATATAAATCAGGCATGCTAGTTGGGGGGGGAGGGTAGGCAAGAAAAAGGAAAGTACTGTGCAATGTTGCCAACCAGCCACAGCCTTAAAGTGTAGCTTGCAGATAGCTCCCATGCCCAAAACTTTTCTTTTAATTAAAAAAACTTTAGTGGGGAGCAACAGTACCAAACTTTGAGAAAAACAAGAATGCGCAGGCATTCAAGGGAAGTAACTAAGATGCTTTTGCTAACTCGTCTACTGCACGATCAGTGATTTAACATATGGGCTGGCCAAAATTCATATACAATCAATTTAGAAATGTGTGTGTAAAGAAGATGCACATTTTTAAAATTTTATGCATGTTTTTAAATCTTTGTACACAAAAACATATCACTGGGCTTAAATCAGGAACCCTGTTCCAGTGATCAAGTTTTGGAAAACCTCCCCCTACTCCTCCCACCTATTTTCTCCTCCAGTTTACACGATACACAAGAATGACCTTTTTGATGATGGAAAAGAAAAGGAAATTCGTTAACTCTAGTATGCCTGATAAATGTGGCAAAAGTTTAGACACTCCAGACATTTTTAAGCTGCCAGCCGTCAATTACCAACTCCCCCAAGATTTTAAAATAAATTTCTGAAAGCTGGTAACAAATGAAACATGACTGGAGTTTAAGACAGACACTAGCAGCCTTACTTCAAACTCTTCCTTCAAGTTTTCCTCTGTGAAAGCCTTGGGGACGATGACAAACAGGCGGACCAGTTTCTCTTCCTCCCGAGGATCCCTAGTGGAGCCCTCTCTCTTTGTGTTAGCCACAACCACCTGTAGAATGCACCATCAGTTTTAGCACCAAAACCTTTGGCACAGATATACAGGTGCACAATCTGGTGACCATAGGCATAATATTATATTATATATACATATTATATGCTATAAGTGTAATAGAGTCACTTCCCTTTTATAACATACATAAAGTAATAGAGAACAGAACAAGGATGCCATCTGTAAAGTTGGCAAAATCCATAAATTTATTTTGAATACCTGTAATGCAAACCAATCTGACATTGCTAATCTCTTGCTCACAAAATGCTTTACTTGTGGACAGTAATTAGCAGTTTTAAAAGATGTGCCTAGCACACGCTAACCTTGAGAGGTTTTGGTTGTCCTGGCATGCAGCGCCCGTTCATCTCCTCCATAGCCAGCTGAGCCTCCGAGGTCTTGCTGAATTTGATATACACAATCCCTGTCCACAAGAATATCACTAGTATCAGAAACACATTAAACCTACCCAAATATCAAAGTCACGTAAAAGTATGTGGTTAGTTCACAGTCACAGCATCAAAACAATAAGAATGGGTGTCACCAGATGGGGGGTGTTGGG
>SMGT01013929.1:0-13611 GCA_004794575.1 Lanistes nyassanus | reverse complement strand
GGGGGGGGGGGGGGGGTTCAATGGCACTGTTGACATTCGACACAAGGAAGGAATCGTGCTCCTATTCTGACTAAAAATGAAAATGAAATAAAACAATATATTCTAGTTGAGTGCTTTAGTAGTTAGCACCAGCACTGGCTTCTAGAAATTAAAACTGCATAAGACTAGAGGGCAAAGGTATTTTATATCATGATGGGTTCTGGTCATGACATCAGCTGACTAAGCAGTAGCAATGGGTTCTTGGTAAACAGCTTTCACAATGGTTTGCTGAATTTCTTCCCTTTGCAAGCTTATCAAAGCAACATGTTATTTCAACATCCAACATTTCAAGGTACTGTCATTTCTTGGAAAACAAAATAGTGGAGTACAGTAATATAGAAGAAAAGTGTGTTTTGATGAAGATGAAGTGCATTTTAGTGAAACTGAAAGTGAATGATAGATACTGCCAGACACACTGACAACAAATCCAGAATGGAATGTATGTATAGTTAGACTGTTGCAAATGAGTTTCTATGCTTTGAAAAGCAGTCACCATGAGAAAGTTTGTAGCTTCATAAATGTACTCCTTTTTTTTAGAAATATAATCCATGATATAAAATGCAGTCACTATAACTCTGCAGTTTGGATGTTAATTTATTACTTTATTATTAGTGCAATGATTATGTTTTGAACCACAAAAAGCTTAGAATATAAGAAAAACCAAACTCATGGCCACTACATAGTTAAAGCGCCATCATCTGCTGTGTCCATAGCTCTACTGCTTGAAAGCTTCAAATAATGAGTCTGAGTTTTCAACTTTTCTCCACAGAGAAAGTAATTTAAATCATCTCACTTTTCTCCCCCCCCCCTCTTCTTCTTCTCCGTGGAGATGTTAACAGATTTTTAGATCTAAAGCTGGGGTGGAGATGAGGAAATTTATTGGCAACTACAGTTAAAATGAAAAACTGCCTCTAAATCTAATAATAGTACTTATAAGGCACCAAATGTTATTCAAGCTGCACACACTCATCTGCATGCATTCACACAATGCAACACACACAGACACTGGTACACATTAGCTAGCCCTGAGCAGGAGCAGACAAAACAGGATGAAATGAATTATGGGAGAGAGAACTTTAAAGTGAGTGTAACTTGCAGATGGAGACAGGCAGGCTGTTCCAGGTCAGTGGACAGAAAATGAAAGTAAAATAAAAGTAACTGCCATTGTGATCTATCAATAACAGCCAATAAACCTGTGCTTGTATTTATTACAGAACATGATGTAAAGACCCTTACTCGCTGCCTTAGTAAGTAGGCTGATTTACACTTCTAACGTCGCTTATCGTTTCCCAGCCATGTAAATACTAAAACAGTAAAAAGAGGAATTTTATTTATTGAAATTATTCATGACCGTTTTCCCCCTTGAAGCGCTTACACGATACTCTGAGTGACCTACATGCAAAGCAGATAGGGTGTGGTTAACAGTGACTATTGATTTTGTTGCTGATCGAGAGCTCAAAGCTAACTTTATTAACGATCACGAGCTTATCGAAAAAAAAAAATCCGTTAGTTTGACATATCTCATGGCACTGGCACTCCCATGCTCTTACCTCGATCTTCATTTGTGCGCTTGTCTTTCACGATCCAGATATCTTCAACTTTACCGTACTGACCAAACGTTTCTTGGAACTGCTCTTCTGTGATGCCTTTCTGGCACAAAATAAACAGTCGGCTATGTGGAGGATCATCAGAGCGCATCGCCATTTTGCTAAACGTGACGTCGCTTGACTGGGGAGTAGCCATTTCTTCTTCGTGTCATGAAACCAAGTTACAAGGATTTCACTTTTTTACATCGTTCCGACATGTCTAAAGTTACTCGTTCAAAAAAATAAAGATAGATTTTTAAGACTCAATAGATGTTTCCAAACTTATGTATTTTATCAATTAAAAACATTTGCATGGAAGAGGGTCCAAAGGGAGGAAATTCTTATCGAAGGATTTTCTTTGCAGCAGTGGGGGGGGGGGGGGTGTTAGCTGTTCCATTACTTTTGTAAGGCGCGTAACAGCTTGCTGAGAAATACAATATGGACCATTATTAAATAAAAGATTTACGACTGAGTGGCACTCGTGAACAGCTAGGTGCGTGTGTATGAATTTTGCTACCATTAATGAACCAAACAACCAAGCAGCCAATTGCAAGCAACCAGTTTATTAACCAATCGACCGACCGAACGGTGATCTTTACGTTCATCATCCTGGACAACAGTACAAGGTGACACACACCTATCGCCTTTGACTGCCTCGGTGGCCTAAAACGGTTAAGGCGTCCGTTTTCGACGTTGGAGGTCGATGGTTCGCGCCCCGATTGAGTCATACAACTATATAAGACTTGAAACTTGGTAGCACTAGGACTGGATGGTCCGGCCAGTGACGCTGTAATGTGACTGGGTGGGACTGAATGTCTGATGTGCTGCAGCAGCAGTCCCACGTGTGGACGTGTGGCAGGACGCAAACCTTGTCTAAACAACACCATCCTGATATATGCACCTAGTTTTCGGTGGGACGTGAAGCAACAAAAAACTTAACCATCATATCGCCAAAGGCTTCAAACGATCCACATTCCAGACAGCAGACGGAGTGGAGGGATTTGATCTGGAACGCAGAACGAGGTTTGGCTCATTGTGAGTCTGCTTTACAACGACCGCAGCTGCGATCGAGCACGTACATTCTGCTCTACTGCGGACTGGGGGTGGGTTACATTGCCATTCGTATCTCATCCCCATTCGTAGAGATGCACATATATTTGAATGACGCCAGCTTGTTTAACCATGCTTATGGCGCCTTTGTCTTATTTTTGACACTCGCTGACGTTTTCTTTTTTCAGAAACAGGAACTTGATCATTTAGCGACTAAAAAAAAATTGAAGTGTAAAAGCAGCGACGTTAATCACGATCAGCACTTCTATCTCGACGACAGCGTTATATACTCCCTCCCCTACTCATACACCCGTCCTGATATGCACATAGTTTGCAACTGGACGGTAAGCAACAAATACCCCACCCCCCACTCCTACACCGTTTATCTCCTCAGCAGGTTTTACCAAGCCGGTTCCTATATATATATATCCCTATTTCCTTAGTCTCAGTGGATGCACGCAAGCAGGCTAGCGTTAATTTAAGTACGTTCCCCCAATTATGAACGCGTCAAACTAGAGATAGGGGTTGTAGGAGACCGGGGATATATAAGTACTAAGGGTACGCTAGGTGTCAAGTAGGGAGAACGGGAACACACGTGACTAATTCCAAGCGTTAGACTTGCTGCACTAACTCCTTTGGTGATTGTTTACATAGCGTCTTCTACCGTGGCTTTTACAGCGCTTGATAAAATGGAGCCAACCTAAAACCTCCCCCCTCTCTATATATGCTCCCATCCTTCCAGTGTATGATTTATAACCGTGTTTTCTGGGATGTTTTTCTTGATTTTGTAAATTTCTTCACAGAGAAAAACCTTTCAAGAAAAAAGATAGAACCGTGTGATCTGCTGCTGATCATACTGTCGGCTCTCGAAGAAATCACTAAGGGTGAAGCTCCCCAGACTGTTATCGTGAAGATCTTTGGCAGTGGCATAAAGGTTAAGAGACTGGACAGGTCTTGCACTCACAGTAAACATTTGTTCTGCTCATCCAGCATGCTTTTTCTCATTTTTTTAAAACATGGATTAATTTTAAAGGATCTTAGATCTGTGCATGTATGAGAGCACGCGCAGTTTAATCTGTTTTCGTCTCTTTTAATAAATCTTGTAAGAAGCTGTCCAGGTCTGTACATTTTATAATTGTACATTACACACATGCGAAATAAAGGTGGTTTTATTTCTGTTATTTTGTAGGCCTCTTTCAAAGAAATACATCTCAGATTTAATTCTATGTGAGACATCTCACACACTCGATCTTACCACCCACCCACCCACGAAACCTCAGTTGCTGCAAGTGCAATATATATGGCTGGTTGGATAAACAGTTCCCGCAAACTGCATCATTGTGCATCTCAGCCCGAGCCTGACGGCTGGAGTATACACAGGCTTTCAGTTTACTGCATTCTGTGCATTGCCTCTTGATGGGAGAGCAACGGGGAACTTTCAGTTCGTTCGCATGTTCACCCAGGCCTGATCAAATGTAGGTCATACAGTTTATAGCTTCATTATACCAGGGTAGGATGGGGCATGGGATTGTGGGGATTTTTTTATAAATCGGTTGAATATACGAGGGGATGATTTTGAATGGTTTGGCAGTATAGCGCTGGGCACGTGGGAACTTGCATGATTCATTTTGGTTTCTCTTTGACATCAACACCTTTTCAGCAGCTTTCTGCAACAAAATCTTTCAGGCGAGCATTGTGACGTGCGTTGAGCATGAGCATTTGATAATGTATATGAGGTAGGCGTGCTGGCTTCTTTCAAGTTCCTGCTGAGATGGGGGAGAAACGCGATAAGCAGTGGGCGGGGCGCGAAATCTGGAGCTTGGAAAGGGTGTGTGTCATCAGCGGAACCAATGACCTGCGCTCAGGCCAACCTATATAGTCAGAACTGGAAGAATGGACGTACATATGTTTCTTGCAGTCGAACAAATAGTAGCATGTAACTCAGCTCGCGAGAAAAGTAGTTAAAGCAGGTCTAACTTGCCGTTATATCAGTTTGAAGACCATGGTCGGAAAATACTACTAAATCACGCAATTGTACATGTAGAAAAACATGGGTTTGCGAGGAATTGAAAAATTTATTGAGACTAAAAGAAAATATATTTCTTCTGGCGTCAGACATATAGTACTAAGCTACAACTAATTAAGGGAACTATATCCTTTGGAAAATTCTTTCGCCATGTATTATTTGTCTATAACATACCGTGCGAAAAATCTGGGTAACTGCACTATTGTGTATGGTGTAAGCCAGCCATGGATCTATAATCTTTGGTGTAAGCAAGAGGCATCTGCTGCTTCATGAAACTGTTGGAACTCGTGTAATTAGAATAATTGCACATCCAGTTAAATATGTTCAATAGGAATAGAAGATAAAGGAGAAGGAACCGTGGAGAAGAAAAGAGGGAACGGAGAGAATTCGACACCTGATATTGTTTATCCGCAGCCTGTTACAATCGGAATTATTACAATAAATTGCAACTCTTTGTGAGTGCAAAGGAAAACAAATCAGGAAAGAAAGAAAAGTAGAGAAGGATAGAGAGGGCGGTGTTTGTAATAATCGCGTTGGTGATGGTATCGATGACGGAGAGGAAGAGCAGTACGACGATGACGAGGAGGAGGATGACGATGACGAGGAGGATGAAGACGATATGGACGAGGAGGTCGACGATGACAATGAGGATGACGACGATGGCAAAACCAAACCCCTAAAAAACCCACACTAGCATACGGCCGAGGGAAACACAAAACAACACAACCGAATCAATATTACTGGTTGTGGCTGGTTGGCTCTGAACTCCAAGTCAGCAACAAAGTCAGTCACAAAGTGCCACACCCAGTAAGCACTTGTTCCAGATGCGGCATCCAAACCCACTAAAGTATAGCTGTTTCAGTGACAACCACGAGCTGCTCCTATCCCAACAGCTTTCACCTTAAGAGTATTACGTGATGGATTTTTGTATTTGTACGTTTCGCATTAAGTCTTGGGGTAACTTTACACCGCGCCATCTGTTTATCTTCTCTTTCATCCGTTTACCCGAGTCTTCCTGTAGTGGTAATACCATAGACAGTAACTTCCGATGAGTAAAGGTTTAATATTCAGCTCGGAATTCTAAAACTTAAAGCAGCATCTGCATAACGTGTTCACTGCTGATTTTTAAAACGAGAGCGTGTATAAATAGAAGTGATTAAAAATGAAGCGAGTTTTAATGAAGCAGAACTGTTTTTTTTTTCTAAAGTTTAAACAACTTACAAAAAATTCTCACATTTAATCTCGTCCACGCAGCATGTTTATCTCAATTAAGCGTCTTTATGCCAAACTGCGCGATCACATTCATCTGGTGTACTTCTGGCCGAAAAGAGATAAGGTTGTGAGAGAGTAGGGGGACGGAGAAAGAGAGAAGAGAGGGAGGAGGAGGAGGGAGGGAGGGAAGGAGAAAGATGCTCGTTTCCAAAGTATACGAACTGCTGCATGCGGGAAGCGCTGTGTACGTCATGCTACAAATGGGATGTGGTGCTGGCTGAAACGTCGCCAACATCCTACAGCATCCTCCTGCCGCGGCGTTTGACGTCGGCGAGGGGTTAACAACAAGCCGGAGTCAGAGTGTCCTTAGGTGGCTGACCTTTGAAACGCGTAAGCTGAATTTGAAATGTTTTGCCCTGTGTGACATTTTTTTTAAAAGTCTCCTGCCATTTGGATCCATCATTCACTCCATTACGAGGGTGGAAACTCGCGTGGGTGGGGGGAAAAAAAACAACTCTCCGATTGGCTGTCTGTGAGGTTTCGTGAATTTCATGCGGAACACAAGTAGGACAAATCCACGGAAGGAAAGACGCAGTTTGTCTCCCATCTTCCAAGGAAATACTATCTTATTTTCTTGTTAGCCTGGACGAAATGCAAAACAGTGAATAAGTGGGCGTGTGATTCTCCGCAGTGCATTCTGCTTCCACAGCGACTGACGGATGTAAGTGGTGCAGGATGCAGTCTATTTTACGGAGCGGTGATGCGGCATCACGTTAGAGTCAACTTGTGAGTGTCAACAATGATTTTCCAATGCGTTCTCGTGAGACATCACAAGAAGACTTGATTTCTACTCGCCTGACCACTGTCTTCTACGTTTGTGCTACTTCAAAGGATGCCACTCGATTCTAGTCATGAAGAAGTCGTAAATTTTTTTAACCAGCTGCATACAATTCCCAGTCAGTAAAGTACATAATTATTTGGTTTTTTCATTTCATGATGAATTTTTTCGTGATAGTTGTTTAGTGTCGTTTACTGTTTATCCGCTTCGGTGGGTGATATATGAGCGTCGACAAATCAGTGTTACCTTTAGACTACTTCAAAATGGAGTCACTCTTTAAGTTTTTCTTGCCTGTACTGCTGTGTCACGTTGTTCTGAGTCAACAAAAGACTGTTTCTTCAACGCCAGCGAATGGAACGAGTGAAGTGTCCAGCAACTCTAGCGTTCTTGACCAATCGCTGCGTCAGTCGGGAAAAGAAGAGGAAGATTCTGCGGTAGAGTCGCCTGCTGCTGTTGGATTAGAACGCACGACACCAACAGCAGCGAGCTTGTACACCACAAGGAAGAGTGGTAAGATGCTGTATGGATTAGAACTCGCAACCACAACATCAGAGAGCTTATCCAGCGAGAAAGATGATGCAGAAACCCAGAACGACGCGAGTAAGGTCGATGGACATCGTAGCCCGTCGCTGGAATACCTCGTTGCCCACGTGAAGCAGACAGGCGCCACATCGCCGAGCCCATTCCGGGGGCTCAGGAGACGAACGGAGGGTCAGAATCCAATCGGTGAAACCGAGAGAGAAGGCGCGAGAGGCGCGGCAGGCAGCCGGTCGTGGTCCGATAAAAATCCTCGGATCAGGATCTCTGTGGACACTCCAGGATACGTCCAGCGAAGCGAGGCGAAGGTGAGTTCTCACGTTAGGGATGGCCCTGACCCCAGCCAAGGAGATGCTGTCTATGCGCTCGGTCGCTCGGATAACAGCAGGCTGTTTGGTGCTCAGCGTTCTCCGTACAGCAGCCGCAGCAGCAGCAGAGGAAGAAGATTGGACAACCAACTCCCTGATTCAGGTTTGTATTCGAGACACCTGCTGGAGTCTGATCTGTCCCTGTTGTTCGACAAACTGCTGAAGGTGGAGGAGGAGCTGTCACGGCTGAAGGAGACGTTGCTGCTGCAGGGGTCTGTCCACATACGGACATCTCAGCGACTCGAGTCGTTGGTAGTCAGCCAGATCAGGCTGGGGCTGCAGAACAGTCAGGACTCCACCAAGATTCTCAGGAGGCTCGAACACTGCTGCACTTGCAGCACTTCTGAAAGAGAGCCTGGCGATCTTGTGCCCCACGGCAGAAGGTCCCAAACAGTCACCGATCGTGCGTTCAAAGTCACGTCATTTCAAAGTGGCACGGATGCTGTGTCCAGTGCCACATCGTCTCAAACGCACAGGCATTCTGTGTCCAGCATCACGCTGTCTCCAACAGCAGTCACGGAACCTGTGTCTTACGTCACATCTCCTCAAAGAGCAAACTTGGAATTTATGTCCAAAGTCAGGTTGCTACATAGAGCAAGCGCCGAGACACGGACCCACACCAGAGACGACAACGGCCGCAGAGAACAAGGAAGTGACTTGAAAGACAGCACAAGACAGGAAAATACAACATCTGTTGCCTTCTTCACGACATCCATGCAAGCTAGTCCTTCTGATCCTTCAGTGCGAAACCACTCTATTGGTGTTCCTATTGGAACTGTGCCCTTTCATACCACCCCCACAACACTCTCAGAAAGTGCCCGCAATGTGAACATCTCCATCCCTGAATCGACAACGATCTCTGGCGCCTCTGCATCCGCCATCAGCAGTGAGCGTAAGATCACTGACAAAGCTACTGAAGGCGATGAGGAAAGCAAAATACTATCTGATGAACAGAGAGCAGAAATCCGAAAGGACACTGGAACACCTGAGGAGAAAAAGGAGGAGGAAGAGGAGGATGATAATGAGAGTGATGACGACGACGAAAGTGAGGAGAAGGACGAAGAAGGAGGAGAAGAAAAAGATGATAGTAAGAGCGATGAAAGTGATGAAAGTGATGAGGAAGGGAAGGAGAAGGATGAAGACCAAAAGGACAGTCGACTTAAAGAGCCATATGCTGCCGAGGACGACGATGACAAAGAAAATGGAAACCATCATGATGATGGTGGTGATGATACGAATGATGAAAAACAGGATGGGGATTATGCTGGTGGAGAAAACGTTGGCATGGACAAGGATGGAAAGGAGGAGGATAAACAAAGAAAATTGAAGATGTTTGCAGGGTCCGAAGAAAAGACGAACAAAAGTAAGAGTCGGACGGAGGAGTCCGTTGAAGACAGAGAGCTTGAGAGAGGGGAAGCGGGCGAAGAGCAGAGCGAAAGCAGGAAAATTCAGTCATCCACAAATTCGACTGTGCTGGATCATAGCAACAATGGAAGTCGAGAGGACCCCGGATTTGACGAAAGGGACAAAGAGAAAACCGTGATCATCGCTACTGATGATGTGACTTTACACCGCTCGTCTTTTGACAGTGCAAATATCAATGCTGGCAGTTTAAACTTGACTACCACCACGGCTGGGGACCTCTCAAACTTGACTGAAGACACCGAGCCGAGAATTTCTTCCGACCTCTCGACAGAAAGCCTTGACGCCGTCCTGCAAATGACGACCCTTCCAGTCGCCAGCAGTCCAGGACATGGCGATGACGTCATTTTAAAAGAAGGAACCGAAGACAAGCGAGGACCCTACGAACCCGACAGCAGGGTCGTTGCTGACTGGGTTACGGTTGGGAGAATCGTAGCCGTGCACGATGCGTCGAGCTCCAGTAACGTGAGCAGAGCCGCCCAACGTAAACAAGACCCCAGTCAAAACAACCAGCCCAGACAGGCCAACAACACGAGGGCCTCGCAGCCTGTTTTCTTTGTGGACGGCGACGAGACTGTATCTGTGAGAACGAGTGCTGGTGGAGAAGTAAACACGACTGTTGTTACTGCTACGCAGGCAGTAGCTGCAGAACACACTTTTTTGCGCCGCAACCACACACCATCTGTTGATTATCGGAAAGCACAGCCCGCAAAAGGCGATGGGGTGTCGAATGGTTCGAGTACTGTTACGAAAGATGGTCTGGATGGTGTTTCTGCTGAGAGGGGGAAAGTTAACGATGCCAAGGACGATGGTCACGGGCCCGCACAGAGCGACGAAGCCAGCAGAAAGGTAGCAAGAATAGATATAAATGCTAAGACAGGAGCAAGAGATGGGGAAGATAAAGAGACAAAATGGGACAGGGGTGTGGGAGAGGGTCGAGCATCGCTGTCAGGTCATGAACCCACCACCGCTCCAAGAGCTGCAGAGGCTGACCCCGTGAGTTTTGACCCGTTTGTACCGGCAGACTCGAACTTTACCGTAACCGAGGTGTCAGCTACCATTGCCGTACCCTTGAGTGTCGTTGCTGAAAGCGTCCGCAGTACAACAGCGGCCAGTTGGTCCTCACCCCCGGCTGAGCCGATGACCGCAACAAGTCCAGCCTCCAGACCTTCCACACCAACCGCTGGCAGGGTGGCGACTACCCGGCGGTTTCCACGACTACCGTTCACCACTACTGCTACCACCACAACTGCCACAACAGCCACAACCATCCCTAGGTCGGCCGGCACGAGGGACCGCGCTTCTCACACGCAGCCGATTTCGGCTGGTTCACAGAGCGCCATGGTAGAGCCTGGTGAGTGAACGGTGCTTGCTTTCCTCTGACGTGGGATTTAATTTGCGAAAATGCAGTCGAGGTCACTTGAGGTCACGCTGGAGACATTACTGTAGCAAGCACGGGCGGAAAACTAATTGGCTTTATTATTCCCCAGTAGCCTAAGTCGCGATCACTATATTAATGTTATTACCAGCGCAACACTGACATTTTTTTTAAAAAGCAGGCTGGGATGTTTTGAGGATGTTTTGATGTTTTGAGAGAGAGAGGGGTGGGTGGGGGGCAGTGGGTGATAGAGAAGTAGAGAAAATTTCGGCGCTATTTTCCATACTTCAAGTGTTATTTGGTAGCTTTTTGTAAATCACTCTGTGCTTTTTATTTCGTTCGAAGCTTGTGTCTAATATCCTCATTTTTGTTTCGTTTGGTTGGTTGGTTGGTTGGTTGGTTGGTTGGTTGGTTGGTTGGTTGGTTGGTTGGTTGGTTGGTTGGTTGGTTTGGTTTGGTTTGGTTTGGTTGCATGGTCGGTTGCTTGCTTCCTTGGTTTTTGTTTATAACTATTCTGGATTTTCTTCTCCCCACGAAGCGAGCAGACGTGCTTACGTCTATGCGACCGGAACTTACAAAAAAACAAACTAGCTAAGACTACGCTACACTGGTTCGTCTCGCACCCGGGTTGTTTGGCTTATTAATAACATATGCTATTTAGGCTCCCTAGGTTTTCGATGACGGCAGAAGGTTTGGCTTAAGTAATCTAGCACGTGCGTAGTGTGTTCCCCCTTTATTATCTGTCCCTTTCCTCCCTCTCTCCTCCCTTTCCTTCCGATCTCAGTGGGGACTGCGCTTCTTCTTTTTTTATCCTCCATTTTCTGCTGATCACTCCATCATCTCAAGCATGAAACGCTTCCAAGAAACAGACAGTATATTCTTGCTTCTTACACTAGTGCCAGGATTTCCACTGACTTTGGCGGATTCCGAAAATGCTTCGGAGAGAAGCCCTTTCGTAACCAGGATTGGGATGGGATCCACCTGGGACTCTCTTACTGTACGTTCGGCTGTTTCCTTACTTCGAGACTCGTTTCTCGCAGGGTGCCACTCAGAGTCCCAGTCAGGGTGCCAGTCAGAGTCCCAGTCAGGGTGCCAGTCAGAGTCCCAGTCAGGGTGCCAGTCAGAGTGCCAGTCAGGGTGCCAGTTATTCTGATAAAGGAAATTTAGGTGTCTTGAAAGCGTCTCAAAATGCTGTTTTTAGATGATGTGTACTGTTTAAAAGCTGCAAAATTATAGACGCAAACAAGAATGTTAGAGATATCGCTCATTTTATGACTGTTTCAAACGTTTTCAAAGACTAAAACCGATTTGGTACCCCAGAATTCGCTTAAAGAACATTTCTCAGATATAAGGGGAAAGAATTCTTGTGGTCTTGCTTCTTTGTTTTTAAATTCAGTATAGACCCAAACTGTCTTCTGGCACTGACACTGATTAGTGCTACGTCGAAAACATTTAATTGATATTACCTAGGTATTTAGCCGAAGCCACTGACATCTGCTGACGTAATCAGTTATAACTCATAGATTAGCTGCAGGTTGTTTTATTCTACATTCCTTTTTAATCTGCAGGAGCTTCGTTAGTCTTTGGCGGGGCAAGAATTTTTGCCCTGTTTGTAATTTTTGCCCCTTTGACTGATTTACTAAGTCGAAAAACCAGTCGCCCCGTGTTCGCATTTATGACTGACGTAGTTGAGAAATTTGCTGACAAAATTTTACAGCGACTATTACCAATATTAGTATTTAAGAAAGTTTATAAGGAATTTTGCCTTCAGTGTTAATAGAGGTGCAATAGCTACAAGTTGTAGTATATTACAGTGTTAGTAGAGGTGCAATAGCTACAAGTTGTAGTATATTACAGTGTTAGTAGAGGTGCAATAGCTACAAGTTGTAGTATATTACAGTGTTAGTAGAGGTGCAATACCTACAAGTTGTAGTATATTACAGTGTTAATAGAGGTGCAATAGCTACAAGTTGTAGTATATTACAGTGTTAGTAGAGGTGCAATAGCTACAAGTTGTAGTATATTACAGTGTTAGTAAAAGTTCAATAGCTGCGAGTAGTAATATTTAGCGTTAGTAGAGGGAGAGGAATGGGAAAAGGAGGAGGGAGAGGAGAGAAGAGATCAGACTGCATGTATCCCGGATACAATTATGTCTACAAAATAAACAAAGCACGTGCCTGTGCCAATTTTTTTAAAATAAAAATCATGTTCGGCAGGAAGCCAGCTAAACGATTTTAGGGTAATATTACAGGGCATAGACCGTAAATATGGAGGGGAAAGATGACTCTGTTGTGTTATGCTGGAGCTTTGCTCTGCAGGCAGTCAGCTCCAGATCCAAAAGCTACGCCTTTTCACGATCTCGTGTTAAATGCCTGTGCAACTTGTTTACAAAGTATCGCTAAACCTCCTGCAAAAAGTTATGTCTTTGACAAGCTCATTATCATCACATAACCGTTAAATCCTTAAAAAGTGCTTCTGGCAACTTTTCCCTTCTACATCAATGGCTTTAGTTTTTATGCTTTCGTTTGTGTCAAACACCAGAGAATCATTCCCACGAGCGGACAATTGAAAACAACAACAAAAACGAACGCTGTACCGCATGTGGGTGATTAAAGTGGCAAGGAGAATTTTTGGTGCTTGATCAAAGCGCTCATATAAAGACAGGCAGGAAAAAAAAAGAAAAAAGACAAGTAGACTGACTGACTGACTGACTGACTGACTGACTGACTGACTGACTGACTGACACAGAGATTAAGGCACTCCTATATAGAAAGAAAAAAAGGCAGACGGGCAGACAGACAGGAAGGAAGACATTAGCACTATCCAGCCCTTCATATACAGGCCAAAAGAAAATGAAAGTTAGAAATGAAACCCTGGATACAAATAAAAGGAATAGATATCATAAAGATGTCTGTTTCCCTAAGCAGAAATAGTCTCATTTCTACCCTACCCCACTTCCACCAGCAAAGCCACCTATAAAGTCACTGAGTCAAGGGTAATTGTGTTTTGTACTAATTAGTGTTTTACTACCGAATCCTTTCTAAATGAAAAGGTAAACTAGTAAATCAAATAAAACTTAACACACAAAGCACACAAAGACGATCTGTATCCCAAACTGTGTTTCGTTCATCTCTCCCTCTGTGTGTTTGTTGCGT
>SMGT01013928.1:1230406-1256088 GCA_004794575.1 Lanistes nyassanus | reverse complement strand
AGGAATTAGCATGATGAACTGATTTGTAAATAATAACGAATTCTACACTGCTGAACAACACCTAATGTCGTACCGCCTGGCAAATTTGATGAAGTTTGCAGTCCCACTTCTGTATGCCCTACTGAGACGCTGGGCGTCGACCGGACAGCTATGTTGCCAGAGTTTAGAACGCGCAATTACCAGCCAGACTCCCTCAATTTCCCCCGAGCTGACAAGATAACAAACGAGCAAACAGCAAAAGGGCAGGCAACGAAGATGGCTGGGTGGGTGGGATGCCTTGATGATGAAAACCACATCAGGGTGAGGAGGGCGGGGTGTTTGTCAGGGACCAACTAAATGTCACGTGCAGTAGAAACATGCGTTGCGCGATGTTCCACCTAAGGCAGTAGAGGATCTTTGTAACGGTGAAAATAAACCGGAATGCCTTTATGGATGCTCGCGGTAACCAGTGTTGTTCGTATCGTGTGTTGATTAGTCGAGGGGTTAAGAAAAAGCGGATGGCCAATTGGTTATTTTCATAGAGTAACCTTCACAAGCGATTCTGATCGGTTGACTTTAATGGTCACGTTAAACATCGCATCAACAACAAAATGTGATAACAGAGATGTAAACAGTTTGATGTAAACATCAAAGCAAAAAAAAAAAATTAAAAGACATTTTGTTGGAATGCTGATTTAAAAGTTCAGTCATGCTCGCACTCAAAACAGAAGCCATAATGGCCATGCCTAGTCAAGCAGAACCAGAAATATAAAGGCAATTCCCACGAAAAGGAATCGAGTGGAAGGCTCATCTTAATTTTGATGACCAGACAGCGAACCTGTCAGCTTAAATCTGAAATGACCTATGGAGGTCGTCGAGCGAGTGACTGTCCTGCCCATCAGTCTATTCATAATCACAACTAGGCCGTACAAGCCTGTCTTGCTCCGACACACCCGCTGATGACGAAATCGACTCAATTTGCTGTCAGTGGCGCTGTGGGCAAACCTCCCGGACTTCAACGCGTTGCGCTGTCAGGCTCTACACACGCTGTTTTCGCACGTCTTTCTTGGAGGAGATGGAAGGCCAAAGTATCATCTGGCAAGTTCGTGTCGCCAGAAATTTGCTTTTTTGGAAAATGCAGCAAAGTTCATGAGTCAGAATTAAATACTTAGGTCATGATATGGACTGAATTATCTAGGACACCGCCATGAGCATAGAATATTTTTCCTTCCATGAGAGGGCGAGGTGTGTGTGTGTCGGGGGGAATATGTGAAAAAATATTTGATTCGCCTATGGACAGAAGCTGCTTCAAACTGGCGGAGAGGAAAATCTTTTTGTAACTGATACACCCCCAGGCACGTTCGGGGGGCACTATACATACTATGATGTTCTTTAAAATCCTATTTTTATCAGTTCGCTAAACAAAGTCTGTTTTTCAAAAGGTATCCGTTTTTCTTCTTTTTTAAAAAAAATCCTTAGACCTGGCGTCAACGCCTATTAAAAAAAACATAATTTCATTGAATTACCCCCCCCCCCCTTCCCAACAAAAACATTTTGCCTGAAAAACTACAAAACACAATCCAAAATATGAATTAGCTCGGGCCCTAGTGTAAAGGGAAGTAATGCATACACCTAGCGTTTAAGTTATTGGTAAAGTATCTCCCTTATGTAATCATCGCTATTGCTAGGCTACTTTCATGGGGTTGTAAGAGTATTCGTATTTGCCTTTCCGGAGCAGTTTTCATGGCCGTTGGTTAAGCCTTAGCCGAACGCGATTATGTGATAAACCATGGTTCCCAACAGAGGTCGGTAACCCACTGTTAGTCACGTGATCGCGATTGGTTTAGACTTAACCAGCGGCCACGAATACGGCTCCCGATCGTAACAGCGGTTGCAATTAATGTTCGTCCACTGTGTATTTCACGAATACTTTTAATGTATGAAGAGGACATACGAACCTATATTGTGGCGAAACACGAATAGCGTTATGGATTGCGAAGATAATTCTCTCGAAAAACTTTGGTTGTGGAGGCCAGGAGCCATTAAATACTTCCTCAGCATACGAAACAAAAAAACAGTGTGGAGGCTACGTTTGACGAGTTAGTGGCCAGATCAGCATGCATTTTGTCGTTGTACCAGAAGGAAAGTTCGTAATGTTCTTGTGATAAACACTGCCACTTGTAGCGTTTTATCGGGTGAGCTGGAGTTTGGGGAAGAGAGAAGTAATGCAGTCCCCTAAAGCTAACCCCTCCCCCTTTTCAATCAAAAGCGACACGACCAGATAATTCAACACATTTATTAAACTACGAACATAAAAGGATAGCAGAGGAAGGAAAGAGGTGGATTTCCCGGAACGATAAACAACGTAGTACAGAGTTCGGTCTGGTACCCTTGGAGTGTCCTTGACCAACTGTCACAGGATAAACTCCTCGCTCCTCGTAGATCCCTGATCTAGAGGAACCTCCAATCACAACTAGTGGAAATTTTCTCTTTATCTGTTCACTCACAGTCTACTACTAGACTAACAATGTCGAGTTGCAGGAACATGGAGAAACATCACTGACTGATTACGCTGTTGGGTCCTCTACACATCGATGGCCTAACAACGTTCTTGTCTCTTTCTAAGAAAACGAGAAAGTTGACAAAAGGTCTCGCCGTGGAAGCATACAATAACTTCCCACGACGAGAAACAAGCGGATTCAGTTATACCACAAAAAGTTTGATAGTTTGCTATACGGCGCTAGCCCACAGCGAGGAAAAATATATCCCAAATTACCGTTGTACAGTTTCTCCAAACTAACAACGCGTCCGACTTCCTCGCTGCCTCCGACTAGACTCCGAAAAGCGTTAAAACCTCCCCGAAATCCTTTCATTTCCATGTCAACCAAACTTTCCGTCTTCCCATTGGCTGGAGAAGACCGAATCTTGCGCGTTTTGATAATGAAAAATGACGTCTCTTACTCCTATCTCTACGTACTTTCTCTGCGTCACTAACGTTGTCAACTTTCTTGAATGAAAAGTTACAATACTATGTGAACATACAGTACAAGAAACAATGTTCTTAACAATAGTGCTGTGAAAACCTTCTACAACGTAACACCACTAAAAGCACTATTATAGTATTAAAAAAAGAAATTTCTCCATATCCTATATAATTTCAGACAGATGGTGAAAAACTCAAAAAAACTAGATTCTGCCCATGCAAAACTCACGAATCTACCGACTTTATCCAGGCAAATAAAAGGGGGTTGTTACTGATATAAACTGTAGGTGTATAATCTATTAAAAGTACTGTCTGTTTATTACTGCTGTTGTCAGAATGTCACCGCCTGCACACTTTGTCAACAGGTACTAGTGGGTACTCTGTAACGTCTGAGGTGAGCTTGTGCCACTGTTAACATTAACGATGCTCCTAATTCTGATCTGTTCGTGACAGAAATAGTCTGATGTGTAGTACTTTACGTGGATGTGGGTGCCAGGAACGAACTTGGGGAGGGTTACAAGAGTGCCGTAGTGGATGTGGTTCCAGCTGCATCCTTTGAATGCATCGTACTACCGTAGTCCTATTCATATATTTTTCATACATTCATTGATTTATCATATACATTAAAATAAACTATTGATGTCCGAAGCTTTTATTTACCCGAAAGGTGGTTCAAAAGTACACAACTCCGACTCGCGGCAAGCATGATGAATGTCTTTTAGACCCATTCGTACATTAAACTACAACACAAGTGTACGCCATATTCAGTGTCAATCTGTTGTTTGGTCAAGGAACAAACACTAATCGTTTCCCTGCCAACTATGTGTGTTCCGCTACCCAGCTCGAAAAAAGTAGCCAGCCAATCAGATTCATCGAACGCGAACGGAACTCTCAAACTGTCTGTTAACCAGATTCTAGCATGTGGATGGAAAAATAAAGATTTTATTGCGTTCGAAAGGCCATTACATGTACAGTGTAAAATGCAAATTACCAAAACACATGAAAGTATTAGGACATAAACGTCCACGAAACTTACGAATGTTTGTAGTTAAGTATTATCGCAAGCCTCGTCGTCAGCAACAACTACAACAATACACCAGTTGCAAACATGAACAGGGTCATGACGTTAAGCGAAAACACCAATAGTACTGTAACAAAGAAGTTAAAAAGCTGTTAAAGATATTGCGCTTCTGTGTCTTTTAGATGTTACTGCCGACAAAAACCCGTAAACACAAATATGTTTCTAGATGCTTAACAATAATGAAAACACAAAAGAATTAATGAATTGCAAGTCCAAGAAACGTTACTGCCTCGGCAAAACCATTTATACGACTGTGTCGCCCTTATAAATAAATGCAGTGGCATTACTGGCAGAGTGATTATAATGACCACGACTACAACGGTGATAAGGACCGTGGTATCTTGATAGTAGTGATGACATGCTGCACATCCTGACATCCATTCCTCACGCACTGAGCTTCAAGTGCAGTGTACAAACATTTCCAAACAGCGAAATACCGATTTGATCAGTAACGCTGTCCTTCTCATCCTCATCCTCATCATCATCCTCGTCGTCCTCTTCCTCCTCGTCTTCGTCGTGGTGGTGGTCGTCAACAACCAGCTACACAACATTGGCCGACAACCTCGCAATTATCCAAACCCAACAACCAGCTACACAACATTGGCCGACAACCTCGCAATTATCCAAACTAACGCGAGGCTTCGCAGATTAATGATGCTGATATAAAGTATCTGAGCTTTAAAAAAATTCCTGGCATGTAACTGCCAAGGCCACTGGCCAACTTTATTTTTATTATTATAGGTTTAGAGGCCAACAGGTGCCAAAGGCGTCAGGAATCGAAAGTCACACTGCAACCGGAGGCCGCTTTTACGACCGTTAAAGTGGATGTCAGACTCTAGCGCTCAGTATAGACAGGAGGAAATGACATGCATTTTTGCACTCAACTTGCTGTATTCCAAACGGGCGAAGGTCGTCCTCCAGCCAACGAGCGGCCACGTTCGATCCCACGTGATTTGGTAGTCTGCTTCAAGCATGTAGTTATGGTTAGTCCTTGCGTAGTACGTTTTTAGAAGGTTCCTTTAAAGATTTTCTATTTCTCTAGCTGCTTTTGTCTGTTATTCCCCCATTTCTTCCCCTTTTTCAACGGAACAGTGAGTGAAGTTTCAGGTGCTTAAGAACAGAGAAGAGGTGTATATATATATATATTGCGTGGATGTTGCATCAGTCAGCCTCCTCCCCCGTTGGGGCGATGTCCTATACGATCACTTTGTAATCACTGTCTTCAGAAATCTGCACAGGACATGAGGTAACGTCAGACGGTCTTCTGTCCGTCACGGCGCGTACTAGCAGGGAGCGGATGTAGCTCTCCTTCCGCTGCCACTTGGCATTCTCCGCGCGTGCGCTCTGCAGCTGTTCCTGCTGCTTTATCAACGTCACTTCCTGGTCAACCATTTTCTGCTCCAGTTTCTGGTTCCTGAGAATAATAAATATAGTTATGCAAATGAGCGGCAATGCAATTTCCTTAGGCCACTCTTTGTAGGTTGCCTTGAAAATCCAAGGCTTTTAAGACTGATTACTAAATATTATTTTAAGAACGGTCTTGAGAAAGTGACGTGTTCTGGTTTGGGTTCAACGAGGGATTGTAGCTGCTTTTCTGGCCATGAAAGTGGTTCTAAAGTCGGTTCGCCCTGTGTATTTTAGGTGAAAATTTACGAAACCCCAAGTAGCATACTTTCTTTTTCTTCGTACATTATTTTATCTCCAGATCCGTATCTCGTGCTTGACTTTTCAAACCTTCAATGGTCGTTCTAGAGTCTTTAGACATCCATCACTCTCTCACGGGCCTTCCTGCGGGAGAGGGTGGGGTGGGAAAGTAGGACAAATACCTGTCAAACAGTTCGCACAGCTCCTGCTCTACTTTGGATTCCATGAAGATCGGAAGGGATTCTGGAATGGAACAGAAACAAGTCTGGGTTGCTGTGCGAGGTAAGCACATAATTACGCTGCTGAAAGGCGACAAAATATCATACAGGTATCATATCATACAGGTAAACTTAAGGGCTTCAACTGCTTTGCTTCCTGGTTTCTTTTTAACACAGTTGTTCAAGTCCTACATATTCTATGCAATACGGATGTTATCGCTCCCTTTCATGCTATATGCACGTGTCATTAATTCAGAGGACTCCAAGGCTACCGCCCTGATATGTACGCAGGGAAACACGTTTAATCTTAAAACGCAGTACATGTCTTTGTGATGGACGTAGCCATCACGTAGACGGTTTTGCCACCACCCGCTCACAGCGGGCGGTATCAGGCTACAGGCTGGGTACCGCCAGCGGCACGTGACTGTGACACGCTGTGGCATCTCAAACGTGCTGTTCTAGGCTCACTCTCTTTAAACGCTTCTATCTCCTTCTAGAACAGTTACAGATACTGACAACTAACATATTCTTTCTTTAGATAGTAAATTCATCAAACATCTTAATAGATTAGGTTAGTTTATAGGCATATTTCTTATCTTTATCTATTCACATTAGCTAGTTTAACTACCTTTTAACGTAATTTTCTTTATTTCCTTCTCACTCTACTTAACTTTCCTTAACACTAACAGGAAGAGCAAAGCGCACTCTGGTCACTGTATATTTTCATGTCCTTGTAGGTATATTCTTTCACTTTTTATTCTAAATGTTGTACATGTAAGAAACACAAAATGAGGTATCCACCTCACTTCCACCCGCCAGCTTCTGCCGTAGCTGGCAATGACTCCGTTGTGGCTCGCTCCCACCCGGTAAAAGCGGGGTGCGTGCCGGACAAAGGGCAGTGAGCCGTGGGCTGATGGACGGTGTCGGGCAGCAACAGCGGCGGCACTCAATAAAGTATGTAGCGCGAGCTTCAACGAAAGACCTGCTCCTCTGTTGGAAGAGAGAGAGAGGGGAAAGTTGCGAAGCGAACCCGCTTCATCACATCTTGAATCAAGGCCAGCCTAACGGCTGTGACTGAAGACATCCGTCTGGTTTCTATTTGCGCCAACGTGCGTATTCGGGTACTGCTTCTCGCTCACTCATTCTTGTATGTGTATACATTTCAGAAGACTTAGAACTTTTTCAATTAAAAAAATATGTTGGGCCCTTATTTACCTGTCAAGAGAACTTCTTGATTCTCAACCCACACGCGGTCCACTCCGAGAGAAGAAAATCTCTCGCCATGGTCCTTGAGCAGGTCTGGAAGAGGCGTGTCGAAGTTCCGGTGTACCATGAAGGTCAAGGTCATGCTGTCAGCTGGCTCGACGCCTGACAGGAAAACGAACTCTGGCGGCACGAACAGCAGGCGAGAAACTTGCGACCGCAGTGATTCCAGCTCTTTCCTCTGGAACCCCGTCAAACTCATGCCGCCGACGTGGAATCGAATGTGCTGGAAGCCATTTTCTGGAAGAAACAGACAGCCATGTGGCGCCTCTTTCATCATACCTGTCGTTGTTCGGTGGTTGATTAACGACGAAAGTGACAAATCAAATGAATGGATGTCTCTGAGGCAGAATATACAAACATTAGGACCTGTCCGTGCTGAAAAATACATGTAAAAAGATTTGATATTGTGATAGTAATAAAAAAGTAACTTTTTAAACTCAGAAAGCTGCCAGTTGTAGGACGAACTCATGGACGGAAGGGCGAGTGGGCGGCCGGACGGACAGATAGACATTCGCGAGTCATATACTGAGGCGGGATATCAGCGCTAAAAACACGATGTATACCAATAAAGTTTTTGTCAGAGTTTTGCCGTAGGCGTTTTGGTTATCTGATACGTCGTAAGTCACGTCTCACTATCTGACGTCACCGATAAACCAGTCACGTAGTTAACCATAGGCGCTTTATTTTAGCACTGTCTCCAGCGTTTTTGAACACCTGTTTAGGCAGGTATTAAGAGGGAGAGAGCTTCCAACGTTTTTGAACACCTGTTTAGGCAGGTATTAAGAGGGAGAGGGCTTCCACCTGGAGGTGGCTTCGTACTATGAAGCGATGGAATCTTATTACTATAAACTCTATACTGATAGAACCTCCCGGCTGACAGCTGCAGTAAGATGGCCAGTGCGAAGTGATAGTTCTACTAATGTTCAAGGGATGGTCATGGAGTCTGGACAATGTTTACCTCCAGGATATAATCCTTAGCCACTCTTGGATTCAAACCACATGCTAGCCCACAGCTCTACACACAGAGCTGTCTATAGGCTCCTGGTTAGTGGATGAAGTTGCCATTTCATGAGCGTCACACTCTGTGACGAAGTCCGTGACACATTCTGTTCAAACTGTATCGTTTCAAAAAGTTCTGACAACATTGAGAGTGACAGTTATAACCAACACAATAGTGACTAAATCCCGAACCTGGACTGAACTTCATCCACTATCATCGTTTTCTTCTCCTTCACGTCGTCTATACATTCCCATTCTCCCACAACCAAGTCGTCGAAGTCTATTTGCTGTAATGCTACGAAAAGTGGCTTTCCCGCCTCTATCCACCTGGTTCGGGGTTCGGAGCGTAGAAGTACAGTACGTCGCCCACTCGCCTGGCGTACTCGGCGGCCATGTTGTGCAGGTCCTTCCGGTCCACGTGCCACAGGAAAGCCTGCAGGAGCAGCAGGTTGTCTCGGGATATCATCTTGCTCCGGCGAAGGTGAGTGAAGAACTTCTCGGGGCTGTTCAGCCTCTCCAGAACCCCACCTGGTATTCCCTTTCTGCCTGCCACAATGAACGAAATAATAAACATCTTTTTGTTCAAATCCTTCCTTCATTATCCATCCGTCCATCCATCTAGCAAGGTAGCTAAATAGCTAGGTCGCTTTTTTCCCCCTTCTATTCACTACACCACCACCACCACCACCACCGCCGCCGCCGCCGCTGCCACCACCACCACCGCCGCCGCCGCTGCCACCACCACCACCACCACAGCCAACAACAATAGAGCCAACACTACCACCACTGCCACCGCCACAGAAGGATTGATCTGGAGGATGACTAAAGTCTCAAAACTTAAAGGAGAAATTCGAAGTCCCCCCCCCCCCCCACACACACACACCTTACGCTCCCTCACAGCTCAAACCCATCTGCTCTGGTCCCAGCCTTAGTAATAGTACGGGACGGAATCCACTGGCCCACCGTAGTTAACGGGCGTGTTTGCAGCTCGTTCTGTCTGTCTGTCTGTCTGTCTGTCTGTCTGTCTGTCTGTCTGTCTGTCTGTCTGTCTGTCTGTCTGTCTGTCTGTCTGTCTGTCTGTCTGTCTGTCTGTCTGTCTGTCTGTCTTCTGTCTTCTGTCTCACCCACCGACTGCTATCTGTGTTACCTACCCATTTTAGAGGCGAACTTGTGTATACCAACTGCTGGCAGTAAAGATAAGTGCGGAGTCTCGTCTACTGTGACACGCGACCGTACCTACCGGTGCATAGAAACTTGAGTTTCTGGAAGTCGTCTTCTCCAAGACCTTGTGCCACCTTCAGCAGCAGGATGTTCAGTTCCCAGTCGTCAGACGGCAGCAAGTTGAAGGTCGAGTCTGTGCTTTGCGCCATGTCACCCGCTTACGTCATTTCCTTAGTTTGGCAAAGTAGCCGCCGGTTTTACAGCTGCCACCACTGTTCTGTATTCCGAAATATATACATACATGTGTATTTATGAACGTATACAGGCACATATAGAGTTTGGGCTATATGGCATTAACTATTACTTTTGCACATACACTTGCACGCAAACATCGGACTAGCATTTCACAGAAAAGGATTTGCCGAGAAACGTTTACAATTCTTACTAAAGTAATGGTAATGTCCCTATCTCCTCCCTCATGTCGCAGGCGTTGCCCTCACGTGCACGTCTGGCTGCTGACGTCGGGAGGAGGCGCATGACGTGTATGCAAAACTGGAGCTTCTTATCACAAACCGGGATCTCATTCCGCCACACCTTATCAACAGTTGCGACATTGTATCTTGCTGTTATGTTGCCCACGGAGGTATGGATCAAACGACGCGAAATGAGCTGAGCTACTCACAGAGAAACAGGGCGTGTGAATATGAACTTTCTCTTGTGTGTGTGTGTGTGAGAGCACGTGCGGTGTTCGAGCGCGCCCTCCCCCCACCACCCCATTTCTGTCTTGTGGTCGCAGGCTCTCTAGATTAGCTCTTGCTCTATCTCACCTGTGTAATCTCAGTCTCCTCCACACGCTTTCTTTTGTACCGGTTGTCCTTCAATCCTTTTCACGGACGAAATCTGTTTAAAAACCGTTTGTGGGGAAGAAAGGCCTACCTCTACGTTCTCGTCTCTACTCGTCCTTCTGTCTATCTATTATTCTCCCCTCCCCCTATCCCCCTTCATTCCAACCTTGCATGTCTATTTCTTAAGCGCAAATTTGCGTGCACCAGCGCGTGTGCGCGTGTGTGAATATGTGGAGGGAGGGAAAGTCTCACGTAAACGAATGTATTTGCATACAACACCTACACTTTAACGTTGGTTCACTACTTCCGCGTTGCTCAGGGGCGTTCTGTGTGTGTCAGCGTGTCGATGCTTACACTGAATGACTGAATGCAGGCATATTTCAATTAGCTGCATGATTCGGAAGGCTCAAGGTACTTACATTACAAAGCTAGCTGTTCTTTGCGCTGTAAATCCTTGGGATCACACAGTCACAAGTCTGTCACATGCCACCACGAGGACTGGTGTAACAATTAAAGAAGTTACGTTCTGTCACAAGCTCGTGTGTATCAGACTGGATGTGTAGGCGTCCCGTTTGCAGGCCGCCATCCAGTCACGCGCAGCTAGGTCAGATGCCGTGCTGTGTACAGCAGTGAAGAAATAAAAACTGTTTGGTTGGTGCTGGGAGAGGATACACTCGGTCAGAGTGTAGCGTTGTGTTGAAAAACCCACGGACGGGTTCAGGTGCACCACGAGGGGACATATTTAGCATTACGCGTTGTCGTGGCCCCACGAAGGGACATGTAGCATTGTCCGTCTTAATCCCACAACACCACACCGAGACATGCACCACTGTTTTCTTTAACACTCCACGGACTCATGTTCTTTGGTCCATCAAAGTTTTATTTATCGTCGAGTGTGAATCAGAGTGGCGGGCTGGTTTACAAACTCAGTAAATCTCCATGTCTCTCAGACTAGCAATCTTCATCCGTCTGTGTCCTTTTCTCCCTCTGCTCGTCCAAGGCCTACCAGGCGGGAAAAAAAAACAACAGGAAACCTCCATCCTCCCTTTCTATCTATCTCTCTCTCCCTTCCCTCTGGCTAACTCCACTAGAGTTTATATAACAGTATTAAATGTCTACTGCTGACCTTTTCCAATCAGCACGTGTGGCTGTGTTAGGCCACTGCATGCTTGGTGACCCTAGTGGAAGATGCATGGTTTGGAGTTATGGCCCTTTTGTATATAGTTATTGTGTGCTGCGCGACTTAAAATGGTGTGTCTCACCTCCCAGTCATGTTGGCCTGCTAAGTGTTAAGTTCAGGCTCACTGATGCGCGACTTAGAATGGTGTGTCTGATCTCCCAGTCATGTTGGCCTGCTAAGTGTTAAGTTCAGGCTCAGATCTGTCTTGGAATGTCCTCTTCTAAACTGTACTGTATGCCCATCAGTAACCTACCTGCTACCTACTGCCTGGCAAGCATATTGTTACAAGAGACCCCTTTAGCGTACCTCTTGAGTGAAGTACAACTTTTGGCGAAAATGCTTATTTCACACTAAATTTTTTTTGCTTGTGTCACACTAAGTCTTACACTGACCTCACACCCAATTCGGTGTGTTCATGCAAAGAGTAAACGTGTATTTTCGGGTGGTGAACAATGCGGGTTTTTTTGTTTTTTTGGCGAAGTCCTGTTGAGAAGCTATGGGGGGTTGGTGAGTCAATCTTGCTTTCGAATTCCGATAAAAGCCTTGCTACTGGCTGTTCTTTGTCTCTATATATAGTTTCTTTCGATTAAGTCGTGTCATAAAAGCAAACATAATAAGACCCTCCTCTCTCTCTCTCTCTCACGCACAAACTAGCGAGCACTATGTTTCTATTTTGCCCCAGTGCACTCGAAAATGTCCGACATACCACTTGTTTAATAATAAGACCCTCCTCTCTCTCTCTCTCTCTCTCTCTCTCTCTCTCTCTCTCTCTCTCACGCACAAACTAGCGAGCGCTATGTTTCTACTGTGGCCCAATGCACTCGAAAATGTCCGACATACCACTTGTTGTTTTATAAATGCAGTATTACGATCTATTATCATTGTCAGAACAATAAAGTGTACTGATATTTCCAATGTCTCACCACAGTAAAATCTCAACATACGTTTAGTTGTGTTTTCGGCATTATCTGGTTGAAATATGAAATAAAATCTGCTGTTAAACAACAAAACAATCACACGTAAGGCAACCGGAGCTTTGTGACGTCGTTTGCCCTTGTAATCCGGCTACAGACAAATCATCCAATTCAGTTTCAACTGGCGCCAAAGCCACATTTATTGCATTTGAATTGATAGATACCTGTATCTCTAATGACTTAAACTTTTGTTATATGCGACCATATCTGGTCTTGTAATTACTAACATGAAACCTATTTATCCTTCATTTCAGTCATTACTGCACTGTGCAAGACAGGCAAGTCACTGTAACGACCGACGTAGATTTGTACACCGCCTTTTCTCCTAAATGTGATTAACGTGATCTCTCTAAGCAATGTATATATATATATACTTTGTATGTAAACATTTTACACAGAGAGGTAAGAAGGATTAATAGTATCCTGGGAAGAACTAATTACTTCATCTGTTTTTCTTTTCCTGAGCGAGAAAACAGAATAGGAAGACAAAACTGTGGGAGACCGCTCTGGATCACCGACACTCAAGTCGCCATTTGATTGGCTCCGCTTGTTACACATCCTAAATAGAGCTCGTCATTTGATTGGTTCCAGTAGTTCTGCGCTTTTACATGGTGCCACGACTGAGGAAGACCCACGGATCTGTTCGCCGCGTGGAAGTTGCCTCCCTTGCATCGCATTGTCCCGTGTGCTGATCAGTACGAAGTCATGTTCACTTCGGGGCTTCGACAAGTCCCACCAGGACGAATGAAAAATTGCATAAAGTCATTAATGAAATTTGAAACGACCAATTCTTTCAAGTTCTGGCTATAACGCGTGTGTTTATGTATTCACAAGTTCTGAGGCAAGTGTTATGACTATAATGTGTCTGTGTATTCTGAGAATGATGGATCTCTAACACCAAAGACAACTGCTGATAAAGGTAGAAAAGGGGTTTGGCTAAAAAAAAAGGTTTAACTCATTCATTCAACAATCATCGGCACCTACGAAAAATGACGAGAGGGGCTGGTCCAAAAACTAGATGCGTAGTCATGGTCACGTGATCTAGGTATGTGTGACGTTGGACAGTGCCGTCCCTTGAACCCCACCGACCCTGTGCGATGTGGTTTGCATGAGTAGACGCTGGGCCACAGCTACAACAGTACCAAGCATAGCCCCATCGCCAGCTGCACATCCACCACATGCGAAGAGAACTCCTATAAGTGGACTTGGCTGATATCTAAGCATCGGTCGTGAAAATAAGGGTATACTTCACTGCGATTATACTTTCATCAGGGCTTGCATGCATGAGCGTTCGTATCTCCTTTTTATTTGTAAAGGTGCACTTAAAATACACAGGGGAAATGGGTCTAACGACCACTCTGATGACCGGAAGTACAGACACAAACCCTCATGCAAGCCAGCCCAGGACAAAATGCGATGTATTTGATACACAAAAGGCAGTTACGCCAGTTATGATCAGAAAATCAGAAATTCAAGACCGCTGATGATCCAACGCGTATCACCTCAAGATAACATGGTGGTGTGTAGAAACAGTCGGAAGGTGTGTGAAAAAATCTTCACACGGAAATACGTGGAGAAGAAAGATGAGGGGGAGGAAAGCTATCTGAGTTTCATCTTTTGACTTTGATTATCGAAACATTTCGCACCGTTGATTGCTGTGGACTACATTTCTTCTTGACCTGCGACGGACCGAAATGTGCTGATTACATTTTTCCCCCTGATAACAGGAAGTATATCTCGTGACAGCACGGCCATATTGACAGATGATTGAACCTATTCAGTTCACACCCTGAAGAAAAATAAATTCTCTCCTTCGACGCGCCCTTGCTCTGCACTCCGCTACATTTATTTCATCGTGACAAGAACGTCTGCTCGCCACACTTGTCAGGCTTGTAAATCAGTCATACGGTGTCAGCGGCCCGTTGTACAGTTGGCCCTACAACCTGAGGGAAAAAAAGTTACATGCAGTTTTGTCGCATTGTTCTGTAGGCTGTGTTATTACTGCAGCCTTCCCGGATGACGTTGTTAGTGTAAACAGGACTGCACAGCATTATCGTCGCGGTTTGCCCCAGACGATCACGGATACAAAAAATTGCAGGTTGTCCTACTACTTCCTCCTGAACGTTTACCTGGGAAAAATTACGCTTGCTGCACTACGACCAGCAATGGACAGTACTATTTTGACAACTGAACATGGAGACATACTCCGGAAATCTGTCGGCAATTCATAAACTATGAGACATTTTTGCTGCTTTCATCCGATCCCGTCGCCACAATTTCAGCGAAGTCGTATTATCTCGTGACTGTGGGAAATGTTTGTTTTTCTCGGGCTAAAGGGTAACTGTTTTCCGGCTGATAAGGAAAACTAAGCGTGGAGGAAACCCCAGCCCACCCAGACTCGTACTCTACGACTATCATAGTCAGTCACCAATCTCGTCTGGAGCTATGGAGGACAGCGCAGAAGAATCGTCCAGTCTGCTGGTCTCTGTCAATGAACCGCCCTTCACCAAGTCCCTGGCAGACGAACTCCGAGAGGCGGAAGCCGCCATGTTCCGGCCCTCGTTCCTGTCTGTGACGTCACAAGGTGCCGGTCCTCGCGTTTCCGTCATTGCATTTCTGTGCGTCATCACGAGTGTAGCCATGAACGTCTCTCTGCCGGTGGTAGCAGCTACCATGGAGAGTATCCATGGAAACGTATTCACGATCCTGCTGTACAGTGCTCTTTGGTTTCCTGTTGTCTTCGCCTTTTTGACAGCGTTGTTACGGGTGAGACTTCTTGTAGCCTTCACATATTCACAAATGTGAAGTTGTTGTTATCAATATTGATATAAAAGCCTTATGCTGGTTCTGGAAAGGTTTCCCGTGAGGCAGTATTCAGGTAAATATCGCTCGCAGTAAAGAAGTTTAAATGTTGAAAGATACATATTTTTTGCTACTTGGTAGGAAGATTGTAAGCTAAGAAACATAAACAGATGTCTGATCTGAACACTTTTTTCTTGTACTTTTATGTTCACTTTCAAATTACCTTATTACTGACGCTGAAAGATGCATACGTACCCAGAAAAGTCATTTCAGATCCGAGTGAACTGCCAAGAAAGCGCACTTTTTGGTGCAGTGTCTTAGCAGAAAAGTTTTGCTCCAGGAATCAAACAAGCAGCAGTCGGACTCGAATGTACAATACAACATTCATGATGGTCACACCTTACGGCTGTCAGTACAGTCGTCTAGTGCCAAAGCGTGCAGCATGACGTGTCCAGGATGCTAGCCACAAAAACCTCTTCGCCATTACTAGATTTGCGAGTGCATGGTAAACTACCAGTGACCACATCAGGAACTCAGACCATGAAGGGAAGGCACGGGTTAACCAGCTATTCGGCTTCAAGCATTCCTTTCGTTCTAAAACGTGAAATAACAACGAAATCAACACCTCTACTGTTTAACATTCGTCTTCCTTATCTGAAACCTAACATTAATCAGTCTGTGAGTGGAAGCCATTTTGACACTTCATGCACGACACGTTGAAGGAAGTGTGCACTGACTTAATGGTAAATAAGTGTAGGGAGGACATTAACATACCAATACCTGTGCGTTCGTTCGTTCGTTCGTTCGTTCGTTCGTTCGTTCGTTCGTTCGTTCGTTCGTTCGTTCGTTCGTTCGTTCGTTCGTTCGTTCGTTCGTTCGTTCGTTCGTTCGTGGGATGGAGGAAAACAGCAAGATTACTGTTCTGGACCTTTCCGGAGAATTATTCATGCATGTAAGTTAATGACTGCAAGTGCTGTATCAAAGGTTGCGGATGTGAACCGCCCCACACATTCTATACCTGTGTCGCTCCCCTCTTGTTCAGTGTTACATGCCTCAGTGCACAGTCAGCACTTAGACCTACATGTAACCAACATCGTCATTTCACTTTTGTCTCACGAGCACATAAATAAAAAGGCTATTGCTTGTAAAAAAAAAATTCGGAGTCGAAAGATTCCTTTCTCTCACAATCCCAGCCCACTCCGACACAGGAGCTGGGTCTTCAAATAGACGGACACATTCTTCCTCTCCTTACAGAACACAGATCATCACGAAGATGCCCACTAATAAGCCCACACCCTACCCGCCCTCTCCATGTCCCCCGACGCCCTGATACAAAAAGATCGTTCAGGTGTACACTTTTCTGCTACATTCGTAAACACACCAACATGCGTGTATGCGCAAGTACTCGTACATCAAAACATGTATACACAAAACCGCAACGCGCATGTATGCACGCACAAGCACGCGCGCAAAAATCTCCTTAACAGCCCACTCTTCTCCGACCCTGCATATATACTTCACATTACAGATATCTAAATTTCAAAAATTTCACCGTAACTCTTTGTTTCAAGACTTGTAAGCCTGTGATCTGATCAAATTTTCTTAGAAAATTTTATTTTAAAATTACACCTAACATTTTGTGACTGTCTCCCATCCCCCTTTCATTTACTGGGACTGTATTGAAGATTAATTTTTCTCAGTGACGTCTATTTTTTAGTGAAAACATTGGTTTTACCCACTGACGTCTATTTCGTAACAAAAAAAAGTGTGCATTGCGTAATCATTAAGACCAAACGGGATGCAAAACACCGAGGTTATACTATTAAGAAATAATAAGTTCTCTGAAAACTTTAATAAGTTTAAGAACGAGTTAGCCAAGGCAACTGGTAGCAGTCGGTGTGACCTAACAGACGGTCCTTATTCTGGGTGCATTAAAAAATCTATCTTGAAAACTCTGCAGTGGCATATTTTCTCACTTCTCATACTAATATGTTATAAATTAATTAACAACTGTAGCTACAACACTTGAACGGGAGGGGGGCAGAATATGTGTCGTCTGCAACGCATCTAGCATGTAACATGTAGCATGTACAATATACACTGTCTCCCGAAGACTCCTTACACCACATTGCGCGCAGAACGTTTTCCGCACCCAGGATTAGGAAAAGATCCTTTTACGCGTTTTTTGACTGTTTGTCCCGCTCTGTTTCACCTTCCTGTGTTGGTTTCACCCCGCCACCCCATTTCTAGAAACCGAGCAGAGAATGAAGGAAGCGCAAAACGTCTACAGAAGTGATAGGACTGCCCAGCAGATAAATTCTGTTATGGAATCTCTTAACACCTTTCGAATTTTGCCTGCATAGGCACGTGGTCATGCTGCTTCTTTTGGGTAATTGCAGATGACTGTGTACAGAACCGTGTCTCTTGTTCCTACCTCGAGGTGGCGGGTGTACGTCATCATGGGTCTGACCATGAGCCTCAATGGAATTATTGTCGTCTTTGCCTCCCCCCCTTCCAGGACAGCACCGTACCTTCAAGGTCTTCTGTCCACGAGCCTTATACCTTTCACCGTCATTTGCAGATTTCTTCTTCTGAGAAAAGGTGAAAATAGTCAAGTGTAGCTGATATTAACGTCTCTGTTATCTTTAATTTTATTTACATCCTCGTTGCATGTTCTAATTTTAGTTTCTGTGTGTGTGTGTGTGTGTGTGTGTGTGTGTGTGTGTGTGTGTGCGTGCCTGCGTTTGTGTATGTTTTGGCGTGCACACGCGAGTGAGGGCAAATAAAAGCCTTTTATGGAGTTATATAATATCAGTCCATAGTGTTAATAATGGTTCTGCGTAGGTTGTCGAATTTTGAGTCGTCGATCATATGTAAATCGTGGTTTCCCATAAGGGATTCAATAAAAAATCCATTAAAGAAAGAACTGTCATCCGCATATCGAAGCCACGTTTGTTTTTCGCAAGGTGCTTGGATATTTCTATCACCGAAATATTATGTATTGACCTGATTTTTTTAAAATCCGCCATATCCCAAGGTCTCAGTCTTCGTAGGCTTGGATGCACATTTGCTGTTCTCATCGGCATCTTCATCACCGTTGAGCCTCAAATCTGGTCTCTTCCCGGAAGTGACGACAGTGCTTCTTCCGGCGGAAGTACAGTGGACCACGTCGTGTGGCCCATGATCTTTGCGCTCGGCTTTCTGCCAGCGGCCATCAACACTGTTATCTGCGAACGAGAGATAAAAAAAGCAGAGGTATTTCTTCGTTCTTCTTTCTTCTTTCATTCGTCCCTTCTGTTCTCTTTCCCCTACACCAACTGCTTGCTTATTGCTTTTTCACACGTACACTTTTGGCCGATAGAACAGAATCGTCACCTGGAGACCAGGTAATTAAATGCACTTTTGAGCGTTCGTGTGCTTTCTTTCTATAACGCCTTCTTGGTGTCCCATGCGACTCTACTGTCCAGCCAGCGCTTTTTATGGGGGGGGGGGGAGCTGCCGTGTTTGGCAGAAATACGATCAGAGCAACAAAGTGCTTTCCTTTAGTATGCACTAACAGTCACGCTTTGTCTGGAAAGCAACAAAGGTAACCCCCATCTCTGCATCACACTGCCCTAGTCTTTCTGTGTCTCTGGTCTACCTACCTACCTTCCTTCCTTCCTTCCTTCCTTCCTTCCTTCCTTCCTTCCTTCCTTCCTTCCTTCCTTCCTTCCTTCCTTCCTTCCTTCCTTCTGTTTCCTTGTAACCCGAAAACGTGCACTAACAGCACTAAATATGTCTACAGGCTCAGACTCTGAGCTACATCACGTGGTGCCAGGTGTTCCAGCTATTGACTGTTCTGCCTCTCTTCTGGGTGGACTTCCTACCTTTCTTTGGAATGGTACGTTAACTGACGCCTGTCGAACTCCAGGTGGTATCCGGTTGTGATTATGCCAGAGGATGAAGGACGGTGACGTGAGCTGTGTAGAGGGGCACAACATTTAATTGGCGTCCTCATGTAGCTATTAACACATGTACGCACATGCGGGGCACGCACGCATGCAAGCACGCGCAAACGTACACACACAGCTTGTCTCCTCATACCGCCTCACACTCTATAGACCGACAGAGGAGTACTGATCGTAAACTGTGATTATAATGTCGCATGCATGTCCTACTCCCACGAAAAATCGAGATCTTCTACACACAACATGGCTTTCCTGCTCACGCCAACACCCAAATATTTCAAAAAATAATTGTTTGTTCTTACTTAAAATGTCTTCTAAATATCTGGTTGGTTGGTTGGTTGGTTGGTTGGTTGGTTGGTTACATGTTTTGTAGGCACACCATTATAAGACATTGTAGGTTGTAGTCAATTCTTGTTTTCCTCCGCCGCAGTCAGACTCATTGGAACAATTCCGGGGCTACCTCAGCCGGGGCTTCGAGTGCAACGTCAGCTCTGCCGCTGACTGCCGCGGTCTGGCGGGCAGAAGCTGGCTGTTCATCTTGTCCTACTGCTTCAGCAACCTCTTTCAGTTCCTGCTGATCCAGCAGGCAGAGGGCGCCATCTTCGCAGTAATCGTCCAGTCGCTGGTCACGCCTCTGGCCTCGCTGTTCTGGACCTTCTTCAAGCTAGACCTGACCTCGCTCGACCTCGTCTGGTCACCGGAGTTCACAGAGACCACGGCCTTCACCTTGGGGGGACTGGGCCTCATCGTGCCAGCTGTGGTTCTGTACAATGTTTTCGGAAGAATGGACGCCGAAGCTGAGACGATAACCATATTCGATGACCAAGTCGCTGACTTCCAGAACAAATAACCACTGAAAGCGTATTGTGCCATAGAAAGTGCGTGGAAAGGGGTGATGTAAATGAAGTACAGATCGAGATATACAGAGAGAAATGGAGAGAGACTGGAGACAAAAACAAAGACTCTAAGATTCACTTCCAGTATGCACCTGCATTTGAAGAGAGATGTTTGTTTTCTGGACTTTTTGAGTTAGACTTAATATAGTCTTCTGGTGTTATTGTTTGCTAGATTTAAGCTGCTAGTGAAACAGTACAACAGCATCCTTGTTATCGCATCTCCATAGCATCAGGATTTTGTTCCGAGAACTTTGGATTTGTCATGTCATATTGATTTGTTTCAAAATGTACCTTTTCAAATGGGGTTTTGAATTGTGAAATGAGTAAATAGATCCTAAATAGATATTCGGACGACTTGTGACTTGTTAAATGTGAAGTTCTGGGTGCAAGTTCACCAAGCGTTTCCTTCAGTGCTGAATAAATGTCTGATTCCTAACATCCCATCCAGCCATCCGGCCCGTAGAGGTAGCGCCGTTTACGGACTGAGACAATCTGAACGATTTTATTAACAAATAACATTACAAGAGAAACGGAAAATTGGCGATGTGTGCATGCTATGAGACGCTGCAAAAGCTGCTCCAACAACGATGAAACACGAAGCCACCCTGTCGTTCTGCTGTGGGGGACTATGCATGTAGAAGCATATTCTGAAGTTACGCTTACTTTTTCTCCACTCCTCTGTTTTTCTACTTTGCCTGTAAAGACACCATTTTCTTTCAGTTCTTAGTCCATGGAAATTTACTTTGTTCTCATTTTGAGGAAATCGAAGTAGAAATTGTCTCCCTTTAAACGTGATCGGCAAATGACAGTGGCGTCCCTTTAGCTGTCAGTCACGGCAGTGCAGGAGGCTGGGTGTCTCTGGAGACGACAAAGTTCCGGTAGTACATGTAGCAGCTCTGGGTGGCGCCAAGGTCACGGTCGTGCGCCGCCTGCGACATCGTGTGGAAGAACATGCCCACGATCATCACCGAGTACTTGACTCGCAGGATGATATCCTTCGCAAAGTATACCACCTGGTTGTCCACGAACACCTGAAGACAAAATGAAGTTGAGGTGGTGACGCTGAAGAAAATGGAACAATAAGTCAACACAACAAGGAAGGGAAGTAATTAAACATCCGCCTTGAGCAGTAATGTAAATAATATAATATCGAATATATCACCATTTTCGACAACAAAAACCGTTAAGGGCTGGTCTTGCGCTGTGAGCCGTCGAGCAGGACTTGGCGGGGCGATGCATACGTCGCACTACAGCAATGACTGCGAATACGATGCAAGGTTTAGCACTAACAACAATAGAATTGTTGCAGAAATGATCAAACAGATGCTTTGCAGTTTTACTCCCTTTCGGCAGCCGTAGTGTCTGGAGGTACGCGCGAGTTAATTGTGAAGATGTCTGGGTGCCGCGAAACGGCTTGACTAGCGCTTGTCCTCAATCCAGACAGAGAGCACCGCAGGTCTTGAGATCAGATATTGTCTCCAGCACACGTATTATTTTTCTCTGTAATTGTATCTTCTGTTTCCAGCGCCGACTGACTGTCGTGTCATCCAAGGTGCTTTTAGTTGCTGAGTCGACTGAAGGGACCAAGTCACCAAACACAGCACTCGCGAATCCGTCCCAGGCAAACATCAAGTGAGAGCAAAGCAGGTTAAACTCCACTCAGTTCCTGCTAGAGTTTTATCACAGCCGGAGGCCACTTCTTAGCAGATAACAGTGAGGGAGTTTTGATTGGTTCTTCCTATTGCCTGGTGACAATGATTCCTGCTTCCTGCGCTTGTTTCCAGCGTGCAAGACGATGTCGGCCGGTGGTCTAACTTTGTCGGCCTGCTACCGATTACTATTACTGGCGTTCTACCAACCCACCACCAGCAATTCCACCGTAACGACTGGTGCTATACTGGTGCTACAAACACTGCTACTTCTGCTGTTACAAACGCTACCACCTCCTCTCCATCATAGTCGTCTTCGTTGTCACGCACGTCATTGTCTTGATCTTCATTGCCATGACCAAACTGATAACTTCCACGTTGCATCCCTTCATTCCACCTGTAAGTCTGTGTTTCTTACCTGTACATGTCCGTCGTGGCGACCAGGTGTGTTGAGCTGAACGTGCATGGCCACCCTCTGCCACCTGGCTCTCTTGAACTGCCAACTGCTTCTACCGAGGAACACCCCCCAGGACGTTTCGCACCTGACGTCAGGACGGCTGCAAAAGTCAGGTGACTGGTCACGTGGTAGATGGGCGAAGACGCCCCCAAACCCACCGTCTCTCCAGACGAAGCGAAGGGCGAAACAGTCCTCTGAGTACTTGCCGGATGCACAAGCGGCCATATTTCCGCCCCACAAACCTGCAGAACATCACGTAAAAGCAACCATCTCGTGGAACCAATCAGATACAGTCTTACATAGAACAAAAGTCTTTGCGCATGCGTCCTACGTTGACACCGCCATATGTAGTGAGAATTTTAAAACACTTTTACGTTATTGTCATTGTTTGGCAAGTTTTCCAAGTTGGCGAGAAAGAAATATCTTGGATCAGGAAGAGGGTTAGCGTTAGGGACAGGGTTAATGTTAGGGTGAAGTGGCGTTTCTGCAAGCGGTGCTGTTTGTTCCGTATTGTTGATTTTTTTATTCTCGAAACCAAAGGTGGGGAACGGAATTGAATTATTGATTTATTGAGTTATTCCACTGCTGTGACATCTTTGTAGCTTCTGTCGGATTATCGCAGTGGTAGACCTTGATGAAAACTGTTATCACAGAAAGTGAGAGCGGGCAAAATAGAATCAGACCGTTTATGCATCCAACCCGGGATGTTTGACTGATTGCTAGGTGTATGTAAGACATTGGTAAGTCATGCAAGTAAAAAGAACGTACAGAGGAGCAGAGACTGACATACACATCTCTTACTGAGATGCCTTGGGGAATAGAATGCAAACACGAGCACAGATTGACAGACGGACGAATGGAGGGACTAGCGGAAGGACGGACGGACAAAGGCGTTGATAGGCAAACAGCTAGTTGCTGTGTAGACAATGTGTTAGTCCACTAGCAGACTCTGGTCATATCTTTTACCTGGCAGCTTTCCGCCTTTGGAAAAGTCAAAGTTGCTGCTGAAGAAGATATCAAATGACATCAGCAGGGCGGCTTGGGGAGGAATGGGGGGATAAAGAAAGCCCCCGCCCACCGGGTTGTCTTCTGATGCCCAGTAATGCTTTTTGGTAAAGTGGACTCTCAGGACGTTTTCTGGAGAAAACATCACAGCAAACAACTGAAAACACTTTGCGTAGCTCGTGAAAAATGAAGAAGGGGTATGCACAGAGAGACACGGTCAATAAGTGAGAAGTCTGAATAAAGTATCTGCATTTCGCGTTATCTAGCAGGAAACAATTGCAAGCAAATAATTGCTCCCTATTAACTTGAATCGCCACAGACAAGGCAGAAGCACTTAGTAATCTATGGAACTAAATTAAAATGACGATGACAGTGTAGAAGATATAATATCTAGCCACTTCCAAGTCTTAAGGAATGCGTTCTGGTGTGCAAATAAACAATAGATAAAAAGAAATACCTTTTCCTCCAGCAGGATCAGCTACCATAGCGATAGAGTCTTTCCCCCACACGTGTTCTGGAGGAAAGTCCACCTCCCAGGTGTTATTAGAAGTGCGATCCCACACGACTTGCCCTGGAACTAAATCGGAGACGGGTGTCTTGGTGCTGGGCAAAAAACTGCAGGAAACCATTTTGAAATTAACAACCAGTGGGTTGGGTGGGTTGGAGTGTGTGTGTGTGCGTACGTGCGTGCGCGCGCGCCCGGCGCGATCAAGTCCATATTGAGGGGAAGGAAAAGTGAATTTGGTGCTTTAAAAAAAAAAAAGTTGCGGCCGACATCTTTTAACGCCCCCCACAAAAAAGTCCCCCCTCCCCACTTACCTGGAGGTCGTTTGCCTTTCATCCACGTCCCTCCCTTCGCAGCATCACGTGCGACGGCCAGCGTAGAGAAGACCAGGTACAGGAAGACGCACAGCAGCTGACCTCTGGACATAAATGACCGCAACCACTATGAGCATGAAAAAGCGCAGAATAACTGGAGCCAATCAAAATACATTATCACGTAAAATATGCTAATCTCGTAGGGTCACCACTGAAAACCTTGCAGTTTCCTGGAAGATCTTTACTGCCTATACCCAACCCCACCCCTCCCCCAACCCCCACCTATCCCCTACTCCTACCCCCCACCCTAACCCCACCCCTTCCCCTAAATCCCCTCTCCTCTCGGAACATCCCCCTCTCCCTCCCTTCCCCCCGCCCCTTGAAAGACCTTCGAAATATAGCTCGCCATTTGATTGGCTCCGTTTGTTACACATCCTAAATAGAGCTCGTCATTTGATTGGTTCCAGTTGTTCTGCGCGTTTACATGGTGCTATCACGTTCCATAGGTAATGCAAGGGAGAAAACTGCCCATACGACAATACAAGGGAGAAAACTGCCCATACGACAATACAAGGGAGAAAACTCCCCATACGGCAATACGACAATCAGCAAGCAATCTACCATCAACTTCACGTCTGTACCTTTTCTTTCAACCAATTAAAACGAGTCATCACAAAGGATTCTTTAAAGCATCTTTGTGCTGAATAAAAGCAGAGAATTCTGCAGATAATGTCTTGACAAAAGAATTTAGTTTCCTCGGAAAAGATGCTGAGTAGAGTGGCGGTTTAAATGAGATCAAGAATTTATTGTGTTCGTGATTTTACTGTAACTGTTTACTGTCATGAATTTTTCCTCTTCTCAAACGTTCCCGATGCAACAGCTGGTTTTGTTGTTGCTGATCAGTGATGTTTGTTGCTTACGACAACAACTACACAGGCCATCACCGCTGTAACGAACAACCACCTTTGGTGCTTCTGACACTTCTTCTGTTGTTTCTGTCCTTCTGCCTGTTAGATCAGTTCGTTCAGCTCTACTCTGCAGTATTTCAAACCTCTGCTGGTTGAATTTCATAAGTGTCAACCTTCCTGGCCAGTGACATCGAAACTATGGTTCGTTCGACCAAATTTGCATCTACACTAGGGAAATGTATAGCGAAGACGCTCTTACCCAAGCAAAATCCACGGCCATCGTCTGGAAAGCTGGAGTTTCCGTGAGATCGGGTAGGCTACCCAGGACGACAGGTAATTGCGCGCCATTTTGATCCGCTTAAGTTCCTTAAGGGTCGCCCATGTCGCAGTGAAGGAAAGTGAATATGTGGTGGTGATGACGAAAATTGATTCAGGCTCCGCTTAATATCGACGGATGTCTTATCTGTAAATCGTCGGCAACGCCTTGCCACTTGTAGTGTATGCAAGGCAGACGCACAGGAGAAAGAAAGAAAGAAAGAAGTACAACAGCAGGTTGTATAAAGTATACCCTGCCCCCCAGATTATGGCCCAGGGAAGACGGGGGAGGGAGGGAGGGGTAGCTGAATAACGTATAAGTTATGATTTTTAAGTCTTAAACTTCCCGTTATTGCAGTATCAGCACGTCGTATTAAGGTGCTATGCACGTTGCTAACTATCGTTGGTGATCCACCAGTCAAGCAAGGCTTAGGAAAAACTTGCCTTTTCTGACAGTGGACAGCGTGTTAGTGGTTGTCTGAGGTGGCGCAAACTACGTATCGTACGGGAAGAAGGAAATGAGAGACGGGAAGTTGAAGACACATAGAAGACAC
>SMGT01013928.1:1216584-1230327 GCA_004794575.1 Lanistes nyassanus | reverse complement strand
TTGGTTGGTTGGTTGGTTGGTTGGTTGGTTGGTTGGTTGGTTGGTTGGTTGGTTGGTTGGTTATTTTAGAAGGACGGTGCTTCAGACTCGTGGTGATTTCGAACTACGTGACCTGATAGGGTTTTATTACTAAGCTAAAGCCTATGGACTGAAAGACCCACCTAACTGGGATGACGACAGGAGTAACTTCTCGCTCTAAGGGCAAGGTGAGTTTGCTGCTTGCTTGGTGCATGACGCGGAAATTTTTCTTCGGTGAAAGACTGCATGAGTAAGCGATTTCTTCAAACGGCAAGTATCAGCTGGGTCCTAGATTCTCATTCAGCTCAGCTGGATTTCGCTTGGTCATCGACGCAAGCGGCCTCAACCTTGCTTGTTTGTTTGTTTTTTTTTAACAACAGCCGAGTCGATCTTTGAGGCAACAGACCAAGAACATCTGACACGCTCGACTGGGCTTTTCATGGTCACGCTTCTGCACCTCAGTGGATCCCATTGCTTATATCAGAGTTGGAGTGTTGTTGGAGAGCGATTTTCGCTTCCTGTTGTGGACTGGTTTACTTTAACTGACGTATCACTGCATGGCATGACACACAACTTTAAGCTACTTTTTAATCGCCATCTCTTTCGAGCGCTCGTTGCCCCTTTCCCTCATCTTCCTCATTCGTCCCTTCTCGCGTGACCTTCCCTCCCCTTCTCGCACGCGCACGCACTCATACATGCACACACATATGCATGGATGCACGCACAGTTACGTGTACCTGCTAGAACCGGTCGGGTAGCTGTTGTCAACTCCCACAGTTAGGCGAGCGATTGTCTGCACGCAATTAGAACATGTTTGAGCAGACGAATGTGTCTCACCCTGCGCTGCATATTCGATCCCTTGGTTTCGGACGATGAACCAGCAAACTCTTTCAGTGCTAGGGGTGGGCTGTGTTCACGGGTGACGGTTGCGAAACCGGGTACGGGGTTTTTTTTTCCTCCACAGCACAGCTCGTGCCGGTCAGGTACATAGATCAGCGCGTCAGACGTTTGCCACCATGTGTCCAAGCGCTAAACTGCTGGGTCGAGCGGTTGTTCTGTATTGACAGACCAAAGTGATTCAGCAGATCTGTCCTCCGTAGCAGTTTTCAGTAAAAGGTATATAAGCAATGCCAGAGTGCTTTGCTGGTAAGGAAACACCTTTTTCCATTTCTGGTGAAAACAGCTTTCTCCTGCCGAGAGCCACTCAGGTTAACCAGCTGTTAGAAGACTGCTCGACATTTATTCAACCTTTGCCGGTAAGCTATAGCTGTCAGGTGACGATACGAACTCGATGCCTTCGAAGAAAATGTAAATGTATAATCAAAGCATAAAACACATTGATTGATTTGATTGTGGCCAAAGAAAAGATATAAATTGTCAGCTATACCGTCATGATTTAAAGGCCTTGTCGTACAATTCATTCTTAGTGTAAGCAAACTGAGTTCTGTAACTGCAGGACGAATTGGGTATCAACTTATACTTATGTGGGGAATCGCATATGCGCATACGCATTTGCATTTCGGCACGCTCACACTTACACATGCGCCCTGCCACATATTGTTGTAAAGATACAATTTTTCTTCACGCTCTGTGTACGGTGCATGTTGCAGACTGCCGACCCAGTTCTTTGGAAGCACGTGACCATGTCCGGCAAACAGAAGATAAAGCTGACCTACTTCAATGCCAAGGGTCGCGCTGAAATCTCGCGCCTCATCCTGGCAGCAGCCGGCAAGGAATACGAAGACGAACGCATTGACAAATCACAGTGGGAATCCCGCAAGCCCAGTGAGTAACGTTTTTACCTCATACTATATACAAGCCCGGTGAGTAACGCTTTAACGTCATACTATATACAAGCCCATCGAGTAACGCTTTCACGTCATACTATATACAAGCCCATCGAGTAACGCTTTCACGTCATACTATATACAAGCCCATCGAGTAACGCTTTCACCTCATACTATATACAAGCCCATCGAGTAACGCTTTCACGTCATAGTATATACAAGCCCATCGAGTAACGCTTTCACGTCATACTATATACAAGCCCATTGAGCAACACTTTTACCTTATACTATTTACAAGCCCAGTGAGTAACGCTTTCACGTCATACTATATACAAGCCCATCGAGTAACGCTTTCACGTCATACTATATACAAGCCCATCGAGCAACGCTTTCACGTCATACTATATACAAGCCCATTGAGCAACGCTTTTACCTTATACTATTTACAAGCCCAGTGAGTAACGCTTTCACGTCATACTATATACAAGCCCAGTGAGTAACGCTTTTACCTCATATCATATACAAGCCCAGTGAGTAACGATTTTACCTCGTACTATACGCAATCTCTCGAAACAAGCGTACGTGCGTTTCTGCCCATACACAAAAGTACCCCTATTGGACTCGTGTTACACATGAGTAGTGGGAAGGGTCACCCTAATTATAGCACTCAAAGCTATCATCTATATTTGGGTCACATTTTCCAAATCATTTTCCTGATATTCCAGCAGACGCAAATCATTATGATTGCAGGAGTCACAAGTACTTGTTTTTGCGGTGTTCTGGTGGGCTTTAATTTCAAATTCCATGATTGTTCAACTGCAAGGCATATTACACTGATATTTGTTTACAAGCACATTTTCCGCGCCTTCAGATTGAGGTAAAAACGACTGATAAATACGGAATAAACGACACAGCTTATACAATCAAATTAACATGAATGGGCAGATGGCGTGCACAACTAAGTGAAACGTGTTAATATTCAAATTGTACTAAAACTGCTGTTGATAATCTGTACAAACCTTGGTTTATTTTAATCGTGGAGTCGCACTTTGTTTCAGTGTGTCTTCAATAGCCCCTCTGGGGTAGCAATAGCACATTAAACTTTCACTCCATGCTGGGGTCCAAATAGCTATCCCCCCCCCCTCCACTCTTCCCATGCAGATTCAGTGTGTAAACTCTGTGCTGGATGTACGCATCCCTCCTTTCATAGGAGGTGCTACTTTGTATGTATGATTTTACTTATATAGATAAGACGGTTCTTGTTCCTACCCCCCTCTCTCTCTCGCTTGTGTGTGTGCCTGTGTGTGTGTGTGTGAGTCTGTGTACGAGGGTGCATGTGTGTGTGTGGGGGGGGGGCGTGTATGTGTGTGTGTGCGTCCGTATGTGTTTGCCCCCGCGCGCTTTGAATCGCCACACATTTGCCAACCTTTCAAAGCGTTGGAGAATGCATAGCAAAACCCGTTCCCCGTTTTTCTCCCGTCGTGACCCATGAATTGATTAGTTGCTGGGCTTTTCCTCCCAGTAAAGTGGCAGCTGGCGCGCATGTAGATGACAGGAACAGACATGACAGCAAATAGCAGAAGCATGGCAGTTGTAAATGCACAAATCGTTCAAATCGTTCTCTTTTTATCTTTCCTTGCCCTCTATGTCTCTTCTGCGTGCTTGCGTGCGTTTCCCCAAGCGTTCACGATTCGCCATACATTTGACAAACTCTCACAGGGTTGGAGAATGCAACGCGAAAACCCGTTCCCAGTTTTTACCACTCTCGCTGTGACGCATGGATTGATTGGTCGTTGTGACGCATGGATTGACTGGTCGTTGTGCTGTCGGTCTCTGGCTATCAGTGGCAGCTGGCGGCATGTAGATGACAGGAACAGACCTGACAGCAAACAGCAGAAGCAGAACTGTTGTAAACGACCAGACCGCCTTAGAAACGAACAATTAGTGCAGCTGTCTAAATAAGAACTTGTGTTGCAATCAAAACGCATTGATAAATAAGCCCCGAAGAACAGATCCAGGAAACAACAAGTTGCAAAACTGTAGTGTTGAATAGAATAAATAAGAGTATTTAAGTATATAAGAGTATTTACGTATCTAAGAGTATTTAACTATATAAGAGCATTTACGTATATAAGAGTATTTACAATATTGTTCATACGTTGTATCGATGATGCAGTACTTTGATGATCTCGTAAAATGCTCTTCTTTCTGTCCATCCGTCCATCAGTCCATCCATCATGCTGTCTGTCTGTCATTTTCCTTTTTATTCTTTCCTTTCTTCCTTCTGCCCCCCCTCCCACTCTTGCCCGTGGCGTACTATGTACAGTTTTCTGCATCAGTACTGTAAAAGTTACAAAGCATCTGTACTCACGTGTGTGTACGAGTGCAGGGATACAAACAATAGGTTCATTCACTGGAGACTTGGCAATGTGCATGGTGTTCTTGAATTGTTGTGGATTAAAATCTCGCCCCAACACAAACGGGTCCCTCGCATGATCTTCGCTTTTCCAAAAGATGAAAACAACAATCTTAATAGTAGTATAAATTATACTGTAACCTATTCCCCAGTTATACCACTAGAGTTGTTTATCAACCTAGGACTGACCATTACACAAAGATAGATCGCGTTGTGTCGTGGGAAGAGCATATCCACTGATTAGCACGCGAACTGAACCATCAATATTCGTTAAATCTGACGAGTTCGCACGGATAATTGAAAGTAGAGTGGTGTGTGTGCGTGCATGTTACTAGTTATCTATTGTCACACAGAAGCAGATTTGAGGTGACTTCCAACACTTTTTCTTCTTTTTCTCTGGACGTAGTAATTCTAAGTTTTATTGTGTATATATATATATATATTGTTCTGTATGGTATTGGATTGTATCTCCAAGAAGGCGTCTCAATTCCCACTCTGGTGTCAAGAAGGAACTTTATTATCATCCGTGTTTTTGCCTTCGCAGATGCTAAATTCAACTGTCTGCCAAACTTGACATACAATGGCAAGTCTTACGGACAGAGTATGGCTATTGCTGCCTTCCTGGCTAGAGAGTTTGGTGAGTATATTGATTATCACTCCATTATTTAATTCTGATCTGCCCACTGCGACCTTAGCTTAATCCCCATGCACCGAGTTGTCTTTTCATAACAAATCTTGACAAACATGCTCGAGCATCTTCTACAGCCACACGTGACATGCTTTGTAACAAAGACACTTGTGTGCAGTATTATATGTGTTTGTCCCGAGATCAATTATCCTGACAACCATTACATGTGGGTGGCATTGTATATTGTTCTTTTGCTGCTTATTGTTGCAAGATATATGTCTGATCACACGGTAAATATTTATATCTTCTGTGTTTCCAGGTCTGTATGGGAAGGACAATGTCGAGGCGCTGCGCGTGGATGAGGTGATTAACGTATTGCTGGACTTGATGAAATCAATGATGCAGCTGATGTTCACGAAGGAGGAAGACAAAAAGGTGATAACTTTTTATTTATAGGCAATGATGTGTTTTTACAAGTACAGATGTATGATGTTTAGATCTCGGGGAAAGGATTAGGATGAAAGGAAAGAACTTAGATTCAGAAATAGACTTCAGGGTGAAACATGAGTGGGTGCGTGCGAGAAAAAAAAGTCGAAACGTTTAAGGAAAAAAGGATAAAGAAACAAACAAAGAAAAAGACAAGCAGACAGAAAGACAGACAATAAAAACAAAGAAAGGGGAGAGAGAGAATATTTGAAAATAATTGAGATAAAAAGGTGGAGGGGGAATGGAAAGGAGATATCAGTTGATTCTGAGAGATGCCGGTAAAGGGAGGAAAAGATAAGTGAACCCCCCCCCCCAAAAAAAAAGAAAGCCCCAACAACGAAACCACTCTCTGTACACTGCGCCATCCTTTAGTCCACCAGAGAGTATCGATATTCGGGACAGAGTGGTTCACAAGATTCTTGCACTAACCCATAAACACTTTTCTTATCCGACCCAACGCATACATGTGGCCACCTTCGGTGAACGAGGACACATATTTGTCCGGTTAAGAAAAGGCTCAACACTGAGGCTCGGTGCGCGAACTCGTCATTATTTCCTTGTCTTGTAGGCTGAAGCGATGAAGACGGTGCAAGAGGACATCGTCAAATACTTCACCTTTCTGGAGAAACTGCTCAAGGAAAATGGCAGCAATGGCTTCTTCGTGGGTTCTAAGGTACGTGCAGGTGATGTGCTTGCCGAGATGAGAGAGGGTGTATCGGCCAGCGTCCGCTGTCTGCTCATGTCAGTCTGGATCCATAAAATATTTTTGCTTTCCCGAGAATCTTCGATGTTTTCCTTTTGTCGTTTGGGAGGATGAAGATTATCGTGTGCGTTCCAAACGTAGGCCTATTTCGCATGTCTGAACGGGTAACTGTGACCAAGTTCGCTCCCCACTTCTCCCCGAACAAAAATAAATCGCACATATATGCACTTCTCAAGCACATATTGTCACCCTACACCATTTTATTTACTCATGCAGGTATTCATATACACGCCTACACGCCCACACGCTTCGATCTTTCACTTTCTCATCCGCATACTCATATACACGCATGCACACACAGAGATGTAGGCCTACGATAGCTGCAAAGGAAATGTAGAAGGTTTCTAAATCCCTATGATACGTAGCACCTAGCTTTGTGTTTGAATGAAAATTATTAGACAATTCTTTTCACATTTATCCACTCAAAATATTATGTTCGTCTGTCACCACAGTTGTCGTGGGCTGACCTTTGCCTGTTTGACAACCTCGAGAGAGTGAGCAAACTGAAAGATGACTGGGCTACCCACTTTCCGGAAATAAAGAAGCTGCAAACCAAAGTAGGGGACATCCCATCCATCAAGAAATACTTGAGCTCAAGGCCACAAACAGAGTTCTGAGCTTTCATCGAGTGCAATTTTCGCTTCGACGTTGACGTGACCAAGAAACTAATTTATCTGCACCCTGTCTATTTGTGATAGCCATCATTAATTTGTGACTGGCTTGATTAGCCGCTTTGATTAGAAGATTCGGTTGTTTCGTTGGAGAGTCAAGTGCTGAGATTATGTTTCAGCTAGCTACTTGTAGAATAAAATCAACATGTCATCGAATTTCTGGTTTGATGTTACTGTTAAAAATGCGTGCGCGCAAGCACGCACACGCACGCACATACACACAAAGAATGTGAGAGACATACATCTGTCAAAAGACAAAAGACGTTATTATTGTCACACTGCAGTTGTAGCATATGTGACGTGACGTGGGGTAGGACTGCCCAACCCATTTTGCAATTTTCGAGAATATACCCGCCTGCACAGTCTCAGGTAATACAATGACAAAGTGAACACGGTCTAAAAACAAACGGGAGACGATAGGGGAGAAAGGGCGAGACCCAGAAAGCAAGCAAAATCCTTCCAAATGTTGCACAGCGCAGCAAAGCACGATCTGTATAAAAGGCAAACGCAAAAGATAATTTAGCCCATACACGAAGCCTCATTAGTCAGAGGAGTAGTCGATTCCCGTCGGTTTTTTAACATCGATGCGAGCAGTTGGGGGCCCGTTTATGTGTTTAACATCCACTTCTAGCTCCGTGTGGAGAGGAAAATGTTTCCCCGACAAGATGCTATATGGGCTTCCGCTGCCTGACCTGTACAAAGACGCACCATCCCAATCCGCATGATGCGTGCTTCAGACACCACCTTTCAATCAAATACTTTAGTCAAAACAACACTGAACGTTGTTTTAAGTTCATAAACATGACTGTTTATTTGTTTTGATTCAGACTGATCACATACTGCACTAAGCTCTGATTCACTTATTGATCATGATCCGAAACGTGTAAACGTCACATACAGTGGCAATTTCTGACGTTGAAGCTGTTAATTGCACCATGCATACAGCACCTTATTCTCTGACAAGTTTTAGTGATCAATAATTAAACCCTAAAGTACCTCAGCAAACTGTCGCGATGACAAACTGGTGCTGGCCCACTGCTTAACCAGCCAATCAAAATCATTGCAAATGCGTTACGCGGAATGGTTCTTGGCAACAGTACACACAACAGTACACACAACAGTCACAAGCAAATACAAATATTTCGATTTCAGAAGCAGTCGCAACACTTTTGCCACTGAAACATGCAGGCCCTGGATCGTACAGGGGTCTTTCTCTCACTCACACCTCCAACCCATGCACTTTTTTGTTGTTGATAATTTCAAGTAAAAAAGGGTAATTGCGATATTATTCGTGCCTTCATTGCTACAGTATTTTCTTCCCAAATATTACTGAAGACAAGAATGCACAATTACACCTAAGCAGACAAAATTTGCGCGAGTAAAAAGGCAACTGTCAATACCAGGTGTAATTAAATTTACGTCCTATCACAGCAGTCACAATTGTAAACAAATCTTATATATATATATATTCTTTAAAACAAGCGGCAGCATAATGCAGGTACAGCCTGTGGTTTAGCGGTAATGCGCACTTGCCACTAAGAAAAGGTTTGGATTTTATATCCGACACGTGTACTCTTTCAATGCAGAGTCTGTCTGCAGGCGAATTGACTGTGTGCTCCGGCCTCCACCCCCTCCCTCTCTTTCCAGCATCTTTCATCACCTTTCACAGACTTGTTGCCTCCGTTGTATAGCTTCAGCGTTTCAAACAAGTCAGTTACAAAATTACGGGTATTTCCACGCTGCAAAGACAGATGTAAATCATAGCAAGCCTGCCTTCTAAACAGTCGGAATACATATTGGAAAAAAAACCGCGATTTGATAAGCTCTACCCATACAGTAGGTGCACGCGAGATAAACATAAAAAATATTCCGCATCTTACAGAAAAAAAAACTGGGCAAGTGATATGCAAAAGATGCGGTGTGATCCTATATTCTCCATAAAATGCTAAGTTGTCAAGTCGAAATTCCGACGGTCTGCAGGGATTCTGACGTCACGATCTGCACTGGCAACCGTGGGTCTGCAGAACCCAAGCATGCGTTCTGTCTGAGCTTGTGTCCCGAGTACATGTCTCATTCACCTCGATTCACATCTATCTTGAACTGCTCTACATCGAAATCGGGTGCGCTCGAACACGCTTCGGCCACACATAACGCAAAGAAAGAGCAACATTTCCAAATGGGCCTCAGACTGCCGTCCTCACCCAAGCACCCACTGTCCACACGGAATTGACAACGCACACAGATCGCGACAGGCACACCGACAAACTGTGAAACACACAAGATGCTCAGTATATGCTGGCCGCTGACAGAACTCGTGAGAACTCTTCTTAAAGTCCTTGATCTTCGGGTGGTTTGTACCCGACGCTGACCAAGCCAGCTCGCAGGGCACGTAAGGTCATGCGCACTTTGTCAGGAGTGCAATTGTACCCCATGACACCGATGCGCCACACCTTGCCGGCCAGGTCTCCAAGCCCACCGGACATCTCCACTTTGTAGCTGGAACACACATACGCACGCACGCATGAACGAACGAACGCACGCAGGCACTCACGCACACATATATATGTGCTTGAATTCAAGCACAAGCTCAAGTATGCACGCGTGGACAGCCCCACGTACGCACAGACCGCTCGTGAGGTGAATAGGAATAGTGCGTTAATCGTATTATTGCAAATTCTATACAACATAATACAGTCAATGCATTTGCAGTCAACGTATCAAGACATAATGTCTCTCCACAGCCCTATTTTACGGAGTGCAGATAGAACATACTGACGGACGTGTCCCATTGACGTCAGGTACTCGAACTATCGTACTGACTTTAGGTTATCAAACTCACAACAGTTTTTTTTTTGTTCGTAATAATTTCACAAAGATAAATATTTCTCACTTTTTCATGGCGAAATCTGCGACGTCCTTCCAAGGTACGCCTTCAGGGACTGTTATGCAGGTGATACAAGGGTTGCGAATTTTCTGAAACAGTGTCAGAATCTAGGTAGTTATGCTTTGTACCTGCTTCTTCACCTCTCCACTAACTACGACATTGGTGAGCTGTAGTGCGCTGTACGATAGATCAAGGGATATGAAGGACGGCAGTTTGTGCTGTAGTAAGATGCGGAATGGGACAGCGTGGTTATCAGACAGAATGTTACCTACCCAAGCCTCCATCTTTCTTAGCCATTCCTCAGAAAAATATATTCTTAAATCACGATTTTCACTTTGACAAAGAAATACTAACAAAAAGGAAGCAGGTCGATAGAATAAGCTACATTTGTAAACTATATGACAGCTGACTTAACAATTATCGCGAACTAACAATTAAAACAAACCCTATTTCTAGTATACTGAATGAAAACTTAGATGTGCACATTAAGAAGTGCCTCCATGTTAATGGATCATTGAAACGGAGCTCCTGCAGAAGTGTACAGATAATACTTCGTGTGGATTTGTGACAAACTTCTGGTTCACTGGCTGTCGATGAGGTCTGAGAATATCAGACTATTTGAAATGCATACCTTGTCGGTAACATAGAGTTGCAGACCAAGCTTCTCAATGCCTTCCCACAGCTGCTCTGCGCAGGCCTTGTGGCTGGCCCAGCTTTGTTCAAGACCCTGCTCCCACAAGCACATTTCTTTAGACACGGACATGACGGTAATCTCTATGATTATGGCTATGACCCAAGAGCAGTTTCACATACAGACTCCTGTATTAGAAACGACCCAAGAGCAGTTTCACATACAGACTCCTGTATTAGAAACGACCCAAGAGCAGTTTCACATACAGACTCCTGTATTAGAAACGACCCAAGAGCAGTTTCACATACAGGCTCCTGTATTAGAAACGACCCAAGAGCAGTTTCACATACAGACTCCTGTATTAGAAACGACCCAAGAGCAGTTTCACATACAGGCTCCTGTATTAGAAACGACCCAAGAGCAGTTTCACATACAGACTCCTGTATTAGAAACGATTCAAAAGCAGTTTCAGATACAGACTCCTGTATTAGAAACACACCAACGACATCCTCTACCCAGTGAGAGGTCATGTTTGACTAGATATGATTTAACTGCCCGCCTCAAGCATGTACTTGAAACTTCTGCCTGTCATACCCTTTATAGTTTCCTGTCATACAGGCTCAGGCCTTGTGGCACTACAAGTCTCTTGTGAACCTCTATCAGGGGGATGAGCTCACATTAAACAGAAATCTACTGACAGATGGACAAACACCCACACACACTGACCCATGCACACATGCATGCACACTTATAAGTACAGCAAAACCTCTCATATACGACCTTCTCCAGAATGCAAACAATGATCAACCAATCTCTCTGACAGCACAGTGAGATGTGACTCACCACTTCTGCCACATGTGCAAGACCTTCCCTCAGTCCATACATCAAACTGATCGGTGATGTGTGATGGTATCTAAAAATCGATTTACACAAATATGTTTCAAAGCACATCAGCTCAGATCTCTCTTGTGAAGTGCATCGAAATACGTGAAATATTTCTGGTAAGGTTCTGCCTTCAGGCGCTAAATATCCAGCCGTTTAACATTCTTGTTTCAAAAGCACACTAAGGAAAAACTTTCATTTTCAACATTTCAAATACAAAAGGATGCTAGTACATATACAATTCAGCACACAGGAAGCTGTCCCGGACCTCTGAATGTGATCCAGTACAACCTCCTTAGACTGAGATGGAAGAATGCTTTATAGTAGAGGGAGAACCTTCTGCACACCTGCGTGGTTTGCTGTCACATCCCCAGTAATTGGCGAGTTCGATGGCATCAAAGTAAAAGGACCTGATCCTTGTGGCTCGACTTTCAATCTTTTTCCTGCAGAACATGACCAGACTTGCATCAACAGTCTCGAAACACTTCTCTGGGTTGTTTTTCAGCAAATACTTTTAGCTTCTGTAAGTCCGTAAGTAACAGCTTTCTCTTAGATTGTCTAAAGCATTCATCAACCCTGAGGAGGACAGTGAGGACACCCCCCAAAAAATTTGAAAATCCTATTAAATAAGATACGATTCCCTATGGATTTTACTGCAACATTAAAAAGTCACAACATTCTATCACAAATTTTCAAAGGAATTCTAATACATTGTAACATTTTATGCTTGCGTTTATCTTTCTGTTGTACAAAAGTTTTGAAACTTTCCTCAGTCAAAGAAATGAAATTAAAGATACTTGCTAAATATAATGGCCACCTTAATTGAAGATTAACCTACTTTGCAAGATCGGAGAAGGAAATCGGTGCAGTACCTGGACAGACACTAAGGACTTTCTGTGAACCAGCATACAGACAGTCTATTTCTGAAAACAAAGACATGGAACATCAAAACAAACTGCATTTGCGTGTCTATAGTTTTATATGAGGTGGAGCACAAAGCTTTGAGACAGGACAGACAGCTTAAACAATGCGATACAAGATGGAATATGAAAGAAATAAAGGGTCTGTAAATATTTTGGTCAAATTGATGTTTTAGGGTCTAGAAAAAAAAAAAAGGTAATGACTGAAATAAATGTAAATGCAACTATGATTAGTTCCCTTTAGCATGTTTTTAAAGCTGTCAAAAATGTTTCATTACCCAACAAAATTTTGATGTTTGAGAAAATTAATGCATTCATCGCTCCTGAGAAGGACACCTCTCAAGAAATAAAAAATCCTATGAGGTGTAATGCACTATGGATTTTAGTGAATCATTAAAAAGTCACAAATGAGGGACACACCCCAGGCATCCATAAAAACAGGAACTCCCCCTACTGCAGCTACAGAATCCACCACCAGCAGACTGTTGTACCTGTGTGGTATCCAGAACATACAATATCCGTCAAATTCTACTAATGACAAAAATGTGACAAAATTCTCCCTAACATGAACATATAACATGCTTTTGCTGAGCACAGGAAGAGAAATATAGTGTGAAAGGGGAGGAGGGGTGCATACATGTGCATCGCGGCTCTGGTGATGTACTTTCTTCCATACACCTTGCTGTTTGCTAAAGGTACTTTGGCATATTGGCAGTGACAGGCAGTCACACTGCATGACAAAATATATTTCTACCTGCGACACAATGCTCCTAGACCTTCCAAGGGCTGAGCAGTCCCTCCTGATGATTCTCCAAGCGTGACAAACACAATAGCTGGCTTGTGAGTTTTCAGACCCTGCAAAAACACTCAGTTAGGTTAAATCATATGATGTTTAATTGGAACTTAGGTTTAACTGGAATTTCTTTTTTTTTTTAAACCATAACTGTCCATAGGTGCTCTTAACTGCTATTTCTACACTATAGTACCGTAATGATAACACACTAACTTTTTAAACAGGAGTTATATTTCAAAATTATAAAAATGCAAATTTCTTATCTAAATTTGTGTTTCTTTAACAATACTTACCATGACCCAAAGTGCTAAATTCTCATTTGGCGATCCCCAAATCGCACCCTAAAAACAAAAAACCCACCCAGGCAACCCTGGTAAGACCCCTCCGCGCATGCGCACACGCTGAGCTCCCCGTGCGCACAGTTCACTGACAGGTTAAGCTGACTTTCTCTTGCCAGACAGAACCATCAGCGGGGAGGAGGGTGGGTCTATGATGGGCCATGGTAAGTATTGTTAAAGAAACACAAATTTAGATAAGAAATTTGCATTTTCTTGTCACAATACTGTACCATGACCCAAAGTGCTGAGTCAGCACAAAAAGGAGGTGGGTGAATCCTCCAAGAACTTACCAGGGTCAAGAGGACGGTGCTGTCCACAGGTGCTGAGTGACAACTGCCGCTGTCACTCCAAACAAACCGTCCTCACGGCGGCCGGAGAGATCCCGTAGATAGTGGTTTATGAACGGGTCTTCACACCGCCAGTATGCCGCCAGCATGATGTCCTGTAGAGGGTGTGACTGTGATGCAAGTGTAGCAGCCCACGCCCTAACTTCATGTGGACGGTTGGCGGAGAGGGGGAGAGGTGA
>SMGT01013928.1:1193844-1205180 GCA_004794575.1 Lanistes nyassanus | reverse complement strand
TCTATATATATATATATCTGGGGACATGTTGCAATATGAACCATACATTTGAGCACCTTTTTCATTCAAATTTTATTAGACCTTGCTTTTTGCCGGATAAGTCTAAGATTCGTGAGTCTGTCATCATAGTGATGTCTACTCAATACACACATACTATGGTGCTTTGTCCTCGAATTTAGGCAATACTGACATCTTTAGCAGAACTTCCGCATTTCTGTGCATCACACATTAACGCTGTGTGCGAAAAGTGCGCTTTGACTCATTCTGCTCGCACCGCTGTGCGCATTGCTCGGCAGCAGTCTTACACCGGACCCTTCCGCTGAGTTCTGCATGCACCAGCATATAAGTTTCCTTTGACACAAATGTCCGAAGTTCTCGTTTACTCTCTGAAATTTATCACCATTTTTGGTTTGTTTTCGAACACGCAGATCGAAGACAGTCGTTCTTGAAGCTGATTAATTGGTATACGTAGTGTTTGTAAGTCAACGTATGTAATAGATGTACTTGTGAGTATATCACTTGTACTCCAACAAAGATACTGGCAGCGCTCACACATAGCCGTATGCAGACGCCTGTGCCCAAGAGAGCTTACCGTACCCAAACACGTAGCAAAGAGAGGGCCGAAAGAAAGGAACTTGGCAGATCCTCAAAAAGATCTGCCATCCCTTTCTTGATAACGGCGCTATTCTTCACACAGCTAACCCTCGGTGCACATTTGTCCATTTGTCCATTTGTCCTATGTTGTGTTCGTCGTTGAATCCTAGTTGTCAACACACGCTTAGTGAGCGGGCTGACTTCATTAACATGGATTCTCTGTAATCACACGTTGTGCACCGAGGGTTAGCTGTGTGAAGAATAGCGCCGTTATAAAGAAAGGGATGGCAGATCTTTTTGAGGATCTGCCAAGTAATTCCGACAAATGCTGATGAGCAACTGGGACTTTTTCTGCTTGACGCCAGATCGGCAGGTCCAACTATATCAGGACAAGAACCAGGATGACTAAAACCGTCATGTAATACCAGAAAACCAACTCAGTCCACAATCGTTCTTTGTTGTATTTTATTTTTATTCCGTGTTTGTTCTGCACACGGAAGCAGCCACGCACGTTTTCTTGAACCCACGAACCCACAGTGTTTGTAACTGCTACCACGGACCTTCATACGACTGGAATGGAGATCCGGAGTGTGTGTGTGGGGTGGGGGGTGGGGGGAGAATGTTTCTGCTGTCATTCTAGTTCTTGTGCGTGCCTACGCATTTTTCTAACTAGAACGCCCGAGGCAGTGTCGTAAACAATGCAAGAATCAAGTATCTTAGAGACAATACGAGGAGTGGGGTGCGGAGCACCTACTCAATAGACGCACGTGCTCGACAGAGAGAGAGAGAGAGAGAGTGGAAGATGGACATGCGTGTCCGTGCGTGCATGTTATCAACCCCACCCCGACACAGGCGTCAGTTTTTGTAAGGGGGACTGAAAATAGTCCATTAGTCCCACATCGTCAATTCATTTCATGATCCCAGAATATGCGTCTGGAGACGACAGGGTGAGGTTTATAATGATGCTACTGTGAGGGAGCGTGAACTCATTGGTGGCAGGGGTCATCGTGGTTTCGGGAGGAGTGGGCATGGCCTGCAGAACATACCTACACTGTGTGCAAGGCAACCTACATCATTGGCATGGTCTACGGGGATGACATTCCCCGCGTACAGCCAGCGCTGCAGGCAATGGGACCAGGAGCCATTATCCAGAATGACAGTGCCAGACCACACTGGGCTCAGGTCATAGCCGTCTTCCTGCAGCAGCAGCAAGCTACTGACATGGACTAGCCAGCAAATTCACCTGCCCTAAACCAGCCGTTCCTTCGGCAGGAGGGTCATGTGATCCCCCAGATGACTGTGAACACCGGATCAGTCCATGCGACGACGACGCCTTACTTGCACACAGGTCAATTGAGGGCACACACGTTTTATTTATTTGTTTTTGGCTTTGATTATTTTGTGCTGCACCTGGTCTGACTTTTGTTTAGGTGGGTTGTATCCTTCTTGGCTGGGAATGTTGCAATGAAAATAGCCCATTAAATCTGTTGTTGGTCGTTGTGACTACCGATGTGTGTTTGGCATCACGTAACGCGTGCAGCTTGCACTGGTCTTTCAATGGTTTTGAGCGGTATATTTTAAAATCTTCGGTCAGACTAGACCTTCACGCTCTAGACACGTGATCATGTTGCCCTCGTCGACCCAGGTACTGACGGTGTCGTCTGCTGTCTGCACCCACTCAGCCTCCACTTCCACAACTAATTTGATGACAGTCTAGCGTGTGACACTGCGCGCCCTGGGTTTCCGACGGCCTAGTTACAAAGTGCCTGACCTGCTGTCGTGTCCGACATTGTGCCGCAGACTTTGGTTACGCTGTCCCTGTTGGGGGTTTAGCGACCACCCCTCTGCCTCCAACACAAAGGTCATTGGCAAGACAGCCTGCTTCTGTGTGTGTGTGTGGAGTGGGGGAGAGTGTGTGGGGAAGGGGAGAGAAAGAGTGTGTGCGAGGGATAGAGAGAGAGAGTGTGTGTGTGAGGGAGGGAGAGAGTGTGCGTGAGGGGGGAGAGTGTGTGTGTGTGAGGGAGAGAGAGTGTGCGTATGAGTGTGTGTGAGAGAGTGTGTGTATGTGTGTGTGAGAGTGCGTGAGAGTGTGTGAGAGGGAGGGAGAGAGAGAGTGTGTGTGCGATTGTGTGTGTGTGAGAGAGAAAGAGAATGTGGGAGTGTGTGTGTGTGTGAGAGAGATTGTGTATGTGTGTGTGAGAGTGTGTGAGAGGGAGTGTGTGAGAGGGAGTGTGTGTGAGAGAGAGAGAGTGTGTGTGTGTGTGTGGTTAGGTACTGGACGCACCGGCCCGTTGAACGTAAAACACTGACTTCTTAAAACTTACTACACGTGTCTGTGGAATTTCTGTGTATGATTGGTTAGACGTAAAGTTATTCCAGTCTGTACGTTCGCCGCGGCATGCGTGGTTCCGACAGTGCGTGCTGGGTATGTCTTAGATAGGACTTCAAGGATCTGCAGAAACAACCATCAGCAAATCAAACCAAAATGAAAAGAAACAGCACGCACACCCTCACCAGTGTTTTGAGAATCGCTATCCGACTATCCGGGAGCCATATATATATATAGTGCGCATGCCTTCGTCACGTTTATGTACTTCCTTGACGTTTGTATGATATCTATTTACTGAGTTTTCATTGTTAAAACACTGATCTAGAGTTCTTAAAAGTATGTCTGTCAACTGTCTGCAAAGCCTGACCGATCCATTTGCCCGTTTTATTCCTTGTCTTTGCTTATAATCTTAAAATTTAATGTTGAAGTTTTTCTGTTTGCTGTGGTAACAAACGTTTAAAAGCACGATTTATTTTACTTAATTTCCGCGTATTTATTTTTCTTTGCCTACTCCACACACACATAGACTGTCACACATGCGCAGTGAAGCCCTCCGGATAGCGGATAACTATTCTTACAACTCCAGCATTCGCATAGTTTACGCATATATATATATATAGGTCTCTTTTTTTTCTCTCTGCGCACATTATCGATCAGCGGAAGCTGCGTTTTGAAGATGACAGTACAAAGGCGCGGGTCGAACACAAAGACCACCCATAGAACACAAAAGAATCGAGGCTGCAGACATTTGCTTTTCGCTCGCTTCGAAGTAAACTCTTGAGAAAGTCTCGGTCACCGACATTTAAAATTGTCGTTTTTTTCTCACAGAGCCACTTATATGTATGAATGGCCAATTTGTGTGCACTATTAATGGTAGGCCATATAGTAGCCTACATGAAAAGCGGGCATATATACTTATTGATATAGGCCTATAGTGCAGTCGCACTGGAATGTAGAATGTCCCTGATTAAAACTAGTTCAGTTAAAAAGTACATTTCTAGTTCAGTCAGAACGTAATTAATTTTGATTTGCATAGTCAAGATATGAGCTCAACTAGCTATACAGAGCGAGATATTTTATTTTTTAAAAATTCCTTTGACAAAATTAGTAGAATTTTTTTTTATTTGTTTCAACTCCTCTATAAAACATATGTCTCAGCTGCTGTTAAATTACCAATTTACGTTGACTAAGTGAACAGCGACTACCAAGTTAAAGACGTTATTGTAATGTTTTCTTATTCATAATCGCCTTTTTCTGTTACCTTTTTTCTGTTGCTCATCTGCAACCAGAAATGTGGCATCTAAATGGTGTGACATCACGACATACCAATCAGCTAACCACGACTGCAGAATCATAAGCAGAAGCGTACGTGTATGGCAGAAGCAAGCTGTGCCATTTCGGATTTGTGTATTTAAGATATTTTGGGTGGTTCTAAAGCGGTTCCACCTCTGTTACACCTGTTACGTCAAGCGAGACAGTTTCTCTCAAGGTCGCAAATAACCTCGTATCCGATTCATGTCAGAAAATTAGGGATTATATCAGCTCTTCACGAGGGCACGCATGCTTTGTTTTAATACTAAAAGAAATATAACAATTTTAAGCCCATAAAGATAGACACATTTGCTTTGAAATTCAGCTTTGGTTTGATACCCTGTTTGCCTTCGTTAGGTACGGATTACATTATTCTTTCGAGCTTTATGCAGCTGTCCACTCACGCACTTGCACATCGTGAGTCTGCGTTGTCTGCATTTTCAGTTGAAGGTTAGAGTCACTTGATGTTGTCTGCATTTCAGTTGGAGTTAAGAGTCACTTGATGTTGTCTGCATTTTCAGTTGGAGGTTAGAGTCACTTGATGTCTGCATTTCAGTTGGAGTTTAGAGTCACTTGATGTTGTCTGCATTTTCAGTTGGAAGTTAGAGTCACTTGATGCTGTCTGCATTTTCAGCTGGAGGTTAGAGTCACTTGCTGCTGTCTGCGGTTGCGGTTAATCCAGAGGCCTAACACCACACACGAGCCTGGCCACTGTCACTTGATCTACTGCCTACTGTTAATGCGGTAATGTTTAGAACTTATTGTAGCCTACACGTGTATTCATCTTATGACAGATTCCAGTAGATCCGTGAACATGTCAGTTTATGCAGTACCTGCATTAAATTAACTCTTCATTGTGCGGAGGCTTTCAAAGTCGGATATAATTTAGGCACTGTTGTGGCACCTGGTCGGCGAATAGCATATAAACCAGGTGGGGCTTCTAAAATGTATGTCTTGAGGATGGATTGAGAATCTATATATTGAATCCACGCGTAGCTGATATGGAAAGGGGTTTTCAGATCCTGATGCCTTCCTGCAGCTACCCCGTCCCCCTGCCGTGATCATCATCACTTGAGCCATCGTCTTGAAGGCATGGCTACATTTAAATGGTATTAAATTTCGACTGCGTCTACAAATACCCACCAGTCTCTCAACAGTGGCGGAAATGTGTTTACATTACCGATAATTTGCACGTGCATTGCGCTTTTTCACCCATTTCAGTTTTACCGTCACCTGCACGTCTGATTTTCACACATTTTCTGGCATCTTGGGCGCACATTTCTGGGTGTCTCTTGGGGTGTGAACAAACGCGTCAGCACCGATTTCCACGCCCACTTACGCTCACTGTTGCAGCACGAAACAATTAAGGTTCGTCTAAATGTACGGGACCGGATGTTGTGTTCTTGCAAATTACACACGTCCGTGGCCGGCCTGCCAAAGTGCACTGGTCTTTCAATTATTTTGATCGGTATATAATATTACACATCTTTATCACTACATCATACCATCACACATACACTTCTGCCACACTTGACAAGAATGTATAATTGGCCTGTGCATTACAGCATCAGTTTATGTGCATGGATCACAAAGGTCCTGCAGATCTCAAGATTACAATTACCTCTTACGGTTTGATTATTCTGTACACAGACAGTATATTCTTTACTCTGTCTATGGTCTCTGTCCTATGCACTCATGTCCGTACTTTCCGATCGCTTGTGCCCCATCCCTCTCTCTGCCCACACAGTCCCTGCTGAGGCCCCGTGATGAGTGACCAATCAGAGCAGTCTTGGTATCGGCTCAGCGGTAGACGGAAGCTACCCTTCGGTGCTAATCAAAACATGGCGGTTGTTTATGCCTGCGCTAAGGTGTGAATCCATAGAAGTGGGAAATATAACAGGTGTGATCGACGATAGCAGGTATGGTGCTTTGACTTATTTTAATTAACCTGATTTAATTGGTGCGGGAACGAAGGCATTTACTGTCGGTAGTCTCCGGCGGAAGAACGGGAGACGATAGAGTCTTATTATGTGCTGTATGTGTCTGTGTGATAGGACAGCTAGTGTACTCACATATCAGACATCACGTGCCCCCTTCTTCGGTTGTGTTCGATAATAATAGAGCTAGGGGAATTGATCGCTGTTACTTTTTATTCTTGTTGTCAGGATGGTTTTACATTATTTCCGTTGTGGCAATATAATAAATTGAGGAGTAATCTTTTTTAAAAAAGTAATGCACTAATGTAGTATACACTATCAAGCGGTTTAAAAAAAATTATATGGGGGGATACGATTTCATTGCCGTGCCCACGCGCATTCATATGCACGCCTAGAAACAGCCATAGACAACGTTCGCACTACATGTTCACTGCCGCCTGTTGAAACTACGTGCCATATAGGAGTTAAGCAGCTGCACGCATGTACCGTACGAATCACAGCGTCTGCTGCTTGCACTTACACACACGCACGTCCACGCCACCCGGCGTTATTGGAACAGTCGCATCATTTGAGTTCTTGCAGCACTCATGATGCATAAGCAGGGTGCGCCTCTGCTCCATCGTCGACTCAGGGAGATCAAGTACATGACACAACATTCAACTCCTTTTTTTAAAGTTTCCTTGCATAACTGTTTTGGAGTTCCTTGGCGGAAAAATCAGTAAACTTTTTTTCTTGGGGGGAGGGGGGAGGTACAGTGGAGGGGCACAGCTAGTACACTACCAGCATGTGACCATTAGGCCTAAAAATTATTCAGACGTCTCCTAATGGGTTATTATTAGAACCTTTTATCAGTATGTACGTCATACATGTAATGAGTTAAAAAGTTAGTGAATGGCCTGGCATAGACCTATTTAAGTAACATTATCATTCTTCATTACTTGTAAAGGAATATGGACATTTGTTGTTGTCCTTTACTTTCTTCATTCTCTACTGGTTTACTCTGGTTCTTGCCAAGTTACTTTGTTGTCTTCATAGTTCAGGAATGATGTTGGACTTTGTTAAAAGCCTGCCTGGGGAATCTTTTATTTTAATCTTCCTATGGAGATCTGATCCAATGATGATGTTACAAGTTATGCCTTGAGTAATTCTCGCCAAATTACAGTCTCTCTGTCGCTCACCTTCTGTCACTCTCTGTCTTTTCACTGCTTCATTCAAACATGTACTTTTATTAACTAAAGATATTTTTCTCTTTTAACTCCTTCATTTATGCATACACTTTGAACTCAAGCTTTTTACAAAGGAAAAGTTTTTGGTGGCAGCCCTAGGTCACCTATATACCTGTGTAAAACTGTAAAGTTTTCCAGTTGTAAGCCCCATTTTCTTTTAAGATCAAGTGACTAGTCCATTTTTTCCATGTCCACTGAAACCAGTGATCTAACTGGATAGGATGTTAAGTTTACATAGGTATCATGCATGACTGAGGCCTGCTGCCACAACAGGCCACCATGCATATCAATTATCAAACACTTTCTTTGGGTTTGACAAAAGTAACTAGCTATATTATGAACTATATTTTGTCAACAGGCATCCACAATGTGCTTACCTTGACACACCAGCATGTCAGGGTCAGCCTGCAGGCAGCCAGGCTCATTTCACAGCCAGGATCCATACATTGATGCCTTGTCTCTGAACACTGCAGGAGACAGTGGAATTGGAGATTTGGATTCTTCGGGACATGTGCCTTATGCTAACATATCAGCCGCTGAGCCTGATAAGTTAAAAGACCCACCTTACGTTGATGCTTCGTCAACTAGCTCTGTTTGTGACAATGCAGCTGGGTCTTGTGGAGACCAAGGTTAGTGCACAATGTCATGCTGTTATTCTTTCATTATATGAAAACAGAAGTGTGCTTATGTAATAATATACTTCATTAATGTGGTGGGTGGAGGCTTTTGGACAAAGTCACCATGTATCTATGGTTTGTAGATGTTTTTGTTGATATTGGTAGTTTCTTTTTATAGACATTCCTAATTTATATTTGCCTGCATCATACACATAAACAAAGATTCATTGCAATTGCTTGTGTTGGAGTAATAACATTAGCTGGCTGATATTTTACATTGAGTGAGGATCTGAAAATCATGACAAGCGCCTGTCTAGTTGGTCATGCAATTGTGTTCTGATTTTTGTTATAAGAGGATACAGCAGTGCTCTTGTCTCTGCCTGCTCTTGGAGCTGTAAAGAAGTTCCTTATGCCAGTCGACTGGAAGTCCCTGATGGGCGTATTGTTTTTTTTATGCAAAGGGCTGATGGCCCAAAGTCCATTTTCTGAGAATAAATGTTGGTAGAGACATTCTTCTGGGGCTTTGATTTATGCTGAGGATAGGGGACATCCAGAAATTCTTTCTGTTGGATGATTTGTCATATCTCCTTGAGAGTTGTCTTTCACTTGGGCCTTAGAGCTTGGATGTTTTATTAGACACTTGTGACTTAAGATTCTCTGGGTTTTTTCCAGATTCAGACTCAAAAGCTCGGTGTGTTCCACTGAATCAGACTTCTGCAGTGGAGAGCTCCAGCCAAGTCATTGCTTCTGGTGAGAGGGACAAGACTGGCTCACCAGTTTACTATGTTCTTGAGAGCTCGAACGAAGATCACTCCACAGAAAAGCAAGGTCATGTTTGTCCTGCAGGGACTACAGGAAGCCTTACCAGGAGAAACACTCCCAAACCAAAAACCAGGACGTTTAAATACCCTGGCACATCTGAAGGAAAGGCTGTGAAACCTGTTGGTACTGGGGCACAGGAGGTTCATGCAATTTTTCCAGCTGTCAAAGAAGAAAGGTATGATGTACCAAAATCCATAGTAAGGTTTGCAGGATGGCAAGGTGCCTCTCGCAAGAACACTCAACTTGCTGATAAATCTTCTGCAGCTGCTGATGAAGATATCTATGAAATTACCTTCAAAGAAGGTCACACTTCTGCCACAGGGGTTAATACTTTGGCAAGCAATCCACCAAGTACAGAGTCAAGTGGCACCTATGACAACATAGGAAAGAATAAGTCTGATTTGGTGAGAGAAGATATTTATGAGTTAGCTGGCCCAATGGGTACCGAGTCTCAGAGAAGCAGTTTTTCAGATTCTTCGCTCAGCCTCAGCAGTGGAAATTTTGTAAGCTGCAAACAGGGTACCCCACGGACCAACCAAGACATACCTTGCATGCCGAGTCCGGAAGAAATCGAACATGAGTATAACCGGCTTATGCACAACAGATCTAGCAGAAAGTTGTCTGCAGAGCAGAGGGGTTACAACACTCTGCAGGACCTGGCTGAAGAGGGACAAGGTCAGTTCTCGTTCTGTCAAAATCAATATGTGTCACTTCTTTGTAGGGTGAAAGGTTAGTTTATATCATTTAATTTACATGCACTGCTTCATGCATGCGCATGTGTGTGTACACACACATACATAGTATCATACACACATGCATGCAAAATATCACCAGTTTGACCTTCCCTTCCACCCACTTGTATGCATGCATATGCACATGCGGTAATCTCACGCACACACACTCCATCACACAGAAATTCAGTTATTTAAAAAGATGGCATCTCACTGTCTGTCTGGCTTATTTGTTTGTGACTTGCTGTGAAAGATGTAAAGGAAAAACAGGTTCTTCAGAAGTGCAAACTCTGTCAAGTTAGTGTTTAGAGTTTGATGGTTTGTTGATTATTCACAAGTGATCTTTGTCTTACCATCGAACACTAAAATCATTGTTGGTATGTGTGTGTGTCTGTGACCAGATGTGACTGATGCAGTCCAGATTACCTGCTGATGGATAAATAAAAGGTGTTCGTTACAGACATAGGATTGTACAAACTAAAAAAATCACTTTTGAAGTAGATTTGCACAAAATTGTGTTGTTAGCAGCTTGTCCTAGTCACTAATTTTACCAGGACATTGTTGCAAACTGTTATAATGCTATTTACTTGCAGATAAATTATGTGTTGCAGAAGGGGTAGCCTGTCTGTAGCATAGCAATAATACTTGTGTGTCACCGGTACAGAGGTTTATTTGTTTGTGGGTCTAGATTACCACCAGTACAGAGGTTTATTTGTTTGTGGGTCTAGTTTACCACCAGTACAGAGGTTTATTTTTTTGTGGGTCTAGTTTACCACCAGTACAGAGGTTTATTTGTTTGTGGGTCTAGTTTACCACCAGTACAGAGTTTTATTTGTTTGTGGGTCTAGTTTACCACCAGTATAGAGTTTTATTTGTTTGTGGGTCTAAATTCCCTGTACTTTATCGTGTGTGTGGTACCGATTTACAAAACTGACAGGAATTTTCTCTCTGTTTCTGGTTTTCTTCTCCTTTCGCGTCTGCCAGTTGCTTTCCTCACCATCTCCCTGCTCGTATGTCGTTATAAGACAGCCTCTATTGGTGACTTCTTGATAGCTATAAATGTAACCATACCTTGTAGATAACCTGTGACTGTATCTCATAGATAACTCACCTACTGAAGAGCCCATCTACGATCAAGCCTGGGAGTGGAACTGCAATCGAGACCGGCATTCCGTTGCCTCAGATGGTGGCTGGTCTGATGGCAGCTGGGCTTCATCAGATTTTGAAGAATACTCAGACCAGGAAGGCTATGAGGCAGAAACGGACTTGCCTGCTCCCAATAAACCCCTTCCTCAAGTTCCAGAAGCAAATGACAGTTTACAGGTACAGTACTTAACAGTTGCAATGTACCTTGGCTGCAGACCACAGGTTTTGTAGCAGTGTTAGATCAGGTGGGGGCTTTTTACCAGACAAACTGAAGGGTGAATTGTGATCTCCTTAGCTTTGTTTTATGTGAAGCCTGTGTTTAATAGAAAGACTTCTGAAGGGCTATTCCTTCAGGTTTTTAAGTTCTCAATTGCTGACTGTGATAATGTGTTCCAGAGGAGTAGATATTTCTGGTCAAGGACATCCGACAGAAAATCCCTGCAGGAAGATGGTGGTGTGTGTTTGCCCTTTGTTCTTAACACTGACAAGCACCCTTTACCTGAGCTTCCACTTCAACCAGAAGGTTTGACGGAAAACCAGGTAATTCACTGGCTTGAATATAAGAGGTGAGAAATGTATATAAAGCAAGAAAAACACCCCAAAATCTGTCTATGACACACCCC
>SMGT01013928.1:1170031-1185280 GCA_004794575.1 Lanistes nyassanus | reverse complement strand
TCCACATCTCTACCTCGTCCACATCCACATCTCTACCTCATCCACATCTCTACCTCGTCCACATCCACATCTCTACCTCGTCCACATCCACATCTCTACCTCGTCCACATCTACATCTCTACCTCGTCCACATCCACATCTCTACCTCGTCCACATCTACATCTCTACCTCGTCCACATCCACATCTCTACCTTGTCCACATCCACATCTCTACCTCATCCACATCCACATCTCTACCTCATCCACATCTCTACCTCGTCCACATCCACATCTCTACCTCATCCACATCTCTACCTCGTCCACATCCACATCTCTACCTCGTCCACATCCACATCTCTACCTCGTCCACATCCACATCTCTACCTCGTCCACATCCACATCTCTACCTCATCCAAATCTCTACCTCGTCCACATCCACATCTCTACCTTGTCCACATCCACATTTCTACTTTGTCCACATCCACATCTCTACCTTGTCCACATCCACATCTCTACCTCCACCCCATCCACATCTCTACCTTGTCCACATCCACATCTCTACCTCGTCCACATCCACATCTCTACCTCGTCCACATCCACTAATGTTTCCTCTTAGCTTCACACCTGTACACCTGTCGTCAAGTTGCTGCTCAGCACTTGTAAACTACTGTGCAGCAAACTGGAATATTGATATAAATGCTTAAAAAATAGGCAACAAAAATTACATTATTTAATGTTTTTGATGTTGGTGGTTGACATTTCGATAGATTTAATACATCAGATTTTGACAGATCCATTACATGGATTATGTGAAGTTCTGTGTTTAATGCACAACAGCTTCATGACACCTCTGCTGAGTGGCAGGAAAAAAAGTTACATGGAACTTTGCTCACCCCCATCTCTCCCCTCCTCACGCCTATAACCTTTATTGCTGGCTTGCTGTTCATCAATAACCAACCAAAAACTGTACATGCTAATAACATGTCATGACAAGAGAACACTGTGGGTGTGCTATCTTCATTGTGTGTTTAATAACCCGTGATGAGGGAACAACACTCAATGTGGATGCATATTCAATGTGTGTTTGAAAAACCTATCATAAGAGATAACACTCTGTGGGCACATATCTTTGATGTGTGGTTAATAACCCATCATGAGAGATGAATCTTTCATGTGCACTAATTTTTGATGTGTAATAACACATCATGAGAGATAACTTTATGTGCTCATCATTGTCCTGTTTTGGACAGAGAAGCATGAGGAAGATCCTTTCCACCTTTGTGCTGACCTGCAAGAGATGCTCCATGACCTAGCTGTATATGGGCAAATTATAAACCTCGTTCAAACACTGAAGAGGAACTATCAGGGCTACGTATGTATAATTAACCACTTCAATGCTTACTAAATAATACAACTGCAACCAATCACACAGTCTGTATCACCTAATGTACCGATATATGGTAGAACTGGCAAGCACTTGAGAGCAAGTGCTCATATTTTTCTGTGCACATTAGCCAGCAGTTCTGAAAATGTGGTTACTGATGTAGGTAGCTTGTGCTGCAGAATGGTAAAATGTGATACTGTTACAGATTTCTTGGTAGTGTCTTACTGTCTTTTTATAATTGTTTTGGCTCCTTTTAAACACAACTTTAGAAAATTCCATTTGACTTTCAGCCACTCTGATGACTGAGCAGACATGCATTTTTTTATTGATTTTCCGTTCTTTCTTTGTGGTAGATGAAGAGATGTAGTGTAGAAGAGATGGATGTTAGTCTGCTGTAGTGGCCAAAATCTTTGTTCACATCAGTTTCATGCCAGACCCGTTCAAATTTTGCTTCAAATTGTTTAAAAGTCACCATGATTATACTCCTAGTTTATAATACTCCTGAAATTGTACTAATAAGTTATCTGGCTATCTTAATTAATGGATAACTCTAAGATGCTAAAGGAAATCTCCTGGTAAGTGAGCTAATGGACTGACCTGCCTGTAATGGGATTAAAAGGTTGACTGAGCTGGGTAACTAACTAGTCTTATTGGCTGTCACTAACAATTGGCTTTGTCTGGCTGTTGGAAACTGTAATGTGGTTTTATGGTGCAGAGTTTTTCTGAAGACCTCGTACAGGAAGTCATTACAGACCTTCAGAAGCAGATTGAGATCAAAGATGAACAACTCCATCTGGTCAACAGCTGCTCAATCATCCTAGTGGACAACTCAAAGTATGCCAGAGACCCGAGATTTCTCTTCTGTCTGCCTGTACATAGATGCATGTCTGGTGTCTTTACATTTGAAAGACTTGACACGTCTCTGCGTCAGTCTCTTCCCTTCCCTTCTGCCACCTTCATAATCTTTCCTTCATTCCAGCTAATGATCTTTCCAGCTGTGTGATTTACATGTTTGTAACTAATATCTTAGGATTTCTTGCCTGTTATTTTGCACTAAGTTTGGTCATAACAAAACTTTTAACTCTTTGGATCCGAAGGGTTAAACCCAAAGTAGTAACCCCAGGGGGCGACACAGATTTACACTTTTTAAAAACAAATGCTACTTGAAAACTACCAAACGCATCATAATATATTTTACATATTTAGAAAGATCTATTCTTCCACATCACACTGGAAACACTTCTTTTAGTTAAAAATATTAAATTGTACTTACTATTTGGTGCCAAATATAGTCATTTTTTGCACACACAAAAAATTGGTACAAAAGAAGGTTTCACTGCTTGTACACTTCCCACAGGTAAATAAATCCAGTAATCAGGAGTATTCCACTTTGAATCTGTTGGTGAATGGTTCCACTGTGAAATAAAACACAATTGCACCCTTGAAGTTCACAAACTGTTCGCATATTGAGGTGTTTTTAGTGTCGGCATCTTCAGTATGATCGCGGTTATTTGTTTAGACACCCCCTCCCTCCGCTTCGGTATCTTGTCTCTGGCTTCCACTCTCCTCTTCCAAATCAGTGTCTCGAGACTCTTGACTCTGTCTTCCAAATCTGTGTCTGACACTTTCGTGACTGTCGTTACTGGTATCGCTTTCATTTAGCTCTTCCAAAACGCTAAGGGCCGCGGAGAGACCCAAGGTCCTCTTCCCGCGTGTAGCCATTTTGAATAACGGAAGAAGACCTGGCCAGCCCCCACTACACTTAAATCTTGTTTGGCAAGCTCAAACTTTTCCGAAACTCATTTAGACAGTGCAGGGGAAACAGGCGATAATAGAGCTTTACAATGATATAAAGTTTACCTCCCTTACACCGTTAAATGCGTCGCTGCAAATGTTTAAATCCGTTGATAGTATACAAGCAACGTGGGCCGAAGGGTATGATTGGGCGTTGATTGTATACTATCACTTCGGGTCCGAAGAGTTAACCGCTGGTTTCTTTCCTCTGTGTATTCGGGAAAACTTGACTAATGCACAAGGTGTCATTTCCACCAGCCATTGCAGATTTATCCAACTAGTAATGGTATACATTTTGTTGCGGATTTGTCCAACTAGTAATGGTACACATTTTGTTGCGGATTTATCTAGCTAGTAATGGTATTCATTTTGTTAGGTCTGACAAGCAACACTACATTCTTCAGACGCCAACTCCCTCCATAAAAAATGAGTGGTGCATCGATTTCAACATGGCTAAGCTGGCTCTGGGTGAGATTTTAAAAATCTGCTATTGAAAAAAACTGGTAGTAAAAGTCTCATTTGTCAGGGGGAAAATACATCCTGGCTATATTTTTAAGATTTCTTGGAGCTTATTTGCATTTGGTGTGCAGGTCTGTGAAAATTTGTGTCTGCTAACAGTGCTAAAAGCAGATGAGAGAAGGTTGGCCTGTATTGAATTCATACACATTGATGAGTTCATTGGATAATCAGCTGGAGGGAGATCAGTAATTGGTGTCCCCGCAGAAAGGCAGTTCAGGTGCAGGATTGAATTGGAACCGAAAGTGTTTAGTGTCATAAAATTTATGCTGTCAGGGCTTAGGAATAATAGTGCTTGGTAAGTTGGATTAGGTTTCAGGGATTGCTGTGAATTGTTAACAAGGCAGGATTCCAATCTGTGGCTGCTTTCCCTGGAATCTTACCTGTCCCTCTGTCATCTTAACAGAGAAGCAGAACATGCCTGGCTGGGACCAGTCCCCGCTGTCAGGAGATGAAGATCTGGACCCAGTGCCAGCCTTGTTCATGAAGTGCGTGCCTGTTGACGTGCCCAGAAATTTCACAAAGGTAGTTGTCAGGAATTTTCAGCTCGCATTCTTTTTTTTCCCCTTTTTCCTCCTTGTCCATGAGTGGATGGGTGGGTGAGCGAATGAGCGAGTGACAGATAACCTTTTTTGCTTGGGTGATATTTTTAGTGTTCTCTTTTAAGTTTGCATTCCACACCTGGGGGTCTATTTCAGGTGAAATGTGCAGCAACAGTGTTCATGCCATCGGGAGCCCAGGTGGCTGGTCTGGGCATGCAACACCTGTGGGTGTGCTCATCGAACAGTTCCAGTGGTCATGTGGCCATCGTGTCCACCCACAACTTTCGCCCGGCTCTCACAGAGGCTTTCAAGGCCTGTGACTGTGAGCTGGTGTGCGCTGACGTCGTTCCAGGCTGTGGCACGGAGACTCAGCCTCAGCGCTTCTTATTCAGCGAGGACACTGTCTGGATGGCTAACAGACGTAATGAGTAAGTTGCAGCAGATATGCCTTTGCAACCAGACACCATATAAAATGTTTGTGTGTATATCTGCAGGCACATGGATGTTTGCATGAATGCGTTTGCTTGCATGTTTGAGAGTGAAATATGTTAATCTATCTGCCGCCAGTATCAAATTATGATGTATATTATCTTAGCTCACACATTACAGTCTGAAAAGAAAAAAAGATATGAAGAGCAACATGAAGGGAGAATTAAGAAGCTTGAAAGCCCTCACAGTGTGTGTGCGTGGGGGGGGGGGGGAGGAGAGTGAATGCAGTGTAGTTGCTGTGTCTGCCAGTGATTCATATTTATGACAAGAACCAACAGGACAAATAATTTTAACACAGTCAAGCCATCAAATTTAAAGTTTTCTGTTTTGTCACTTGCAGTCATCCCATGTTCAGGTTTGTACATATAATCCCTGTTGTGTCAGTTTTTGGTTGGGCTTAGAAGATTAAAAGGGAGCAAACTTCTGAAGACATCCCATAAATACCCCCCCTGCCCCCGCCTTTCTTCCAACCCTACCTTCATTTTTCAGTTTGATTTCTTCTGTTGGTTGCCATAGTTATCAGAGAAGACATACTTTGTGTAGCTATATTGTGCATGCTGTTTCTTTCTACTGTGCTAGTTGATGATGACTGTGACTGTGTAGTGCTGACTGTGTCACTGAATTTGCTGTGCCCATGTGGTTACATTTAGTGCCCCCATATCAACAGGACTGTGTCACTTAATTTGCTGTGCCCATGTGGTTACATTTAGTGCCCCCATATCAACAGGACTGTGTTTTGATGGACCATGACCAGTCCAAATAATCGTACAGCCCCTTAACAGTTTCTTGTAGTGAACTGCATATGATCACATAAGATGATAGGACATTTAGGAACAGCTATGACTGTGTTGTTGAAAATGTAGCGAGACAGCGAGAACTACTTCATGCAAGCAGCGTACTTCACTGAGGTGGAGGGGAGTTAGAACACAGACATACCTGGTATGCAGAGAAACTGAACATTTTGCTTACTGTATGCAGTGTGATAGTTTACGCTGTGTGCAGCATATGGACTGCTTCCTGTGCTATCTCCTTGTCTAGGATACCCCAAGGATAGGCCACTGACTTGTGTATTGCCTCTAAAAGGGTACCTCACTACCGTCACTACCCTCACTACTTTGGGCTGTGCTTAGAAGGATAGCCTACTGTTGTTTTTTGTTCCCAGAGGAAAATTTCATCCTGGGTTGTGTTGTACTTGGAGGAATAGTCCACGCTGCTGTGTGCTGGACCTTAAGGGAAAACCCATGCTACCGTGTACCTGCTGCGTAGTTCACCTAAAGGCTTGGTCCGCTGTGCGTGCTTTATCCAGGATAATGAGCTTAAGTGACAGCTGCATGCGTTTGTGATGAGGTAGTCAGTCAGCACAGGAGACCGTTGTCATCCCATAGCATGACTGTCACTTCCACATTGCTCTTTAGCTTTTGGTTTTTCTTCTTCAAACATCTGCCATGCATTGACGAGAGCACATACGTCTTGGACTGTATGTCAGCACTCACTCTGCTGTGTATGTTGCATGACTGGCTATCAACTTGCCTGCTTTTGTGAGATGCTGAGAGATGGTCCACTCTGCTAAGCATTTTAAGTTGAAAGAATTTGTTATTTTCTCTCTTCGTTAATAAAACCCACTGGTAATATTGGTCTGCACATCAGTTTGGTTCCACTGTGACATGGTACAGCACAAAAGCATGACCCAAGTTGCATCATATTATGTAGGTACGCCCAGGTTTTGCCTGAGAAGTACTGAAAATCATGAATTCATGTTCTAGAGGCAAGACTACCCGACCACAGTTGCAAAATGACTCCACAGCAGTCTTAAGATGAGTGCACCACAGTCACAAATCTACTCTGACTGGATCATGAGGGAGTAAACTTCTGATCACAATCGATTGGTTTTGACCGTGATTGAGTTGTTTCATGATTGGGGGTCGATTTGACAGTTTATTGGGGTGAGGTTGTCATGTGATTGTGTTAAAATCATTTCATCTCAAGAACAGTTGATCATGGTTGAGTGGTTTTGACCATGTTAGAGTTGTCCCATGATAGGAGTCAAGCTGACTTTCTTCTAAAGCATCTGGTGACTGTGGTCTAGTCATTTTGTGATGGTTTTGGAATCATCTTGAAAACAATTATTCACAACAAACACATTTTCAGTACATGTACAAAAAAGCAGAAAAGCTGTGGTGTCATTTGAGTAATATTGTTTTCGATGTCATTATTGTGTTACAACAGCTGCATCAAGTAGTTGTGTACAATAGAGTATGATCCATGTATATGCAAAAATTACCTGTTCACCTCTGTGTTATATATACTGGTTTGACTGGCTTGATAGGATGTGATGCGTTTATCTTGAGCGCAGAAATTTTCTCTTGTAATACCCAGGCATGCAAGGGTATAGTCAGATCTGGATAAAATGTACAGAGTGGTAATGTGTGGAAGTGTGCATGTTGACAAAAAAGAGAAGTAAGTTCCACCATGGCTTTTCCAGCTAATTTTTTTATCGTTCTTTCATGGTCATAATGCAAATAGTTAAAAATACTGAGGAACGTTATCCCAACCCCAAATAAAACCCTGATCCTGTTTTGCCATTGTAAGAATCATCATCTTCCAAGTCTCGAGTAGCGGTGGCAACACCGCCGTGCGCGAGCCTCTTGCAGTACTTCGAGTGCCTGGCCTGGTGACGACACTCAAGTTTGTGGACGAACGTCTCTTTTGTGGACTTGTGGATGGAGCTATGCTGGTGTACTCCAGAAATGATGGTGAGAAATTAGTTGTGATGCAATGTTAGAGAAGTCGCTGATCTGCTGAGTCACTTGCTATTTGTCATTTTACTGCATTGAAAGTTATTAAGGGATCCAGAAACAAGGAATTTCAAAATGAAAAAGTACTTTTAAAGGAAGGTACAGACTGACATTATTAGAGACAAAGCAACTTTGATTTTTTTTCTGGTTACTTTGAATATTGTGCAAATTTCTTGTTTCCTAGTGTTTGTTTGATTGTTGGATGGTGAGACATGAGGACACAGTCTTAATTTATTAAAATGAAGACATGACTTTGTTTTCTTAACGTTCTTGAATTGTTGAACCAGTTCACAAACATGCAGCCTCATGTACTGATACATACACCCAGATGCATGCGCTAAGCAGAAATCTGTATAGACATGTCCTTGTAAAATATTTCAGCTGGGGAGTGGCGAGTGCAGTCTCCACGAACGCTGTCATTCGGCCGTTCCACCCCAGTGCGCTGCCTGATGGTGGTGGAAGGAAGTCTGTGGGTGGCTTGTGGCAGTGAAGTCCATATGGTGGATATCAACAAACTAAACATCACTGTTAGTTTGTACTTCTGTGTGTGTCTCTGTATTTTGTGCGCATTTGTTTTCAAGCTTCCATAAGTATTGTGGATTTGTTAGTTTGTATTTCATTGTGTGTATTTGTGTGTGTGTGTGTGTGTGTATTCTGTGCATTTGTTTCCAAGCATTCTGTAGTAACTGGATATTCTTGACTGGTAGTTTTGAGGGGGTCAGTTTTGACTGAGACTGCTGGCTGATTATGGTTGTGGTGTTGGTGACGCTAGTGTGACATGTTCAGGGTATATATTTAATGGGTGGAGATAAGGATCGTACTGTGGAATCCTAATGTAAGTGCAAATGTTCGTAGCGTACGTCAGTGATCATGGATATTACCCCACCCCCTAGCCATTTGTCTTTAGTGTTTCGGTAATCTAGATTTTAATAAGTTGTGGCTTTGTTTGGAAAACGTGCTTGTTGCATTCAACCTTGTGAGTTAGCGTGACGCTACCTAACTTGTCCTGCCTCATTTGGCTATTGTAATACATCCAAGGTCCTTTCATTACCTTAACTGTTCAGTCTCCTGCACTTCGAAGGTGGGCTGTAACATGAGGAAAATAAATACTTGTCACTGGTAAAATAGACGCACACACTTTCTCTGCATATAGCAACTCTTTAAAGGGTTGGCAGTTGTCAGTGATGGAGAGGGAGGAGTGTCTCCAGATGCTCAGACTTCTTCCCCCTTCCTCTTCCACCCCCACCCCATCACGTAAAAGCATTCAATGCTAACTTAACCTCAAAAGACCAAACAGTCTTGCGTGCCCTGCTTTCTTAGCAGTAATAAGCTGGTATTTGCATGGAGTTTTTAAGACAAATTATTCTAACACTATTGATATTGTACACCATCTGTCCATGCTTTCTGTCCTGTAGGGACGCCATAAGCTTGGAGGAGATGGTGATAATGCCATTCTTCAGATGGTGCGATGTGGCGTGGGCGTGTGGGTGGCGTATCAAAACTCCCCGACTGTGCGGCTGTTCCACGTTGAAAACATAGAGAACTTGCAAGAGATGAGCATTGCCAACACTGTCCGCAGAGTTTTAGAAGGTTGTTGTTTGTTGTCAAAAAGTCTGGACACGCAAATGGTTTCGCCATATTCCCCATGCCAAAAGAAAAGTTTGCCAAGAAAAAAGCTACTGCTGGAGAAATGATAAAGGATATTTTTCTATCAAGTTTATCACTTGTCATAAAACACATGAGATTTTATAATGTAAATTGGAACTTATTCTTGTTTGGTGACATTGTTTCAGATTCCTCTGATATGTTTTATTGAACTTTAGTGTTTTTTTACTTGCTGACTTTAAGTTGGTGATGACTATAACATATCAGAACTATAAAAGGTAGATTTGATTTATGTGGTAGATTGGATGTGGTTTTATGTCCTTGCAGAGAAGTCAGGAGTTGTGTCATCTCATGACTGCGTGGTCTCATGTCTGGCTGCAAGCACTGGCCTGTTGTGGATTGGGACGGATACTGGCATCATCCTGGCTCTGCCGCTACCCAGACTTCGCGATGGCGTGCCTCGGTATCATGGCCGTCCGTCCGTGGCTTACCACGCTCATCGAGGACCTGTCAGGTATTGTTTGTCTTCCTTACGCTTTGCCACAAAAGCACAGCAGCATTTTGCCCATGTTAATGGCAAATTATGTACTGTTACAAAAACAATTCATTAGTCTTGCAGTTAAGAAGAGATTTCCATGATCATAGAACATTAAGTCTTGACTTGTGTACATTTGTATAAGCATTTATGTGTATCCGCCCACTGTTGTGTAAGAATGATGAATGAATGATTCTGAGCGATGGTTGCTTTAGATAACTGGAGTTCAGCTGACATTAGTGTCTGGTTTCTCTCTTTTTCTTTCTGCCCAGGTTTATCATTCCAGTCTACTATTCTGGAAGCATACTGCAATTGCACAAGAACAGTTCCTTGCGACACTCCATTACCAGCCGACCCAGCTTACGTAACCAAAAACGCCAGAGCATTGAGGTAACCGGAGTGAATGCTGATGCCAGGCTGTTATCATCGAGCACAGATCTGGAGTCCAGCCAGCAGAGGCCTGATCCTCAAAACAAGGGAAGAAAGAGTCCAGAGGCCAAAGACCAAGAGGGTCTTGCAGCAGCGGGCACAGGTGTGGAGCAGGTGAGGGAAAGTACGTCTTTGTTAACAGCCAGCTGGAATCAGCAGATGTACCAGAAGAAGCAGAGAGATGTGAACATCAGCAAGGGTGCAAGAAATGGAACACTGCTGAGTGGACTGTCCAGAAAGCCTGCAAGACGGAAACATGGTCGCAATTTGTCGTTCCGCAGTGAGCTTGCCAACAGGATAAGAACGAAAACGCTTAGAAGAAATCAGGCACAGTCGATGTTTGACCTGCGGTCTGATGATATGTTGGAAGTGGATGTGCTTTACAAAAACCTGCTGGAAGGAGAGGACAGCAGCACGGTGGAAGATGACAGTTATGATCAGATGACCACTCATTCGAAGCCGACCCAGAATGCGGCCGGTGAAGAGGCAAACAGTGTGAGAGGAAATGGCAGGCCTGATGGCGAGGAACCAGAAGAAGACAGGCCAAAGCAAACTGGGGATGGTGTTGTGACAGCTTCAGGATCGTCAACAGTTTTGCCAGTTTCAAGCAAGCCATTGACAGAAAATGCAGGAAACGATGGCCCCATCTTGCAGACAGTGACTCGAGGCATTAGCCTTAACACTCCAGGCACAGACAGCCAAGCACAGGATGTTTCACAAAATCTACTCTCTTCGCCACGGCTGAGTCCCATCCGTGCCCACACAATGCGCAAAACCTCAGTGAGCAATGCCGTCATGATACTGAGCGGTGGAGATGGATATGTGGATCTTGTCAGGAGTCAGGGATCATCTAAGAGTGAGGATTCCTGTCTGCTGTTTTGGATGTATAAGTTCTAGGTGTTGCCAGTAGAATTGCTTTCTTGGTGCTGCAAATGTCCAGAAGTGGATTGTAGATGCGGTTGGCTCAGCTGGAGTTTATTCTTTTGCCCAGTTGTAAGGAAGCATTTTTGATGATATTTTTTTGTGAGCATTTCTTCTGAGATTGTTTGCAACAAGTGAGACTTCTTTTGTGGATGTGAGATGACCTTTGGGGAGCCAAAGCAACATTAATATTTTTCTTTCATTCTGAAACTAAAGATTTCTGATTCAAATCAGAATATACCCAGAACTACCTAACCTGATGGTTAAATAAAGGAAGCCATATAAAGTGAAATCATATCAAGAGGGGGTTAGGAGTTCAGATTTTTTCAGTTGGGATCCCTTGAGTATGCTGGTCTAAGAGCTTCAGTGATTGATGACAGAAACAGCAAACTTTTCCAGTATAGGTGTGCTACAAACTGGATCAACTGTTTCAGACAAAGATTAATGGCAGAAAAAAAATGTGAAGATGTTTGCAGCTCAGTAGGATTTTAAGGTGGACTAATTATTCCAGACAAAGACTAGGGCAGAAAAAAAACCTCAAGGAATTTCTGGAACTGTTTGGTGGACCAACTGTTCCAGTTCTGCTTTGATGCTGCTATCAAACCACATTTGAAGTGTAGTATGTAAGTGTAAAAAAAATTTGTTATGTGCACATAATGCCACATTCTCTTGTTACATGTATTAAATGATCATTTTCTTTTTTAAATATTTGTCAGATAATGCCTTCTATTGGAATTTTTTCCATCTGAATATTACCTTTGTAAGATTACAAAGTAGATATTTTTATAGCATGTATAGGTTTGGATTTGTAAGAAATGAGCTAGGGGCATGTGTGTGTGTGAGAGAGTACACACCTGAGCTTTAGGTTTGTGTTCTGCTTGAATGAGAGATTCCCAGTAGCCTTGATGTCACTTATTTTTGTATTATTCTGATCAAGTCCAGATGAAACACTAATTACATTAGCTATATATAATGCCTTTTTTTTTAAGAACACAGTTTTATTTTGATAATCTTTCGGGAATGGAGTAGTGGTGCAGTTTTGGTGTTGTCCAGTGGCTTCCAGCCACAGGGTGTGTTGGAGGTCTCACCTTCTCTAATCCTGTGTGTGTGTTGGAGGTCTCACCTTCTCTAATCCTGTGTGTGTGTTGGAAGTCTCACCTTCTCTAATTCTGTGTGTGTTGGAGGTCTCACCTTCTCTAATCCTGTGTGTGTTGGAGGTCTCACCTTCTCTAATCCTGTGTGTGTCGGAGGTCTCACCTTCTCTAATCCTGTGTGTGTCGGAGGTCTCACCTTCTCTAATCCTGTGTGTGTGTCGGAGGTCTCACCTTCTCTAATCCTGTGTGTGTGTCGGAGGTCTCACCTTCTCTAATCCTGTGTGTGTGTTGTGGGGTCTTGTCTCCCTTGGTGCAGTTTTTGCCCAGCTCTGTAAGGGGTCGGGTAGACAAAAAAACGACAACGAAAACAGAAGAAAAAGACTTAACTTCAGTAGATGTGGCGCATAGGCTGGACAGCAGGAAAATCTGGTCTTTAGTTATTAACCCTGCTTGTACGGTTTAAAAATCTATGGAGGATGCTCGAAGTTTCAACTTAGTTTTTGGTTGATTTGTTATTACCACATGAACATGTATCTCAGGTGATTATACATGTATATTCCATTCTATAGAGCCACAGTTTACTGTAAACATTATACATCACAGCATGTACTTTTAGATGTAATTGCATAAGAGCATAGTGTATGGCCTTCATACTGCCGTTGTTGAGGTAATTATGTGTCTGAAATTTTAAAGTTGGTTCTCAAGTGTATAAAAGTGCCACACTTTCATGCTGTCATGTTTTTACCATCAGCTTGGTTGGGAAGGTGTTGGGGTGAGGGGTAGGTGTTGGTTTTCCACGGAGTGGATTTCTAGGTTTTGAATTTTTATTGGAGACAGAACCACACGCTGTTTTGCTCCATCAGCAGTATGACAATTAAATGTGACATTGTGTGTTTGAACAAGCTACACAAAAAAAGTAAAATAGACCATTCTGCTTTGCTGTACTACAGATTACATGAAATATTGTAGTCTCTTTTTGTCCTGTGTGCATGTGTGTGCACAAATATGCATATTGCACAAGTAAGGAGGATGTTCATGTAATGTACCAGGTCTTAAATTTGTGAAAGGTGTAAGAGTGGAGGGGACACCATACTATCCACACCTGTCCGCCACCTCCCCCCCCCAAAAAAAAAAAAATCAATGGCAAGGCAGTGAAAGATGCACAATGTTTATTTTTAGACTGTGCAAAATGCTAAGTTTATCTTGTTCAGGCTGTGATACTGGATAGGTTTAACTTCTGGCAAAGGGCTGCTGTTAATTTGATCATTCCATCTTCTCATTTAGCTGGATAATTTGGGCACTACATTTCCCAGAAAGATTTAGGTTAATTCTTCAAGTTAAATGTTAGTTGTCTGTATATCGGATATTGCACTTGTGATGCTATAAATGATGTGATGGGGTTTTCTCCCCAGCAGTATTGTGTATTGTATATATTGTGGGGACATGCACAAGGCTTTCCCTTGCATCTGCTCTAATGATTTTTTTACCATAACCAGTGTCTCAGCAAGCCGAAGATTTGCTTTCAATGATTTTGCCTGCACAAAGCTTGCCTGTATCAGGTGTATGCCTTTTAGGGCAATATGTGCTAGCATTGTCAGTAAAGATGTCTTTCTGTAAGATCTATTTTGGTAGTGCTGCACATATTTTGTCAGATGCATTCTCTTCTAACAAAAAGTATATGCCAATTCTTTTTACATTTTCTTATTATTTCTTAGCAGTTATTGTGTTTTTATGCACATCTGTAGCTCTTAAAAAGTGAGTGTTTTTTGACATGATATCATTCAAAAACCAGACAGAGAACCTATTGCTTATAAGGCAAATAGAACATTGAAGGCCAAGTGGAAATTGTTTTTGTCATATTGAATATTGAAATTTTACACCACATAGTCGAACTTGTTCAAGTTGTACATAATTAGCTTTAACGAAGAACATTTATTACCAAATTGCAGCGTCAGTTGTCACACTTTCACTGCAGCCTACCCAAAATATCTGTTACAAGAATTGTCTTATTACACTGAATAGGATAGAGATTTATAGGTTTTGATTTATTGTTGTGCATTGTTTAAACATGGAGTCAGCAACAAAGGCTATTTTATGAGCAGAGTAGGAGGGGGGAGGGTGAGGAAGGGTATTGAGGAAAGGGGAGTGCCTAGAGAAAACCTGTGGCCAGCCGGGGAACAGTGCCAGGTGCAGAGAAATATGTTTGTAGGACACAGGGTACAAACCCACACCCTGTTTAAGTGGCAAACACCACTGTGCTGCTGGCTTTCTCAACAGGTTTTGAGGTACTAACATCTTTCAGATAGAACTAAAGCTACATTTCAGTATACAGAAGAGGAAATTTAGCCATAATGCCATCGACAAAAGTCAACTATCTACAATGACATTTGGTATAGAAAAAATGAAATTGAATTATATTTCAGATGCACGTTTTTGCCCAGTTACAGCATACGATGGAATTTGCAGACTTATAACTTTTCTGTTTCTTTGAGACGATTCAATAGGAAATCTACATTTGATTGGTTGTTTCAAGTCGAAGAAATCATTCTTCTATCTAGTATTTTATCCCATTGGGGTTAAGGGATGTGGGCTGTTTTTGTTTCAACAAACGAGGTAGGATGGAATTTTCAGACATTAGTTCTATTAAACATCCTTTTCTGGTTGCTTGTTTTATGTTGAAGAAACATCTCCTCTTTCCATTATTTTTCCCCTTTTGGCTTACAGAGTGCATTTTTTCCTGAAAGAACTGTTTATTTTAGTGTTAGTAAGCATCAAATGCTGCTGTCTTACACATTACGTAGAGGCAATATAAATTCTGATATCATTTGCTGTGTTTGTGTTTTTTCTAAAGTGATCAGTGTAATCTGCACAAGTTCAAACATCTCAATCTTACAAGAAGAGATGCAAAGTCCTTGGATATACATGTATCAGAATGTGTGTCACGTGTTGGGGTCTGGTGGGTCAAGGAGATTGCACCATAGATTCCAGGTGTGAACCATCCTCGACTCTCAGGCCCTAATTAAGGTCTATTATCCCCTTGTTCAAGCCGCCATCTAGCCGCTCACGTCATCACCAGCCCAGGATTAGTTCCCTGTTTACACTTCTGACCAGGGGGTGCTGACCCTAGAAGCCAGGGGCAAGGTGTTAATTACCTGGGGCCGCTGGG
>SMGT01013928.1:1148483-1169007 GCA_004794575.1 Lanistes nyassanus | reverse complement strand
TGTGCATCACGTGGTCATTCATTTCTCGTAAGCAGAGGCGAGATCGAGGTACGTGTTTTGTCATTGTGGTTAATGGTGAGGTGGGTGATGTATGTTGGTAAGGGAGAGGAAGTGAGCTGTGGCACAGCCCTATCGTATTAGATGAAAAACCAAAATTACCTTGTAAATAAACTACATTTTTATTCTCTTTCTCAGAAATCATCTTTGTTATCTTTAGTTGTGTAATAGAGTGGAGTGGGGGCTCGGGCCAGGGAAGGTTAGTGAGATAGTGATTTCTGAGGTCTCCACTCATAAGTAAGAAATAATTGTTCGCGGACGAGGGGGGAACGCCACCACGAGCCATTTGTGTGCGTGTGACAAGGTCACGCCGGCGGGGAGAGCAACACGGAGGTCGGTTGTCTCTTTCAAAACCCCCAGTTCGCAACAATGTGTTGCTTAGACCCATTGAGTGAACATCCAAGTTCCATAAGTGTATATTTTACTGTATTTGATAACAACAAAGAAGTTGTGATTTTCAGCAGGTTGAAGGCAGTATGCACCTTTATGATGCCAGACATTTTCAATGTCATAGGCATGAAAGCAAAGAAGTTTCCACTGGGTAAGAAAGAGTGTGAAGGAGAAAAGGGGAGAGAAAGCACTGGACGTGATTTTTGGTACATTTCCAGTCAGTCTCTGTGAGGCTACTGAGGTGCACTGTACATGTATTTTCCGAATGGTCCACATACACCAGGCACTTCTCTACTTTGTTTTATTGCCAACAAAGACCAAACTCAAACAATTTTCAGTTGTCATTTTAAAAAATCACATTCAAACAAAATTATTGCATTATTTTCCATCCATTCCTTCCTTGCAATGTACATAGTGCAAGAAACTGTTATTTTTCATCATCAGGGGAATAAAATGGGTTGAAAAAAATCTGCCCTTCTGTATTCCCACCCCAGTTTAAAAATACTGTTGGTACCACACCATATATTGTGTAAACCCTAAAATACGATTTAAATAAGAAACATAAATGCATCCAGCATATACCTTACATCTTCATTTTGCAAAAGAATTCTGGAAATTAGTCAATCTTGCATATGCCTCATCAGGTTCAGCACCAACCGCCACAAGTAGATGTTATTTGTCCTGTAAAACCACCATTTTGTAGTACATGATTTATGTTCAGCGCTTGATGTTGTTTACTTTCACTTGCTGTCAGACTAACATAAATTTTACTTGGCCAAATGAGACTTTTCCTCCTCTTAAAAATATTGAAAATATATGATATCTGCTCACAGAAATGTTTCTCACCTATACAGAAAATGTACTTGCAGCATGTGCAATCAGGCAACGTGTTCCCACCACTGCCCCCCCACCCCCTTACAGCTTCTCAGTCTGATGAATGTGCATGCTAGTTTGCCAAACTTCAACATGCATATGCGCAAATTCATTTCTCAGCTCATCTAACTAGGAGATTGATGTGTCCAGTTAATAAAGACCTGTACACCTCTATCATCCAGGTAAAGTCTGTCACAAAAAACAAGACAAAATTTTCAAAAAAATGTCCAAAGCCGATGGTTTTTATTATACTGCTGCCTAGAGAGATTTTGACAGGTCAGCTATATTTTGGCATCGCACCCGAGGAACTATGACTAGCACAGTAGCAGCAATTACTGATGGCATGTAATAATTGATATGGCGAGGTCCTGTGCATTTGCAGCGAGTGTTTTACTGACCAGCTATAAAGTCAACTGCCAAAACAGCACGTCTGCATTTATCAACACCACCACCTCTCCTATCCTTCCCTCATTCCCACCCCTCCCCTCCCCCTAAAAAAAAATCCATTTATCTCTGTAACATCAGCCCTGTCTAGAACTAGAAGCATGTTGCAAAACAGGAGACACCAGCAACAAATGCACATCCTTCATGCCAGTATGTATGTAGAAACTTTCAAAATGAAAATCTAAATATACGAGACACAATTTGATTATCTCTATGTACACATGCCTGTCTTATGCCAAGAAGAAAATCATCACAAAAGGATGTGCCTCAGTGGGAACACGATGAAACGGAGGTTGCAAGTGTGGCAAGGCATGGATGTGTGGATACATACCCTTGTGCTACAGGTCATCACAGCATAATGGAAACAGATTACCAAAGAAAAAACCACTATCAGTGTCAAATCCAGCATCAAGTTTGGTCACAGTCTGGAAGAGAAAGCTTGTGTGAGAAGAAACACTTGTTCTATCACAATTCCCTAAGTCTGTACAGTCTCTCCGTTGAACTATGCATCCTCACAAGCTAATCAGCTCACTTTGCATGACTAGGAGCTCAAGGCTGGAATAATTGTCCTGACAGTGCCAGCCTCTCTGAGGCAGGGAGTTCAGGAAAAGTCTTCACAGAAAAATCAATCTGACATAATTCAACAGTACCAGAGATTTGCCAGAATATGAACAACTTCAATAGCCCAACATACAGCAGAACCAACGAGCAATAGAAATCAGCACTGAAGACTGGCTCTTGAAATTCAACAAAACACTAGAATAAAATGACGAGTCATTCAGTGGGAAACAAGGCAAAAGATACTGGCATTCACCTTTTTAACAGTTTAAAGGAAACAAAATATGTTAACAGGTTTTTACATATGCTGGGCTCTGGAGCAACAGCTAACGTTCTAAAGCAAACTAGAGTGCATCGTAAAAATTGTAAGAGTGGACACAGATGTTTTTGCACACTATTGTGGAGCATATTTTGAAAGCTGATGCGCTATTTTACCAAGTTCACTACATGTATATGCTATCATCCTGAACGCTTAGCTCGTGTGCATCCTTGTCATCTGGTGTGTGCCCAGTGTTACTAAATGAAAGCCTCCAACTGCTTTTGCACAGCTTACTGGAGACTTTATACTGGCCTTTATGGGAATCAACACGTTTGTGGGCAGAAGATGATTTGTCACTCCATGTCTTGAAACTGTTGCTGTGATCATGAAATCAAACTGCTGGGTTCTTAATCATTTTACTACATGATTAAATGCTGCTGAGACTGCAACAATGGACATTGTCAAAATCCTCATACTTGTATTTTGTGATGGAGGACTGCTTTCCAAGCTTGTTGATATATGATGGTGGCCTCCACCCCTAAACTAACCATAAAAGAATAGGAATGTAATTTACAAACACAGCCCAGAGGTCCTTAGCCTCAAGATTTGACAATCACTCCTGGGTCAGAATGAGGTCGAACAGCTCTCACTCTGTCATAGCTGAAATTGCCAAACTACAAGCAACACTTCAAAAATGCATGTCCCTTTGAAAGTGCCTCGAAAAATCATCACACACAGCAGACTAATTATTATGATACAGAAACATGTTAACACAGCTAATCGCAAGCAACATGATAAACCCAAGTTTGATAACTTTTCTCATGCTTCAGAAACAATTCTCAAACAACCGTCAAGCTTGCTCCAGAGGTAAAGAAAGATCTTTGGGCTTTAAAACAGTTTGAAAACAGCAAGAAACTTCAAATAAACACGTGGGAAAACAGTGCTGAGGAAGTGTCTGAGAGGGGGTAGGGTCCTAATCTCACTCTGTGAAGAAATGAGGAAATTGTATCCAACACTAGCAAGTATTATAATTGATAAAATTAGAGTACAGCTCTAATATCATGTTGCAAGACTGAAAGACTGAGACACTGCTTACTGCGGCACTCAACACAAGTTAATGATTGTCAAACTTTTCCCCATCAGTTCTTGTTCCACAGGCAAATCTTTTAAGAATAGTAATATTCTTGCTGATCACAACCAAACCAAACCAAACCAAACCAAACCAGACCCCTCCTCTGATGTAGACAAAATGCTCCATGTCTCTGGGCTCTAAAGGTGGCAAAGGATTGGCGTTGCTGCAGATCATTATCTATAACTGTTTCGTTAGCTGATGTAGATTACAGATCTCTTGCGAGACTCACAAATGTTTCCGTACCAGTGGTGTGCATGACAGTGTCTTCCACTCTGTAAGGATTTGTAAAGATTGCAGTTTCTGGAAGTGTTCCTCCACAGAAGTATTTCTCCACATGAGCATTTCCATTCTGCCAATCCCTCAATCTGCTGACATCAAAGCTGAACAGAACTGTTTACCCAATCTTTGCAGTTATAGGGCAGCGACACAACACTGATGTTTATTTCTGCCAATTTCATAATTCCACATTTCTGAAATCTGCACTATACTTGGACTGCATGCAGACATAACTATCTTTTGTAGTATTAAAGTTCCTCATTCATCCCATGAAGCTAACAGATGCTTTCATCATTGCTCACAAACGCTCTCGAGCTCCTGCCCACAGTTCACAAAGTGTTGCTGGGTTTGAATTTCTCACTGCTTCCCTCCATCTCTGTAAGATGTGACTCAACTATCTACTGTCATCTGGCTTGCAGCTTCTAGCTCTTTCCAAACATCTGAGTTTTTTGATGATGAGTCTAAATGGACTGGCTTTGAAAATCAAACACCATCCGAGTGATCTACATGTGCACTTCTCACAATCCCTTGCTGGCCATCAGAATAACTTATGAATGCCAACACGTTCCTTACAAAGTGTATTAGAAAATTATCAGAGAGACAAAGCAGTAGTCGCATGGTGTGTTACCAATTTAGTACAGCAGCCAGCCTTCACAAGACCAGATCTTATGCTCTTCTCCAATCACTCAAGCACTGGTATTGGAACAGTTCTTCCAAGAAAAGCCATGTCTATCATCACAACTTGAGCTGACCAGCCAGGGCAGTCACTTCAGCAAGTCGCTGATAGTTGGCATCATCGTCATCTTCATCATCCTCTGCCTCATCTCGTTCCGTCTGCCTGAAGGTAAGGTTCTTGTTGTTGCGGGGCAGACGCAACGTGCATGGCAGCATCTCTGGCATAACCGTGTGGTGTGTCACCAATGCCGTCAGGTTAGGCCACTCTTTGTCCAAACCCTGCAGAGGACAAAAGGCTGATGCTTACTTTCACAGATCACCCAAATATGAACATATTGGGGTGACAGAATGAAGCAAATGCCATCTAGTCATGCACATATACACAATTGTTAATTTTAGTTCGCTGCTGTGCTGCAATGTGTATCATACATGTAACAGGAATGGGGTGGGGATGATCAAATTCCACATGACCCTTTCACAAGGATGCATATGTACCTAAGAACCAGTTTGTTGAAAACATCAAAGTTAAGACTGACAAAATGTTTGGAGCCCAGTAAATAACCATCAGAATAAAACTTAACCTGCAGAAACATAAAACACATCACTTTATGCTGACAAACAGAAATATCCTTAATGTCATGGTGTGTTTTGTTGCAATAAAAGACCAATTTCAGGAACATAATTTGATTCCTTGTGTGTCCTCCTGGTATGCTCAAATCCCAGTCAAGGCTCCTGGCATAAAACCTGGAATGTGTTGTTCTCACTGGGAAGCTGGCAGCAGCACGCTCATAAGAAATCAGACAGGACGCCACTTCTTGTTTTAACCAGGTCCTAATGCATCCCCTCCCCCTCCCACCAGCTGCCACAGTGAATTCTAACTATACGTACAGAAGTATCATTGGAAGTGGCATTGAAAAAATCTTGATTCAGGAGTTTGTCAGAAACTTCTAGAATGTCTTTAGTGGCTGACATTTGGTTTCAGTTCCAAACCTTAGTTTCTGCTAGCTGTCAATTTTAGCTGTGGGAATATTAGCCCACTGCATAAATAGCACACTACCAGCAACAGACTTTTTAGCTCAATCTTTCTCCAGGTTCCTATAACCCCTTCCCTCTTCACCCCTCCCCTCGCACTTTTTCCCACTACCTGGCTACAAGGATTTCAAGCCACATATTCATGTAAACACAGTAGCATTCGTTGAAATGAAAAGCCACAAAATGGCATCTAATGGACTGTGCAAAGTGAACAGGAGGCGAAAAATCAATCCTGTTTTCCATTTTCTGGCACTGGGGATGCTAAAATGCATGTGTGAGGCCGGCTTCCATGCTACAAGCACTTCGTGCAATAGAACTGATCCTGTCTCAAGGGAAACAACATCAGAAAAGCTTGAAAAGGTCTTCCTCTCATTGTCATATCATCGTAGTATGTGCCTATGCGTGTGTACATGCATGCATGTGTGCAAGACAGACAGAGATAGAGACAGATGCACACATTCCTGAATCTTTAAAAGGAACTGAAATATCAAAAAACCTCGAGAGCTTTCAGACTCTGTAGCCTGGATAGTGTGGTGTGAATCATTCACTAATTCTCCTCATACCCCGGCAACGCTCCTACTGCCCTACTCTACACCGCATGTCTTGACTCTATTTCAACTTGCTTCTGGTTACACTCCAAGTGATCCTTTGCTCCTTTCATCGCCATGAGCTCTCCTCTGCATCTGACCTACATCATCCCCTTTGTTGTCTTGATAAAATCTTGTCATCTGAGCACATTTTGCATCGACTTTTTTCATGTCTAGCCTGCTGTTTCCTTCATCTTCTATACATTGACAGGCTGTGACAAAAAGAGCCAGCAAGGTGGTTACTGCAGTCACCAGTTAACTAAAATGTAATAAGGGTGAACTGGAAGCTTCTAGAAATTCTTACTTTCAATCTGACGCCCCGGTGTGTTTTCAGAATAAGGTAGTGGGAGATGCCAGAGCTGTTTTCAAACTTTGGCACCCGCACCGACAGAGCAAAGCAGCCAGGATGTGTGGTGCTGTCACGCACGATGAAGGAACCCACCTCCTCCTGTGACAGAATCTCCAAGGCTATCTCCCTGGAACATCCAAACCATACCTTTGACCTTTGTACATGTGGGAACCCATCCAAAAAAAAAAAAAAGTGAAATGCTTGGCATTTCAGAATAATACACTGCCACCACTTGAAAAATGCAGTCAACACCCTTGTCAATAATGCACAACATGCATTCCATCGATGTCAGGTAGGTCACAGCAATGGACTGGCCGTTCGCGGTTGTGAACATGACTGCACGATGTTATTTATGATGCATCTCAACCTGGATGTTCACGTCTGATGATGCATGTATAGTATCTGTGTATGTCTGTGTGTCAACTGTATATATTTATGTGCATGGGTGTGCTTGTGTGTTTGGATGGATGGATGTGACAGTGTGTGTGTGTACCTGTATGAGGAGGTAAACATGCATACATTATGAAAGACAAAAAGAAGGAATTGGAAGGAAAAGACAACTGGCAAGACTGCAGTGCTATTTTTAGTCCTGCTAGCTAAGAAAGGTTCAGCTGTTACAATGACACCCAGAACAATGGAAGAAAGAAAAAAATGCATGTGTTATGTGCCAAGTTTCCCTAATGGCCACATGGGGCGACCTCTGAATATACCCCACAGGTGTTGACCTTACACTCAGGGAGAGAAACACCCAAAGACCAGGCGCACTGAAAATCTCAACAAAACCTTGTGAAAGAAGCCAGCAGCTCCCCTCCCTAGAAACCTAATGGAAACAACTACATGGAACAAAATACTCCCCCTTGTGTAAACTAACAACAAAGGTATCTCCAAGATGAATGTGCCACCACCTCAGGAGGCAACAGATGTCCCTAATTTAACTAAGATCAGATCTGTGCGCTAACCCGGTAATACTTCTGTGCACTAACCTGGGAATACCTGCTTGGTACCAGGGTGCCTGCCGAAGGGTGGGATCTTCTATGTGACTCCGATCCAAGCACATGAGTGATTCCAAGCTGGAACACAAACAAGTCTACAAAACTGCAATGATGTTACTAGTAGCATGCCTGCATCTATAGTGACTTGCACATGAGATTACATAAATGTCTCTTAATTTCATTTTTAAAAACATAAAACATGTATAAACATGACACAATTACTATTTTTAGGCATAAATTATTGTAGCCATTAGAGGTGGAATTTTCCACACAGCTTTCAGAATCCTGCTTATTTTTTGGCTGGTTTTTTTTTCAAGGCTCATTTGCAATCAATGGATTTTCTAAATCTTCTCAATTTGTTTCCAGTAAACCACTGTGTCTCCTGTATAAATTGGTTTTCAGAATCCAACAGAAAAGTTACATGTTCTTATCTATCAAAAAATCTGGTATGCAAAACTTGCAGTTCATGTAGGTGCTAAGTTTTCACACAACACTTTTCTGGACAACTTTCTCCACCACATCGCCTCCCATGCACCTGAGGGAGAGCAAAAGAAGGCAAAATGAACTCGCACCGAGCCCTCCCGGTTCAGCTTGAAATAACACAAAAAGTGCCAGCACCTGACAGGTAAGAACTGCTGCTCTACTTGCAGGAACCTGCCGCACAACACAACTTTGTGTGGTGGTGGTGACTGTGGCTCGCGCCCCTTGCTCCTGGCCCTCCGCCACACTGCCATCAGCACGGACCGCGGCCCTCCGCTCATCGCTGCTCCATGACGGCGACCATCCTCCTCGGGTTCTCCTCACGACCCCGGCAACAACAACAACAACAACAAGCCGCCAACCGATCCCGGCTTGTCCCCACGCTGGCGGCTGTCCTGGTTTCCATGGTTATGCAGCCAGCTGCCCGGTGCTCCACGCGCCAGGTAATGGCAGGGCCGGCCATCGTACGAGGTGAGCACCTTTCGAGAGGAGACGAGCAAACACGGGCCGCTCGCTCGCTGGATCTATTCACCGCCCTCTTCGAACGGGGGACCTTTCCCACGCTTTCAGGTCTTCCAAAAGGTGGTGGGCTGCTGCGCTGGTCCCACCTCCCCCTCACCCCCCCACCCCACTCGTCACTTCCCTGGCCCACGACAAGCACGTCAGGGCTGGCACGCCGACCTCTTTGCAAAACATCGCCTGCGCGAAGTTGTGGCGGCTGAACTGCTGTCTGCCAATTAGTCTGAAAAAGCGTTGATCACCCTGTACGCGACCGGTTGCCGTTCCCAAGTACGTACCTAGATCACTGCTTCCCATCCCAGGCCCCCCACCCACATCCCCCAAAAAGATAACTTTATCCGCAGATCTTGTATAACACAACCTGCGAATTTTTCCGAATTCAGTACATATATAGGGCAAAATAAGTGACTTCAACCAAAAAAATTTTAAAGTTGAAGCAGCTCCTGTAGTTGGAAAAAATTTCTGTAGCACGACCCTCTAAAACAATGATCCTGGCCACCTACTCCTGTAGTGGCAGTGGAGGGATTAAGCGGGAAGTGGTGGTGGGTGCACTCACTATCACGTGCAGTCCAGGAGGACACGCAACAGTGGTCTTTACCCTGACGAGGTGTTTCAGATGGAGAGGCCTGCACAGCCCCGGCCTGTATCGAGCACCCCGCTTTGGTCAATGCCTGCTCTGCGTGACGCTAGTCGATCCCCGGGACTACCCGCTTCTCTGGTGTCCTCGGACTAGATCAGATAAAGGGGAACTTCTCAAGTAGGTCGCCTGTGGATTGCCGATTCGCTGGCCTGCGACGAGCGCGAGATGGGACGTGCGTGCCTCCGTGCGACCGGGGTGGGTGCGTGCTTGCGCTTGCGTGCGGAAGTGTACACAAGACAGTGGCTGTTACAGCAAAGGGAACCAGCCACAAAAGCAAAGACGAAAGTGCAGTCTTATGGACTCTGGGAGCAGTGATCACACTGTACCCAAAGAAACTATGTGCCCTGTTGTCCGACGGATGACACTCGTGATTGTGTTAACAGCTAGATGATCATCACATGTTCTTGTCGAAAAGGATCTTTCAACAAAGAATGGGATCAACGTGAATTTTCCTGCCATCTTAAAAAAAAAACAAAGCGAAAATAAAGAGGGAAAAGGCCGCCATGGTTAATGATCTCGCGTAACTGTACACAATTACAGTTTTGCGTGTGACGCAATCGATAACGGTTATTGCTGCAATGCCGTCTGCCATCTTTTCCTCCCCTGCCACTGTTACCCCCTCTCCACAACTCCTTGTTCGCCACTGGGCCCCAAAACACAGTTCATAAATATTTTTTCTTCAGCTTTATGGGCATCAGCTGAAAATGTATATCACGCGACCTCCATAAGCTTCGCGAAATGGCCGAATCTTCTGGCTCCACCAAATTTATGGCAACTTATCATCTCGTTTGACAATAACCCAAGTTAACGCTGATTCTCGCGGGATTCTATTTTGGCGACCCATCCGATCAATACTTAATCCCACATTTTGAGTGGGGTGGGTGTTAGTTGCTTAACATCTTGTAGCAAAAATAGTGCATATCTGGGCCGTGTTAAAGTTTACGTGCTGCCACACGTGGGACTGCTGTCGCAACACAGGCTTCAGTCCCACCCAGTCACATTATACTGACACGGGGCCAACCAGTCCTAGTACTGTTCCCTACAGCGCCCGGCGTCTGGCAGGGCAGCTATCATTGCTTACTGCCAATTTTTAACCTAAGAGTTAGCCCGGACGCGAATAACCGACCTACCACCTTAGGCACTAGACCACCGAAGCGGTCCACAGATTGTGAGACTTCGTTCCATAACAAAGAACAAATTTATCTTTACACCAGCGAGAGAGAGAGAGAGAGAACGACAGTTCTGCTTAGGAAACTCTCACGCACGATTTACATTTTCTGGATATCCATCACTGTGTATAATCATTTCCTCTTCCAAGAAAACATGGAAGTCCTGGCGAGAACGTATCCAGAACAATAAATGCAACAACAACAACAACAAAAATTCGTCTACACCTTTTACATTTATCACTTCCCAGTTTCACTTTAGTCTTGAGGCAGACCTTAGGCACCTTTAAGCTCCTTTCTTAACTGGACAAATGTGTCCTATGCTTTGGCAAACCTGGTCACTCACACAATGAGAGAGTGTGGCGAACTAAGGCGCACATTCACCAAGTTAAAGCGCTAAGGCAGGAATGGGGAAGGCGAAAACTTCACCGCCCCGATGGGCTAGAAACTTTTGAAATTCGCAAGCGCACTGAACTTTCTACAGGTGCAGGCTAGCGCCGTGTGTGTGTGGGGTGGGTGGGTGGGTGGGTGGGTGTGGTTTTGGTATGATAGCCTCTCTCGGTAACACATTTTAAAGTCTACAGATAAAACTAAGTAAGCGTGGTGAAACCTTTCCATCACGACCTTGAAAACTCATGATGAATTCAGTCTTGTTTAGGAGGGGTCTTGATTAGAAATCGATGCTTCCTTCAATCAATATGCTGCTATGCTTGGCCTATTCAGGGACGCTTGCAGCAGCCGGAGGGGGTGGGGAGAGGAGGGAAAAGATCCCCTGAAGGGCTAGTGATTTATGGTTTTTAATTGTCCGGAAAGACTTCTAGTGGCCACGGGCTACCGGGCTACTGCATTTCCCCTTCCCTGCCCTAAAGCTGTGCTGTCTTACGGGGCAACACAGCAAATTAGACGGTTGAGCCACGAACAACTGTTCACATCTAGGCTTCATCAACGTTTTCATAGAATCGTGTTAGCACAAGCCTGTTCCACGTTGAATTTATCGAGTTTTGTCGTATAACGACACGCGGTCTTTATGGTTCAGGCTTCTATTAGTCTAGAAACAAATTTCTCTCTGCGCTCCTCCTTCCGCTTATTTACATTTCTCATCGCTTGTTTTAAATCTATCAGCTTGGTTACTAGGAAATCTACTGGTTTCAGTCCATGAGAAATGCGTGCATATAAATACCTAGTGATACACCTTCGTTTCCTTCGCCCATTACGAGACGATTACTCACCCCCTGGTCACGTGGATCCCCCAGAAACTGACTTTCGGTTTCTTAGTCGACAACGGCAGCGGCAAAACCGTGACGCGCGGCAGCGGCGAAACCGTGACGTGCGAAGTAGTCATTGCTCCTTCAGCCTCATCACAAAGATGGGTCTGTAGTTCTCCTGACTCCTGCCTGACGTCCCGCTCTGACTGCAGTCTGACGTCCCGTTCTGGCTCATGTCTGACGTCCCGTTCTGGCTCGCGGTACATTGCAGACGTGCCTTTTGCAGGCATCCAATCTTGGAGAGGCAAGAGCCTGGTCCTTCTTTTCCCGAAGCCTTCCGGAATCACCATTATGCCTACCAGAAAATCCGCTTACTGAAGAGACTTGTCTAGCAGCACGTGACACAGCCGTCAGAACACCAGTGCGTGGATTGCTCAGACTTCACGGAAAGGACGAAGCGGCCAGGACAATTTCCGCCTGCCGTCTGATGGAGACACCAAATAGTTACTGTCCTTCCCTCCGCGCTCCCACCCTCATTGCGACACTGTCCACAGCAGTACACCTCTATGACCTCGGGGAGTCTAGCTCAATACCAACACAGGGAGGGTGCGGCATCATAAAAATAAACAAACAAGACGGGCGGCTGCGTGTCTCTGGGCAACAAGCCCGCCAGCAGGAGGGCTGTATACAACAGGGATCTTATCCGGTCCAGTCCTGTTGTGTAAGAAGCTCTCTGGCAGATACTAAGTGTAAACGCTCTTAGCCGAGTTAGGGGGTATATCAATGAGTTACCGCAGGCGGCCCCACCCAAATCACAGCCGCTGAAGGCTAGTAACTGGGTGTCGCTAATCCATCAGAAAACACGGGTTCAATTCTCAGACGGCAAACAGCGAAACCGGGGGAGGGGAGGTGCTACGTACGAATGGGAGTTGCTGATAGATTTGTGGTTTAATCCCCACACCCCTTTTCAAATCATCTCTGGATCGAAGTATTTTCCCCTCATTATCTCTCTTTTAAGAAACGGTCAGCGCTTTCCACAACACTTTTTCTACAGTTCTCCCTTCCCTGCCATCAAGATCTGATCGCTCTAATGAACACCTTACGACGCCCAGTGAACGGCGCTCTCTGCTCGGCCTATTCATGCTGTCTGAAGCACAGCGGAGCCCTCCGGCAGTACGTATGCAGTCACCTCGCGGACACGGGCTTTTGGAGTATCCAGTTCCCTGGAGGGTCACAGCATCATTGATGGACGCCCCGGACTGGACGTATTCACCTGTGACACGAGTAGCCAAGAATGCGGCCGACGCGTTGGCATGTTGACGCATTTTACGGGTGGCTTCGTCCCGATCGGGTGGCCGTCACGACTGGTTTATCTTTTAAGGGCAGGCTCTTTTCAAACAGCAGAGGCGGTGTGGGCAGAATTGCGTACTGGCTTTCATCACCTGTTCGAGCGTGTGTGAACACGAGATTGCACCAAATGATGACTTCTTAAATATGAATGTATCTCTCCACCGAGTTCTGCAGTCAGAACAGAAAGTGGTTTAACAGTACGCGAATGCGCTGTTCCTGTTTTTCCACAATCCACATGCTGGCCCCACCCCCCGCCACCCTCTATAAGCCAATGTAGCAATATATGTGGGGCACAAAGTCATTCAAACTGGCAATACAGTTATAGTTTTATTGCTGTTTAAACATACATAAACCAGAAATGCATGTTAACATATAAACCAGCAACAAACAGGAGTAATAACCCCAGGGAATCCCAATTTTCTATTTCTACTTCCAGGCAGAATATTATCTTATGTTATTATGTCATCTACTCGGTCGGCGAGAGCCAAAGATGCGAAAAGCTTCAACGATATGTGTTTCTGCAAATGTATGCAATCGGTAAGAAACTGACTTCCCCCTCCGCCTCCACGCTCATCTGCATAATCTCGCTGACGTCTTTGCGGCTCATCTGGGGAGAAACAATAGGTTTAAAGCAGAGGTGTGAAACAGGGTTACAATTCACCCAGTGGCAACATTTTTTTAAAAACAGATAGTAACAATAGAAAAGAACGATAGGGCATCTTTTATGGAAAACTAATGAAAGATACCAAAGTTTCAGCTGCCTCGCAGCCAGAGTTCTGACAGGAAGAGTCCAGGAAAGGCGGGGGGTGACACACGCAGCCAGAGTTCTGACAGCAAGAGTCTAGGGAAGACGGGGGTAACACACGCACACCTCCGGACTCACCACAGACGGCGTGGTCAGGATCCCGCTGTTTCACGAGGCAGTGTGTTTGGTTATTTGGTGGGACAGTGCTTCGCGGCAGTTTCGCACTATGGAGGTGGGGTGGGGGTGGGTGGGAATGGTGGCGTCTTATTACTAAACGATGCACTCAAGGAACCACCAGACTGATAGCTGCAGTAAGATGGCCAGTTGAAAGTGTGGGGAAGATGGAAGAATAGAGTCTGCAGAACGTTTAACTCCAGGAAATAAATCTTGGCCACACGTGGATTCGAACCATCAAACCTTCTACCTGCTAGTCCCCAGCTCTACCAACCGAGCTATTCAGGGAAGTGTCACAAGGCAAGGTGTTTCATCGACGCGAAGACGGCATCTGAGACTCGCCCGTGGACACGCGGCGCTGAATCACGCCGTGCTTCTCATTCCGCTCCTCATCAGCCGATAACAGTCAACATTCCTTGATCGTTAGCTCGGTACCCCCTCTCCCCGCACCCCTTTCAAAACGTGCCTCAAGTGAAGTGCTCTGCCCCTGGCCTCTTCCACCTCCCCCACCCACCCGTCAGTCTCGCCTCAAGGCAGTTTGATAGGCGCTGCCTAATTGAACCACCTGCCTCTGATGTCGACGACGACTAACATGCAGAGATAACGAACAGTCGTTCTGTCTCGTGCACACCCACCCGTCCCCAGGTGTAACTCACCATCGTGTTTAGCAACAACCACTCTTCGAACCGTTATCAGATCATGACGTCACGGATGCCCAGACCGCAAGGAGGAAACGGCTAGCAAAACCCCGAGACAGACTTCAACATTGGTGAACACGTACGATGGTACGATTCTATCGCTCTCCTCTTCTGCCTCCACGTCTCCTTCATTCTCTTCATCTCTTTCTCTCGTCCACGCCACACTCCATCGCCCCCGCCTCTCTCTCTCTCTCTCGCACAATGCGCGCGCACACACACACACACACACAAGCATATAACATATACCGTGCTTACTTGAGTACCGGCGTTTGGACTACCTGTGCCAGCTGCTGACACTTCCTGTCAGCAAACTTCTTTCTCCGACGAAACCAGCGAAAGATGTTCAGGTCGTAGTAGTACGGCATTATGATGCCAGTTTCAAGGCGCGGCCCCAGTGATCTGTGGGTGGCCTTTGCAGACAAGAATGAGATGGTCAAGCCACGCGAGACTGGCAGTAAAACGTGAACAGCTCCTCACTGCTCCCTCAGACCCAGCAACGCATGCTGCTTCCAGGCAAAGTGCTTCGGCGAAAGGTTTCTGGCCACGCATGTGTTACCTGTCTGCTGCAGTCCGATTAGTGATAAAACAAAGACTGAGCGCCAACCAGCGGACACCGTGAAGTGCTAACCCGTGGAGCCAACTCAGTCTCAGCACCACACTACCATGAAGAAACTGGGCCATCCGTTCGTCCTGTCTACTGTTACTTTAGGGTTGCGACAGTCCCAGAACGGAAAAGCGTCGATAAAAATAAAGCGCCCCGCTGTGGCGACAGCATCGACATGTCTGGTTTTTCCCTGAACGCATCGCCGGCTGCGGGCCTGGGTTTTGCGTCAACAAGGTCTGTGACGTCAAAGACTGTCGCTTAAGGTGTGCCAGGCACAAAGCGGACTCCGTGATGCCAGGACTTATTCAGGTTTCAATCGCTGTCACTGTCACAAAGGCGCCGTGCTGACCATCGATGGCCTGGTCCTACACTGACAATCGGCACACAATCAGTTATTAAAATACACCGTGGTCTTTATTTAAAAAAAACACGACTAGAGACAACTGGTAGGTTAGCAACACACGTGTACCCAACCGCCAGAGAAGGCGAAAACAGTGCGGTTGCCAGGTGAGTCAACGATCGAACAGGCGGGCCTGAGGCCAGGATGCCGCAGAACAGAGTGCGTGGCGGCGCTGTGTGCGTTAGTGGGTTCTGCACCTGTGGCGGCGTACTTCGCTGGCTTTTGTTCTCCCACGCCCTAAAGGTAAAGGCGCCAGGCGTCGATTGATAGCGGCTTCGCTGGCCGTCTGTTTACTGAGCACTGCGTCAGTGGCGCATCGAAAACGCCATCAGCTGTCCAGTAACGGCCAGTTGTCCCTCTTCCCAAAAAACTTAGCACGAACGAAGTTCGAGGGTAAGGTCTTCAAGATGTGCTCTCAAACTGCACAGCTAACTGATGAATATTGGGTTTTATCATCTGGAGACAATGTCGAAGATGAATTCTAATGTGATCAGCCCATGTTATCCAACTTCACACCTGTAACCACAACCACGGTTTTACTAGACACAATAAGTCGGTCCATCCGTGCCCGTGATGTAATATACAGGCCGTTTTGAAATCGTCTTTTTTTGCAGTTCAACAGCCACTGCGGCAACTGGTGTAGACAGCCCTGCATCCCGCAGACGCCACGACGCTGCGACGGCGACACGCAGATTGTCGCGGACACCTGCCGGCCGGCGGGGGCCACACGTTTCCATTAGGACATTCCAGCCCGCCGGGGTCCACGCTGCCGCATGCAGCTGCACTCGAGCATTGCGACACGCGACGCTCCCGCCCCTAGCTACTCTGCACGCGGAAGCAAAGCCAAGAATGTGGAGACGGAAGAGGCGACAGCAGGGAGCGGGGAACGAGGCCAGGAGGTTTAAGCTCTCACCTGAACGTGTGTGCGTGTGTGGAAGAATGAGAGAGGAGATGGCAGGGCACAGAAGGGACTCGGTGGAACAACTGCCTCAAACGCCTAGCCTAAGCCAGGTAAAAGTGGAGTCTGCTACATGCCACGAGTCTCTTGCCACCTTCACCCCCACACCACCCCATCCCTATCCATCTGCAAACTCGGCCCTTCAACCACGCCTTCAACAGATCCACTGCTTTCAGCACGGTGGACGAGCGTTTTCACCATCGGTCACCAAGATACGACGTCAAAAAACTGCGGGTCCCACAGGATGAGCATTCGAGGTGCCCCGTACGTGTGATTCAATTACATGTACTTAAAACTGGACTCATTTGCTTCTGCAGTCTGGACCCCGATGTTTGTCACAGCTTCGTAAAAAAATAAACACAAAGCACTGGGAGAAATGTCTCTGGACTGAGGAAGGACAAATATGCGTAGCAGGCTGATGCCACAGTGTTTGTCTCATTTGACTAATGGCGAGTTTACACGGCTCGACTGTCGGATGAAAGCAGCCGTTAAAAATAGAACTACGTGCATTAAACAATTAGTCTCATTTCGATAAAAAAGATTTTCATCCATAAAAGCTCTTCGTTCTCGAGCGTTAGTGCAAAGATCCATCTGTAATGAGCATACGATCCAATCAGAAATATTAAATTATATTTTGTTGCAAACAGATGGGCTAGTTTCTTTTGAGTGCGTTCATCCAACTTAGTTCAGCCGTGTAAACCCCGCATTAGTCGCGCTGTGTACGTGAGACAGACATTGCGCCAGTCGATACACTGGGTGAAAGCAGATCTGTAAAACCAAAACAGGCCCGGCCCGGCCAACAAAACAGGAGTTCATCGAATTAATTTCGATCCTCCGTTTTGTATACGTTTTATCACACATTTCATTACCACACACTACACACACCCTCCCTGCTTGCTTTCCTCTCCAAGCATGCACAGAAGGAGAGATGGAAATCAGACATCCAGCAATTAACAGACAAGAAGACCGAGAGACAGCGAACGAGAACAACGAAACGCGCAGGAGTCTTCAAACAAGAGGCAGCTTCACCCTGGGCAAACGCACACTGCAAATACTCGCAAGAAAACCTGGAAGTGTAATCCGCAGGAGCCAGAGCAGGGAGACAGAACACTACCAATAGTTTTAACATTATCAACAGCTGCCCCTTCAACTATGGCCTTTCCCTTTTCCGGAACTGGCCTGCAACAAAAGCTTGCTATGGACTTGGGAGAACAAAAACAGAATACACAGCTTTGCCCTAGCTGCCCTGCTCTCTCTCTCTTTTCTGACGGATGCTGGTGATGATGGACGAAAACAGTACACGCATAGCTCTGGATACACTGCATTCAGTACACTTTAGTACGTCGTCACTGTTGATACAAGTCTGGTTTTTTAAATTGAGGCCTGACGTTGCCTATAAAGCTAAGATATAACAATAATAATGCAACCGACCTGTTGTCTCCAGAAAATACTGTGTGGATTACTGAAAATCTGTATGAGTTTGCTTAAGGCGGGTGTGCTCTCTGGGGAGATATGAACGAGCTAGCAAGAAAAAAAAAGAGGGGAGGATGGAGAGGAGAATGAGGACAAAGAGAGATTACCAGACGCCATAGTGTGTTTGCGAAAACAACGCCGGGCAGTACAAAACTATAAAAGCCAAGGTGGTGAAGGTTACCGCCAATTGTGACCAACAGTACGGCAGAAGAACAGGGAAAAAATAAAAGCTGCGGCTACCTGTGTCCGAGATCTGCACACGGTAACTGGAGTCGATCTACGTGCCCGCTAACGTTCCTCACATCAATAAAACTTCTCTGTGGACATACGCTAGCCAAACAGGCCTGGCCAAAAACGATCGGTACCCGGCGCGTGAATTTTTTTCCCTGCGTGTAATCAGAGAGACGTGTAATCTCTGGTGTAATCTGAGAGGCATCCTCAAATGGCTCGGACTGATGTGTGCCAATCAGATAAAGCGTACTGACGTCACGGCGCAATTACTTTCTTACAGCTACAGTAAGTACACAAAACTGTGGTCAAGATATCGGGTTTCTTGGGTAAAACGTAGCTGACTCAATACCCATGGCAGCTTCCCACTTTCGACCCCCCCCCCCCCCCGGGTGTGGGATTAGGGTTTAATGTTAGGTAGGGGCTTCTGCTCGCATCTATGAGTTGAAACCTATGTCTTCGCGCTAAGCAGGATCTCAACATTTCGATCTCAGCTATACACGCGGCAGTTTGTGCCGAGTTGGGACTGTGATCTGTGGGGGAGGTGGGGGGAATCGCATCTGGTGTCGGAAGAAACTCAGTCTGGCAAGAAATCTGGTCCGGCATACAGATTGCTCATGCGCCCGTACAGAGTGGCAAAACGCTAAATCTAACCCCAACCCTACCCTAACCTTAACCCAAATGCCGAGACCAAAAAAAAAAAACTGGCAATTTAAATCCTCGGACATTTACCACAGTAACCAATGGCGCGTATGCATGCGTATACTGTAATCTAACTGGGCCCGGACTGAACTTCTTGCGCCACCGGCACAGCCAGAAGATCGGTTGACAAAATCATAATGGCAGACGGCGCGTTGGCATCTATCGCCACTCTTAACGACAACGATTCCTCCTGCACCCCTTCTACCCCTCCTCCATGATGACGCCCATTTTCCAGGGGATGTGATGGGGGTGGGAAAAGGAGGGAGGGGGAGATGCGGGGAGGAGGAGGGAGGGGAGAGGTGATAACATTCCAGGCGTTGTCCAACGGACAGGTCAGTTTATCGGAAAGAACCTCTCCACTGGGCATTCTTGTGGACTGGTCAGCAGGTACGGCTTCCAAAGCAATGGCATGTTCGGCAAAGAATGTCCGAGAACTGCCCTGCGACAAGTGTGTAACTGTACTGAAGAAACCAGTTTCCGTTTTACTGTTATGTGACTTGCTTAACCAATCTCAGTTTTAATTTTTTTATCCTGTGGCAGACAGGCAGACTTTCTTCTCCCTGGAAAAGCAGATATATGAGCTAAGAACGAGCGCGATATATGAGTGGCAGTCAAACAGAATCACAGTGATAAACCAAAGACGAGAAAAGCTGAATCGACGACCACAGCACGTTTGAGCGCCGTTTAGAGAAGTTGCATCTTTTAAAACCCCCGATTACCGCGAACAGGGAATGAGGTGAAGATTATTTTAAATATTTTTACCCTGATGTAGCATTGAAAACTAATCATAACATCCTCTCCTAATTTAATGACGTAAGACTGGACAGATCCAAGCTGCACTATATTGCCGGTGCTGTATCTATCAGACATAACTGGTTGCCAAAAGGGAAGGAATCTCTCTCTCTCTCTCTCTCTCGCTCGCTCGCTCTCCCCCACCCCATTTCAGCGCGTGTGCCCGTGCTTAAGTGTTCGCGTGCATGCATCCAGACATGAGGAATAATAAAAGAAACCGCTGCTTTGCTGCAAGTCCCTAATTCTCCTAATCGAAGGCCGCGATCACTTGATCGCCTGAGTACTCTCCAATACCCAAGATGCAGCCTGCACATGTGCGTCACGCCTAGTCTGGTCACAAAGCGCCAGTAGCGTGCCTGCTAGTGTTCTGGGGCTGCTAGTGGCAGGGACTGGCAGGGATCGGCGAGTTCTCAGTAGTGCTACAGAAACGGCAGCTAGCACACAGCTATTACTAACAACAACAATAATAATCGTTTTCGTTCTGATGTCTTCCATCTCTGCAAACATGTGGAGGCGTCTCCATGCAGGACAGCAGCCGCGCACATTCGCGGGGAAGGTACACAGCAGAACAAGAGGGAAAAGGAAAATTTATGAGGAAAAACACCTTATTGGGCAGTTCTGGATCAGGGCCGCTCCATCATGTGTCGGCCTCAAGGCCACCAGAGAAGCAAGAAAAGACCGCTGGGGACACCTGTTACATCTTCATCATGCGCTGGGCCTCTGCGGATCCTTCTCTTAAATCATACAGAACCCCCCCCCCCCCCCC
>SMGT01013928.1:1134590-1148465 GCA_004794575.1 Lanistes nyassanus | reverse complement strand
CCCCCGAGTTCCGTCACTGCGCGATCATGCAAGAGGAATTACCCTCCCCTTCCCCCCCCCCCAACATGCTTCCGAGCTGAGGGGACATGTCTCCTCTCCTCCACATGACTCGCCTCAGGGTGGGAGGAAAAAAGTCGCCATTTACTAGACACATACGCGCATTTCCTCTTTACCTAAACGCCTAATTGTTTTGTTCCAGTACCGGCGACGGCAGCCCCAGAAGACTGCAAATGACTCATAGGTACGTTGCACAAGAGGCCGGCCACGACACTGTCAGGAAAGCGCAGGGTGAAGGCACTGAGCGGGGTATATTACGCGAAGGGTGTGGTGTCCTTGTGTTGACCCCCAGTTCGCCTGGGTGTGACCTGTGTCAGAACAATGGGTGGTGCCCCTTTATAGCCGGCATGGGCCTGACACCCGACAGCACCGTATCTAACAGAGGGCCTGCCCTGCCCACTCTTTTTCCTCTCCTAGCCACCCTCCCACCACCCCATCACAAATCTTCCCGTGGACTCGGACACGACCCCGAAATAAGATCATCTCTCCACTCCCACCGCCACACCGCACGGGCTGTACGTCTTTGTTGACGAAACAATCACGCTTCCCGACACCTTTCCACTAGAACTAAGGAACAACCCGTACTTCTGCTGCCCAGAGTACTGGAATGTAACACGGAGTGTGTGAAATCAGTGGACACAAGGCGTGTTGAGTGTCCCACGTCTTTAAAAAAAAAACGTATAAACATAATGCTACGGCATATTCAGTGTTCGAAGATCATGATTCTCTCTCTCAACACACACACACACTCTAAAACGCACGCACACACAAAATATGAGTAACATAGTGGACCTAGTCCTCTCAGAAGCCAATAACACAAATGTCAAAGAATGAAAGAAAGAAAGAAAGAAAGAAGGGACAGAATATGAACAGTAACAACACTGATCAGCTAGTTTTCCTTTGCAAGAACCAGCCAGATCAGCAGACACTGAGTAAACAGACATAACAACTAATCCAGTTTCCCCTCTCGTCCCCTCTCCACTCCGCCAGTCGCCAATCCTCCAATCTGAATGTAAGCAAGATGGTTCAGGCTTTGACGTCAGAATCGCCCGACATTAATCCTTTGCCAGTGAGACTTTGAAATATGCCAGGCAAGCTCAGCGGCCAACGAATTTAGCTGGCAAGGTAATTTTAGAGAGACCATGCTTCCAGCAGGTAATTTTAGAGATACTATGCTTCCAACCAGGCGAGTTCACACTATGAGGTTATGAGGTCCTGTTACTAAGCTATGCACTGAAAGACCTACAGATTTATAGCTGCAGTAAGATGGCCAGTGCAGGGAGGCAGTTTAATGTTCAGGGGTGGCCATGGAGTCTGCACTTGGCCACTCCTGGATTTGAGCCAGCAGCCTTTCCCAAGCTAGTCCGCAGGTCTGCCCGCCAAACTATCCAGGCTATTCAGCTGCTGGTCTTCATCGTGTTTTACACCAAGAAAAGGGCAGCGCACGCCAACAAACCAGGAGTTACTCACCCTTGCCGCGATTTGTCCGTGGTGTCAGCAGGGTCCTCGGACAGGAAGGGCGAGTCGTTCTGATAGCGCAGCACCACCTCCGTGTTGCCGGATGGGCAACCGCCTCCTCGTGCCAGCCCCGCCTTGTCCTGCCCTCCGGTCTTGGGGCTGGCTTCGAACCTCGGTCCTTTGCCTCCCGCGCGCATCTCGGCCACCACGCCACCCGGGGACGGCCCGTACACATACAGCTCGCCTTCCACGGAGGGTGAGCTGTGGGCTGGGGGTGGGGGGGAGGGAGCAGCGGTGGCTTGGACTGAGGTGGTGTACTGGAAATGATGATGAGAGGAGGGCGAGGAGGACGCAGAGGAACTGGATGCTGTCACCTCGTAGGAGCTGTAGTGGTGGTGGTAGCGTGCTTCCAGCACCCGGGACTCGAACACCCGCACTCCGCTGGCGCCACCAGCGCTGCCGACCATGCCGCCGGAGGAGCCTGTGGCGATCTCGCTGAGGGGCCGGGGCTGCTTGCGGTGGGGCGAGCCGCGGATGTGCACGCCATTGTTGGGTTTGGGCGAAGACAGCGGCGCTGGGGAGGACGAGGACGTGGGCAGGCAGCTGTGGTCATCAGCGCTGCGCCACTGGTAGCTGGACGACGGGCGCTGCCGTGGCATCACCTTGCCGCTGCTGCTGTTGCTGCCGCTGCTGCTGCTGACGTTGCTGCCGCTGCTGCCGCCGCTGACCCTTGCTGCTTGCGGCGGACTGAAGCTGGTAGGCACTGAGGGAAGCGGCCTGTTGGCCATTTGGATCTGGTGCCGCACCTGAAAACACGGTACAGGTCAGCCTGCTCAACACTGAACAAAAAAAATCGAGCTTTCCTTTGGCACTGGCTTCATCAATACTAATTTTTTTTATAACAGCAGGTTAGGGATGGGCATTAGATAGAGGGGGACAGGATCAGCAAACATCTACAGCAGTAATCACGTGAAGATGTAAATAAAAATACTTGAACTTCAAAAAATAGTGTTAAAAGCATGTACTTTCCTTGAAAAACTTTTTTTGAATTTTTTATATTAAACAAGGGCAAGAATTTATATATAAATTTAAGTAAAAAAAAAAGTCTCAAAAGTAGTTTCGGTACAGTTCAATGTCAGAACCAGGCACAGGAGCAGGCTGAACAGATTTGTCTTTAACGACCATTAACGCAAGAAGTCTCCAAGCATCCGAGTCCTATTAACATTCCCAAAGGCACAGCACTAAAGGTAAGCTCTCTGATGCATACCCACCAGCAAGGAGCACGATTGGTGTGTTGACTGCAGCAAAAGTCTCCTGGTCTGCTGGCCATTTGCAAGACAAAGAGAGTGTACCGGCGTGCCAGCTGATGAAAGGTTACAGCAACATTAGCTCTTGTGGCCACTTAGCACTGTACGCCCCGCTTACTCAGGTGCTGTTTCCAACAATGTTCACCTTTCCCATCTCTCGCCCAACTTCCGTCAGTCCCTCTCCACTCCAAGCTCCCTTCTCATTCCTTGGTCTTGGAGGGACATTTTCTCTTATTCTCCATGACTGTGCAATGTAGCATGCACATGTGTGTGTGTGTGAGAGAGAGAGAGAGAGACCTGTACCACCTTTGGAGAGCAACTCACCAAGATGCCACAGTCGCACGGTCAGAGTTCTAACATGGAATACGGAGTTCCACATGTACAAATTAAGAAATATGTATGCGAAGAGAGACAGTGAGAGTGTGTGTGTCCTTAAAAATGAACATTACTGGAGAAAAAGATATGTTTTGAGATTACAGCCAATACTAAAATCAGGGACCTCTATATTTCTGTGAATGATCTTTCACCAGGGTTCAGTTATGAGTGTTATGAGCTGGGTTTGAAGACCCTTAAGGAGATATCAATTAAATGCATACAAAAATGTGAATGGCTTATTAAATTCAACATTGCCAAAAAGTATTAATCAGTGTAAACATCATCAATAAAAGAATTTTATGCCAAATAGCTTCAAGCTGATAAATTGCTAACAGATGATAGCACAATTAATACCTCCAAGCAGGGTCGACCAGCCCCCAGTCCGCCTGGGTGAAAAAAGCACTGAACCGGTCGCATTTAGTGAGTATTTGTCAGGTAGGATTTTTTTTTTAGCATGGCTCCCAGTACTTTTGTTGTGTGTGCATTCATATATTGTGTATAAAGGGTATATTGGACAGTGTGTATGCATGCCTATGCCTGGTCATGCTGCATCACCACATGCTGCCAAGTACAAAAGACAGAGATGAGGCCTTCCCCACTTCTCCCTGTGAGGAAGCTTTTTTTATGTGCCAGCCACACATCTCTCCACATTCTTTCACTGCAGGATCAGATGGCTTCCTCAAGGTCAGGGTACAGACAGAGAAGGTAAACAGATCTCCTGACAGCCCCATTCAGTGTTGGGTGTTAGTGCCCCTTTGAGTGTGAACTAGTTAGGCCAGACTGTCACCTCTGCTTTTAAAAATGAGAGACCTCTGAAATAACTCACAGCTGAAACTCTGGAGATCCTAGGAGGCAAGATTTTATAAGGCTATCCATTGCTCTAAATTTTCACCCATGAGGCACATTTCTTGTGAGGATGCTTGCACATGGCTTAAGAGGACTGGTGTACAAAAGGAATTTTCCAGCCAAAGAGTCAAATAATTCATGCACCAAAAATTCTTTGTTCCCTGGATCAGACACTATGGCGCCCCTAAAACTCTTGCCATGCTGGCAGAAGGCATGGACTAGTGTATAAAGAATCCCTTTTGTGGATAAAGCACTGTGACAGGACTGCAAATGGTTTTCACGGAAAGGGGTGTCTTTCAAGGGAAGAATCCTGGTCATTGTTTCCCTTAAAAATAATAATTGGTTTGGGGTTTTGCCCCGTTTTCAACAGTGCATTCTTCACATTCCTAAATTACGTCCCTCCCCCTCTTTTTTTTTTTTTTATAAAAAAAGGCTGTTTCTGAAAGCCCATGTAGTGAAATAAGGAAATTTAAGTCACATGATCGTTTATGTGTAACTCTGGACATTCTCAAATTTAACATGACAACAAATTCATCCGGATCACTTGTAGCCAATTCCAAGCTCATGCACATGGTGTGTGTTCCCTTGTAAGTATAAATATTATTTTTTTTTAAAGGCAAAGAAATAAAAGGAAATAAGGGAGATAATTTATGCTGAAAGTACATGAATGCAGCAAGGCCAAAAGAGTCATTTCCCTTCATTTCTTAAACCTCTCTGCTCCTGTGACAAATTTTGCTCTCATGAATTTACAAAACCATTATAATCCATTAAGTGCTCAGCTTGAAATCGTCACTGAAAGTTTGCAGTATGCTTAAAGCTGACATGCCAACCACATGACGAAGCTAGCAAAGTCATATGCATTTGCTGCCAATGCCTGATAAATTTGGACCGTCTCTAGGGCATGCAAATGGCAACAAAGACAATCCAGAGATACTTTCTCAAAAGGTTTTTGTGCTGAGTAATAGCAAATATTTTTTCACTGCAGCTACTTGAGTCCTTCCCTTACTTTGCACTGAATAAAATGTCTTGATAAATACTAATTTCTTATGGGCATGTTCAATTTAAATAAAAATAGAAAATGTGTTCTATTGGCAGGGTTGCAATTTGTTTTAGAATTAGTTATTTTGATCTCATTCTGGCATGCACATTGGTTTTGGCATATGTGGTAAAATTTCCATTTTCTAAAGGGGTTTAACAGAAAGTATGTAGAATTTGAGATTCAACATATATTAGCAAAAAGATGGATACATGGATGGATGATAATACTTTGTATATTATGTCTTGTCTTCACACACGTCTAATCATTACTTTTTGCATAACTTTGATTGGTGACAACAGTCACTTTTCTCAAAGTAATCATGATGCTGCCTCTATGGTCAGGTTACATCTCATAATACATGCTGATACTGAAATGTCTGTAAGTTTTTTAAATGGTCAAATACTGACGTGTAAGTCCTCTTTGGGAAAAAGCACAGCCAAAACAACTTCTAACAGAGTATCTTTACTGCTCAGCAAATGACCATCATCAACGCACCTGCAATTTTTAGGATTTGTCAAATACTGATGGGAAAGCACTTTTCCAGAAAGGTGGCAGAAAAAAAACTCCTGAGTTTGTTTTCATTGTTCAGTAAAACAGTGGTTTATCATTTGGTTAGATGGTGACACACCGCTGAATTGCAGCAGCTGCTTAATAAGGCCAAATTCTCAAACTATGGACCAGTCCCTGAATTCACTCTGTTAATTAATCTGTCATTAATCTTCAAGCCATTGAAACAATGCATGAAATGTATGATCAACTCCTGATATGGCTCCCCCTGTGCTGTATGTTATGTCTAGACGATGCATGGAATGCTCCTGAAAGTTAGTTTTGTGTCCTAATTCTGTTTTTATTTTAAAAATATATGTACTCCTACAAAAGCTAACACAAAGAGTTTCAGCAACATTTTGCCAGCACTGAAATCTTCAATATGCATCAAGCAAACAAATAAGTCACACAGCCAAGGTAGCTCATGCCAGTTAAATTTCATTGCCATTTCAACAGTGTCAAACACAGCATGCTTTTCTGAACACATATGCATGCACAGACACATACATACTAGTTTGCATGCAACACACTAGCTGTACAAAGCAAATAAATACTGGAGGGTAAACACAAATGCGAACAAATTATTCAAGTGACAGAATTCATTACATTGGACAGCACAATGCCTACAGCCATAATATCACCTGACAGTCACTTGTTCAGTCACACTGCTTCATATCAAGGGGCTATTCCTTCATAACAAATACCTCTCTATGCTTCCTTGTCTATGACACCAGGTATTTCCTAGCAGCACTAACAGACTGAATAATTGTTCTGCTTATGAAATAGTTACTCTTCTCCTCATGCCAAGGAAAAACAAAGTGAATAAAGTAAACAAAGTGGTAATTGAATTTTTAAATCAAAATGAAACAAAAATCAAACAAAGGCATTATTACAGATAAGCTCTTCCGGTGGCAGACGTCCACTGTCTGAGCCACTTCCATGAAATTATCTCCCTTGTCCAGTCAAATAGCACTAATTTTACACATCTCAGACCATGACGACCTGACACCACAACAGCCCAGTGATGTTTCTAACTCCTTTATGTGCCACAAAAAGCAAAAAGAAAAGTCGGGTGTGGTGAATAGCGAACAGAAAAAGAAAACCTGCACAAAACACGTTATCAGCATGACAACACAGATGGTCCATCTCTCACCTGCTCATGTCGGATGGCTTTTTGATCAGTTTCTCTCTCGCTCGATTCAAGGCACAAAGATGCTGCCGCTGAGGACGTTGGTTCAACTGGCTGGGTCTCAGATCCATTTGAAAGAAACCTTCGGTCAATCTCATTCTTCAGCACTGTAACAGGGGACCCCTTGAACTTTGAATCTTTCTTAGCTTCGATGGACACTCGGATGGCCTGGGCTGATAAAGGGTGATGGGGGATCACACAGGAAACCTGTTCTCCCTGAGCAGGTGGCTCGTCACTGGGGGAAGAAACCTGAGCTGGAAACAACGGGGCAGAGTTGTGCTTGGTGATGTTTTTGTGAACGTAGGATTTCACCCCACCTGCACTTTTCGAAGACTTGTCAGAGCTGGCCGAGGGCAAGGCATGTGGCTCGCTATGACGTGATGGCATTTGCTGGGAACCAGAAGATGGGATGCTGACTTCATGCAGAGAAAATCTGTGTTGGACTTTGTCAACAGTCTGTTTGGCCTAGGAATAAATCCACCAGACAATGATATGCCTGATAATGAGCTCGGCTTACCATCTTTATCAGTGCAGTCATAAAGACATGTGGCAACAATGAAGTTTATGTAGCAAAGATGTAACCCAAACAGGTTAAAAATGACAAATGTAAACAGGTTAAAGTTTCCCAAAATGAACATTAAAATGGTGGCCATTTTAAATAAGTCCCATTAAAAATGCACTCAGATTTAAGATAAAAAAGAAATTAGGAAAAAATAAGAATGCATGCAAAAAAGGAAAAAAGTAAAGAGTGAGAAGATTAAATGCAAAACTTGACAATGTAGTAAATCTAAAGCCACCCCATGTTCATGACACCAGTACACCTGTCAGTCATTTTTAAGACTGCAAAGAGCCTGGCCAGTGCTGAACAAACAGCAGTGAACTCACCCACACACGCTGTTTCCCCACAGCAACGTCAGGTTCTGCATTCAACTCTTCCTGAGCCTGTCTCCGCTGCTCCATGCGCTGAATGGCTTGCTGGGAGAAGGGGGTAGGCCGTGCAATTTCTGCAAGCTTTCGCTGCAGTTCTGCCTGTGGATAAGATGGCTACTTGATGGAAACAGATAATGGCATGCTGAACAAGCTAATTTTTTTCTCTTCTCTTTTTGCTCAGCTGCTTCGAACATACAAAAGTTGGTTGGAATCAATCATAGTGCCTTTGTTCAAGAACAGTGATGTCAACGATGTTAATAATTGTAGAGGGATTTCCTTATGCTAAAGACTAAATTATAAATAACAGACTAAAAGAGTGGATTAAGGTCAATAATATTACTGGAAACTATCAAGCAGACTGTGGGTCATATTTTCACCTTACTTGCTGCACTACAAAACAGTTTGTCAATTGACAGAAACTGTATGTGACTTCCGCTGGCTTTGAGAAAATGTTTGATATCAAGAAAATTAGTGTGGCCAACACTTATTACCAAAAAATATTCAAAAATGAACACTCATGCTATTAATGCCTTGACCCAATTTAGCCTTGGTGTATGCAATAGTTGCTGCATTCCCGGAGGTACAGCAACAGCAGTGAGAATAAATTCAATAATGTAAGATTTTATGCATAATTTTATACGTACCTTTAAAAAAGGCCACAGAATAAATGAAAAACAGGATTCATCGATCATCTGTATTTTATTGGGATATTATCTGTTTTAGTCTACCGCTACAAGTACTGTACTGTGGATTCCACCCTTGGTAATGGCCTAGACCACACAAATTTCTTGGATCTTTTGCCATAGTGACATCAATGCCACATCCTATATTGAAAAAAAAAATCTTTTTGGATATAAAATTTAAATTTGAAATGACCTGAACTGGACAGGCCAACACAATTTTCCTCTAGAATAAAGGCAGGCTAAGTGAGATGAGAGATACAACAACACTCTTTTAAGGGCATAGGCATGTGATTTTCCATAATGGTTTGTAAGTTTAGCTTTGTCCAAACCTGGGCTTGTTTCTCTATCTCAAGAAACTTGGCTCTCTGTTCTGCAACCTGAGCTTCGATCAACTCATGGAATGTAGGCTGACGTTCTCTTTGCTGAGCATATGCCATCTTGAATGCATTTCCAATTATTGTGTTCAGTTCTGTAGCCTAGTAAGGGACATAATACAAAAAATTTAAAAAAAAATTATAGAAACTATTTAAATCTCATACTGTTTTGCTAAGAAATGTGCTAATATTCTTTTTATGTTGATCAATCATGCTGAGTGCTTGTCTGCAGATAAATAGTCCTTGATGTACAATGAAACTGTTATGTTATTCATGGGAAAAAAGGCAAAACTCCTAACACTTACATGACTCTGCAACTGTTGCTGGGACTGTACTGCTAATACTACATGTCAAATCACAACCATTATCAAGGACTAGCAGTGCCAAATGTCCTAAATGGGTCATGAAAACAAACACTGAGAATGAAAAAACAAACAAAAAAATACAGACAGTTATGCAACGAACTGTTCTTATTAGCAAAGTTGTGACTGTAAATGCAGTTTCAGCAAAACAGTTTAATTCCCACCTGGTCTGATGTCTGCGTGCTGAAGACATGGCAGTACTGCAGGTTCATCTGCCCTTTGGGCTCTCTAGCCAGGAAAGAGAACTGGCAGTGTTCAGGGTCACAAGTAGCGTATGCTATTCGCTTCAGCTCATGACACATATATAGTGTCTGAAAGCAGAAATAACCACAAATGTTTGGTATTAAAACGTTTGGGTAGATGTTGGGGAGGGGTTGGGGGGGGGGCTAGTTTTTTGGTTAACTTAGTGTTGGGAAGGAAGACAATTTAATGACAAGCCTAGGAAGGGCTCTAGACAGTCAAGGATATGGGGAAGCAATAAGCAAGAGGGAAGAAACTAGACCATCTGAAAAAAATCTGTGATGGCCAGACCTGTAAAGAGGTGCAAGATACATACGGTATGTATGTATGTATGTATGTATGTATGTATGCTGGATAATGGATTCGAAACCCACAGCTCTCTCCACTGGTGATAAACACATAACCACTATGGTACAGGCCACTCTTACAAGGATGGAGGGGGTGGAGTTGGAAATAAAATTAAGAGTTCTGAGTTACCATTACATAGGAACAAACAACAAGCTGGGAAATGTTCTTGAAAAACACTGCAGTTACTGAAAGAGGCCAATGTTTCATTAAAAAAATAGGCCATAAGCATGTTTACTGGAAGCAGTGACACTATTGTTATTTCAGCAGCGTTCCCCACGGCTCTAAAATATGAGGATAACACTCATGTCCAAGTCTAAAATTCTGAGAGTGTTTTTTTCAATTTTTGGGGGTGATGATTACCCCAAATAATATTTTCCATCAATGTCTCATCACAAAAGAAAATTATTAAATAATCTTTGTAATTACACAAACAATCCATACTGAGGAACTGGAATGTTCCAAATAACACTGGCGGTAATTATATGCCAAAAACACAGGTGGTGGCTTGATAAAGAAAGGGTACAAATCCATTTTCTCTTCTCTTTTTGGATACTCAACACAAACCCACCAAACATCTGCTTGCACACACCCTTTACCTGTAAATCACTGCTGTACACTTTGATACCATCCAGAGAAATGATCAGAAGTACTTTCTTGCTCTTAGTCACAGACTGCAGACATAAAGACAAGAACAGAAGATTATTAACCTCCCTGCTGCTTGCGCAGAAACATGTATACCTATTTCCACATGTACACGCCTATGTGATTGGTGAATAGTAGTGTTGAAGGCTGCTTAAAATCCACTTTTCACATCTAATCACACACAAATACTAAAACAATATTTTTTTAAATCCAGGAACATTCTGATTTTTTTCACCTCCTCCTTCGACACTATCACGTGTGCACATGCACAGAGCTCCATAATCATACATGCACAGCCACATATACATGCCTACACATGTATGCACAAGCCATGCATGGACAACATCCTGCCCTCAAAAGATTAGTGTAAGGCAGTCCTTTACGAGTTTTTTTTTTCTGCATGTGTGATCACCAGAATGCCTGAGACTTACAATCAATGTGCTTTCTGCAGTTGGTCACATAAACAATTTAAGGATGATTTGTTATGTTTGAGACACATACAGCTTGCTGCCACATGCTAACAGGATGTGTTCATTGTCAATATTAGTTATGCTGCATCCCTTGGGTGTACAAGAATAAATAAAATTCTCAGACTCATTCTATTCCACATCCAAGTAAGTGAAATCCACGGTTTTGAGGGGTTAACACTAAACTATTTGATTAGAAAATTCCATTTAAAAAAAATACCCCGAGTGCCAACATGTGTGGCCGACACTAAAATGGAAAATGGCTGTATCCCTTCCAACCTCCTCAAAAAAAAAAAATCTCTACCTCCCTTGACTGTGTTATGTACCTTTACATCTGTTTTTCAAAACAAAAACAGGGAACCCATTCTTTACAGTTAGGACAAACCCCTCAGTTCAGCGCTGCCTGCTGCTTCCAGAAATACTTTTCATGGCAAAACATGACCTATTTCCCAGACTGCTTCAACCCTTTCTCCTTTCATACCCCTCTCCCTTTGGTAAGGGAACCTTACATTTAGCAGCTGTGGCCTCTACCTTGCCTGCAGTGTATCACCCAACCCTCTCATAATCTCTTAGCCAGCAACACACACACACAGCCAATAAGGTGAACAATAAATAAAACTGATTTTTAACAAGTTACGCCTCTCGGTATTCTACTTTCTATAGCGACATTCAAGGGCAGAAAGTAACAGCCAAACACTTCCTGAAGACAAAAATGGTGATTTGGGCGGAGAGCTTTCAAAAGTTTCTACTAAAAACATCTACACCATTGCCTCTGTGTATGATTGCATACCTAGGGCCTCGGTGGTGATTATTACTAAAACAACGCTAAAGAAAGGAAGGGAAAGAAATCAGCCGAGCGTAGATTTTGCGAGGATCGAACTCTGTCGCTTACTATTATTCGGTACGGGGCAGATCTTATGCTTTCTATGCGACTCTCAAGTTGCTGCTGTAAGCGGCGAACAACTGCAGCGTAGTCGCAATTGACAGCATTGTGTAGTCTCATTCTAGCCACAAGACTGCTAGCAGTGAACAGTTTGGTTGGTTAGCCAACGGAGTTTACAAAACACATGTGGTCAGGATCGTTTCCACTGGCCGCCACTATCGAAACATAACCCACCACCCACCACCACCACCCCCAAAAAACAGCGACATCTGCCATCACAATCTATTACCCCATCTCCATCCCTATCTCCCCTCCATTTCTCTTCGGCCCTTAATGGAGGATTGTTCTTACCATCATAACGCCTTCTGCTGTGTGCTAGCGTCAAAGAGGGAAATAATTTAAATCATAAATTGCGACGAGGCGGATAAAGCAAAGTCGGGGAAATCAAAATGCCGTCTGCAATGTCAAGGACGCCAGCCTGCGCTGTCGGCATCTGTCAGGGTTAGCGAACGCGTGTAATGTACGTGCGTGCACGCTCTCCTCCAAGTTTCAGGTTTAGGACGGATAGACGGGCGCGCCCGCGTGCACCGCATGCACCCCAAGTGTCAGACCTTGCCAAAGGCCACAAGCTGCAAAGAATTTGGGGGTGGGGGGAACAACAGCCAACTATGCGTGTGACTCGCTCAGTCCTTGCTCTGTGGGGCGCCTAGCAGACGCGCAGTGTATCCGCGAGTGTCTTTGGGCCCGCTGGTCGCGGGGCGCTTGCATGTGACGTTTGTTTGGCACGGTCCTGCTCTCTGTGACTCTCGGTAACACTGGCCAGCCTCGCCCTCTTGCGATAAGCTTTGGCACAAAAGAAAACAGGCTCTCTCCATTTCTGCCAATTAGATTAGCACAACATAACCCCCCCCCCCCACCAACTCCGTCCCTAGTTCTCTAAATGACATGCTTACCCCTAAATAAACAGAAACCCACACTCTCCCTCCGTTCTCTTGCGATATGCTTAGCACTAAACAAAGACACCACCGCCTCTGCTCGCAATAAGCTTATCATAAAATAAAGACATCCTCGCTCTCTTTCCCCTCTCTCCGCTCCCCACACTCTGCCAGTGCAACTTATCATCAAGATGGATCAAGGTTTGACTCTGGACTCCGCCACACACATTTCCTTCCGAGTCCGCATGTGTGACAGCCTATAGGTGTGTGGATAAGGCAACGAAAAAATAAATAAGGGGACATTAAGTAGAATAAACCATGATTTCAAACGTTTGTTACCACAGCAAACTGACACAAATCAACATTAAAGTTTAAGATTATTAGTAAATAAAATAACAGTGTAATGAAATGAAAACTAGTATTTCATGTGTATTTAAAGACAAGGAACAAAGCGGGCAAATGGATCGATCGGACTTTGCAGACAATTGACAGACATACGTTTAAGAACTCTAGATCAGTGTTTTAGCAATTAAAACTCTGTAAACAGATCGCGGAGAAACTTCAAGGAACTACATAAACGTGACGAGGGCATGCGGAGTAAGGCTCCAAGATAGTGGGATAAATATTCTCACAACACCAGCACATTCTGGATATGGCACTTGTCTACAGGTCCACCCGTTTACAGTATCCTGAGTGTACCCACCGGTACTACACCAACCAGCCGTAAAGTGTACCCACCCATAATACACCAACCAGCCGTAAAGTGTACCCACCCATAATACACCAACCAGTCGTAGTGCTGTAATACATCAACCAGTCATAGGGTACCCACCCGTAAAGCCTGCAGCTGTGACTCCACCACCCTGGCTCTCGCATCCTCGTCGGTTCCCGTCACAGAAAACGACCCGATGTACTGCAATACAAAAAAATCGATACATATTACATTCGTTTAAAACACACACACACACACACACACACACACACACTGTCACATGTCACCCTAGGCTATTACCTGTCACTCCTAGGTAAGCCTTTTAGCTCCTCCCTTCGTAAGCTAGTAGGGGGAAGATATGTCATCACCAGGCTATCGCTCCGCCCTTTCTGGACACTGAGTGGCTAGCTGGAAGCTCGCCATTGGTCAGCGCCGTTGGCCGGCTCCACCGAGTTTCACCAGAACCGGTTTAGCCCAGTTTT
>SMGT01013928.1:1094660-1119874 GCA_004794575.1 Lanistes nyassanus | reverse complement strand
CCAGTTTCCACCACCACCAGCAACCCCGACTTAAAAGTTGTGGTTCGTACAGGCGTGGAGACGGTGTACTGCATTGTGGCAACTTCTGCTCACGTCGGTCGCGTAACCTCTAGTGACAGGTGAGTTTTGTGAAGTGCATACCACTTGAAGCCGTCAAAGCAGAGCCTTTTCTCGACTGTCCCCATAGACAGCAAATCCTAGCAGTCTCACCCTCTGACCTTATCGAGATCGTTCATACCGAGGTATGTCGTATGATAAGAAGAAAAAAAACTTCGCGAAAGGAGCAGCGCACTTTTTAAAATTTTTACTTCAGTTACATCGGTAGGTTAGAACACGGATTTAGGCCATTCCATCCCGTATATTTTATGTACACCTTTATAAAGAAGATATACGACCCCCACCCCCCTCCAATGCGACTCAGCCATAGACTGAGCGTACATCAGGTTCGCCTTGCATGCACATGGTACTTAAGTTCCCATCAACTGCATCATATAGGCAGGCTCATATGGCCACTTTAAAAAAAAGACAAACGTTCACGCCCATACACATGCAAGTATTATGGCTTTCCCCCGTAACTGCAACATCGTAGCACCCAATAATTCATTGCGAACAGACAAAAAAACCCAAAAACAAAGCGTATCAGTTATGGGAGCAATTACAGCACTTGAAATGTATGCATACAACCTGGCCCCGACATCTGCTAAGCAAGCCCAAACATCAGCCTCAGGGGTGGCAAGAGGAAACAACAGGAGAAACCAACCTCAAGGGTTGCAAGAGGAAACTACAGGAGATGTGTGGTGCTCACGTTTACATGCATGTCACAGCTGCCACCTTTCTCAGGGGATGCAGGGTTCCTAATCCATTAAAAAAATGAACTTTTAGTCCCACTCCATCCCACAGCCCCCTCTTTCCAACCCATTTGTGAAGACGGGAAGTTTGGCAGACTGATCGATCATGTTAGGTGTCTGGGTTTTTCCAGCTCAACCCTCAAACAGTCAGATGACCCCCGCGTCCTCTCGCAAGCCACAAGATTTATATGCCGGCAAGGAAGGCAGCCGAGTACTACGGAAAAGCGTTCGTTGGCTTGGAGGGAGAAAGGAGAGTTAGAGGTCACTAACAAGTCCAATCAGTTGAAAAGAGATCATCATATCACACTGTTAATAACCAGACAATAAAATATACGTGCGTGTTATAATAGTCTGTTGCCGCCCCCCACCCCAACCCCCAGCACAGCCGGTTTTGCCTTTAGTTCGTGGCACAGGCAGCGTTCCGGTACGCATAGCACAGATTCCCCATTTACACCTTCGTCGGCATCTTAATGAAGTTAGGCGAGGAGCACTCCTGCCCAAGCCGATGTTCAAAGCTTCAAGGTGGGCTCTCAGACAGGTGAGAGCGGCAACCAAAGCCCACAGCCTGCCCTCTACGTCCGGCGTGTTGCCGTTGCGGATGCAGTACGTGTGACATTGTGTCGACCTCAACACCGTGCTGCTTTGCTCCACGTTTTCCTCAGAAGAGTTTCAGATACGCGAGGGGCGTGAGCGACGCTAGGTAGGGACGTCGGAGCTCCTAGGTTCGACAACTAGGTGTCTCACGCAGACACTAATTTAGTATTGTTGAAAGGAGGTTGGGTGAAGAAATGGGGCAGTTATCGTTGTGCAAAATGACCAGCGTAGGCCAGAAAGTAGAGATCGACTTCCTGGACCAACTCAACACCACAGCCAATTCCCACCGCTCCCTCCTTTGGATTGTATATGTAGTTAGAATCTGCCTCTTGCCTCTTAAACCCTACTCCGTTCCAAGAACCAAGCTGCATCTTTCAACTTTCCCATCTTTCTAAAATCTCTCAGCCGCATAATGTACCGAAAAGAGCGTGGATTTATGTGATCATAAAAGTCGACTTGTATTTCATGCCAGTTTTAGAGCTTTGCTGCTTCTTGAAGAAATAGGGGAGGGGCGAAGGTATGAAATCTTTTTCTCAGTGATGAATAAGGCAATCCTCTATCTTAAATAAGCTATATTTCGCAAGAAAGATTGTTCGGCTCAGCTCCGGAAGGATAAAATCGATATCCAGACTGTGTGATGATACACCTTAAATGCTCTCTCGTCTTCCTGAACAGCTGCGAATACACACTGACAGCAAGACAGTACTAGGTAGTCCTACCTTGGGAATCCCCCCCCCCCCCTGTCTGTACTAGAACCTGAGGCTGTTTCGCCAAGGGTCATCAACAGGTGTAAAAAATAAAAGTGTATGGCAAGTGCACTCGTGCCAGTTCATCCCAGGTGAATCAGTTGGTAAACAATTTCATGCGACAGGAAAATACTTGCAGAATTCAGTACAATAAACACACATCTGCAGGACCAAAAATGATGGTTGTTCGAAATCTTCCAAGACACTTTCACCCTTCATTGTCTTCCTAGTCATTATCTGCGGTGTCACACACACAAACAGCAGAAGAGGAAGGTGAAAAGAAATATCTGCCCACAGAGCTGCTCTCCCTCCCTCTACCTGTGACTTGTGACTTCCGAGCCGGAAAGTCTTAACTCACTTTCTAACGTACCTGGGAAGGCTTGCATAAGCGTTCTTGTCTCCTGTTCATTTGTAAAGGTGCACGTAAAATACACAGGACGAATGATCCTTATAACCGCCCTTATGACCGGAAGAGCAGATACGAACGCTCATGCAAATCATTCACGAACCCTTATTTTCACACATAACCTCGGGCACATCTCTACCTCTTTTTCACGTCTCTCGGCAGGCGGTCGTACATACCATACCCTCGGCACCAGCCATCCGCCGAGTTGTGTTTTACAGACAAAATGAAAGCAAGCAACGCTAAGTGGTGCCAGAGCTTCCACAGTCGACCATAACAGCTCTGAGGTCACCAGTTAGCGTCTCTCCATAAGACTCCCCAGCCCTTTACACCCACTATCTTGCTCGCACGACGGCACAGCCTTGCCATATAAGAGATCGAGACACTGAGCTAAAAAGGGGTGGACAGAGCTTTTAGAGAGGTCCCATCACTCGGTGCATCAAAGCAATACTGCCGATTGCGTGGTCACAGAAGCTTAAAGAAAAATACCGGTAACAGCAACCAAGAAACACCAATGAGTTGCCGGTTAGAATTAATTAGGACGATAACACCCCTTGTGATTCTCTCTGGGAGTTTCATCCGTTCAAAATACCGTGGACAATACGCTGTAAATGTGCTCACACGTTTGCCCCACCATGGTGACAAACAAAATGCTCTGAGTAATCCACACAACGCAGATGGAGCAAAATTAATGACTTTCAATGTAAAGCATATGCGAGGAAGCTTTCTTTCTGATGCTGAATGTTAAGCTTTCTTTCTGATGCTGAATGTTAAGCTTTCTTTCTGATGCTGAATCTTTACACCTGACAACGACAGCACAAATCTACAAATAAAACGGTCCAGCAATAAGACGATTTGATTCACCAACAGCTAGCTCTGTCCTGAGCATGCGAATGCGCAACGGGCCGCCAGTATTTTTCAGCGCCCTCCTGAAGCCATTAGCTGATGCTGACTTCACACGGTTCTATTACATTCGTCTGAAACAAACGTCATCTGCCAGATTTTGACTATTGCTATACAAAGCTTCGCCTCTACGTGACTCCAACAGTTTACTGTATGCTTAGAAAACCTGATCCAGTTTGGATGAAATTAAATCACACTGGGTTGGGTTTTTTCCCCAAACAAATTCACGACTATTGGGCTTCTACTGCTTTCACTGGACGTACAGCCGGCACAGGCACAGGGAAGTGCTCTTCTGCGGATTGCAGCGGCCTGGGAGTCAGCATGAATATTTCCCTATTTTGCATCGAACCCGACGACGACTATCCAAAAGTTTGAAGAGATAAGAGATAGCAGGTACGAACACTGAAGCAGCTCGGGGCCCTAATAACAACGACTGTCTCCACCTCCCCCAAGCTCCAGTCGACTGCCATCAACTATCTCCGAGGCAGAGAGACTGACGTACGTAGTCTAGAGGTTCAGAGGTTGACATCCTAGTGTGGGTGGGGTTACGCAATAACGGGGTAGCAGCGCGGTGGACGACACAGTCCAAAGCCACTAAAGATGGCATTACCGACTGGCGCGTGGCAAAATCACGCTGGCACGTAATTAACCATTTATCTCGTGAGTCAGTGGTCAGACTTAACCCCGTGGCTTAGCTGAGCTCAGCAGGCATGCACGCAATACCGGGGCCTCTCTCCGGACCCCATTTACTGTTTGACATACCGGACTCTCCATTCCGACCCAGTCTCTCCGTCCATTTTTTGTGTATTCATTACTCTGGGGCCGTATGTATATATATAAAATATGCATGTGCACATACGTCTATATATACACACTAACATTTAAGCATGCAACAATGACAAGGTTTCACAAAAAACTGTAACACCTCAAAAGAGTGGTCACTATAAAAAAGACCAAAACCAAAGATCAGTCTCTCTCTCTCTCTCTCTCCGTGTGATGAATGCCGTCAACGAGCTGAAATCCTAAATAGTGCTGGACGAAGCCGTATTTTTGCTTAAAGTCTGGAATTTGATTAACTCACAAAACATGTTTCAAGAATTAACCATGATTGGAACCACAAAGCAAAGAGTGTAGCTGTCTGCCTGAAAAGACAGCTGTGACTTCAGCAGTGATAAAAGAACAGGCAGTCTCTCAGAAAAAACAGGGAAACTAGAAGTTGGAAAATCCTTGTAGGAATATCAACGTCGGAGCTGAGATGTCTGTAGAATTTGAAAGCTGCTGCCGGGGACAGCGACGCCACGGCCAGACGCTCCAGGAGAAGGCAGACCGCACTCCCTTCCCCACCCCCAACCCCTCAATGAGACCCAGACGGCACGTCGATGAAGTCTTATAAGGTGCACGCCCACTTAACCTTCCTTAGACCTAAGATGGCTAAACAAAGAGCAGAAACTTCTTCATTGCTTGCTGTAATGCGTCACCCTTTCCCATCCAGTTACGACAGACAAGTGGGCAGGACATCGTAATAGTAATCTCGGACCGCCACGGAGAGGGTCGATAAACGTGAAAGTAGGAAGGAAGGTTAAGGGGGGAAAAAAACTCAAAATCACATACACTGCTTTGGGGACTGCTTCCGTGAAGCAGTTGTCTCCTTTAACTTAAAGGAACTCGGGTTTAGATTATGGGGAAGCAGATGGCCGAATGGTTAGAGCGGGAAACCCGAGGCAGGAGTGGCATTTACGGAAACTTTTTGAGTAAATAAAGTAGCTTTGCAGTTTTGGAAAAGTTCGCGCAAAAACTGCGAGCTCCTTGCTTACGGCCACCCCAAAAGGAAACGATTCCTACCTACGCTTTACAGTTCGTCTCATTGTTTCACCTGTCCTTGTCAAGGCGTCGGGTTCTCCTCATTGAAGTTACACACCCGTGGGTTCCTCGTACCTCGCTACCAGCTGAGGGCTTAGCTTTGCTAAATGCTACAAACCCACTGCTCCCTTCGAGTGCATCTAGAAATCAACATCCAGTTTAAAAACTGCATTATTTCTGCCGACACCTCGGCGGGTAACCAAAGTTGTCTGAGCGTGCTTTTCACTATATATTGTTTGTGTAAGGGTATCTTCTAGGATTTGCTCACCTCCTGGCATCCTCTCATTTTATTTTTTTATCTAAAGCGTTTCCCGTGAACGTGGTATTGTATCACCTTGGGAATTTAACTCAATATCGTATCCTGTCCACGGGACACTAATCCGTAATCGCAATGACGAACTCAATCGAACATGAACGGACGCACCTGACCTCCGTGATCCAGTACGGACAGGTCGAAAGCATCATAAAGCAGGTTGTGCAAATTCACCGATCTGAAGAAGACCGATTCACATTTCTAGTCTCAGAAACTGGGGAGGGGGGGATTACTACTTCCTCATCTTCCCCATAAAATTCCTTGCAGGTGCAGCTTAGGATTCATAAAAGTATGCACTGTTTATTATCTGGCAACCAATGTTCCTAACATATATATATATAGCTGAAGAAGCCTGAAGATCAGGCTATTTCAATCAATAGGTTCGTATAGGCCACACCAGCATTCACTCTGAGTCTGAATAACCTTGTACATGGTACTAAACAAGTCTGCAATGAGCATGTAGGGGGTGGGGGTAGGTGGTAAGAGGGAGAGGGAGAGAGAGACAATCATGCTGGGAACAACTGCTGTTTGGTTAGGGGTTTACGCCGCTTAGTCATTCGTTGATGACGTCACTAAGAGTTCGCGCGCACAGCGTGCGGCTGTTGTCAAGCCAGATGAGGCAGCGAGGATGGTAAGAGATCACTTTGTCAGTCACCGTCTCCTGCGGGCGAGGACTGAGAGTGGTGACAGATACCTGGCCTGCTGTCAGTGACACCTGGGGGTCCGATTTCTTCCCTGCTTTTGACACATCCTAGCAGGGGTATAGGTACAATCAAAGGGACTGCAAAACTAACCCAGGTCAAGGAGCGGCAATCGTAGCAATATGTATTTCAACAGCAGCTTGAAACCCCCTCCCCCCACAACAATAAACAGGATCAGATAGAGCCAATCGGCTTTTCCGGCAGAAAAAATTAATAATTTTGATAAATGAGTCAGTGACCCCTCTAACCCCAGCCGCTTAACAACATACCACCCACTTCTTTTCTGCCTCTATCCCCCTAGGTCCCTCAGTCTCTTTGCACTCTAAATGTTTCCTCCTATGTCAACCCTTTTATAGGAATCAAAGGGACATCCTTCTTTTTGTAGAATGTTCAAAGAAACCATTAGGTAGCTTCTTAAGTGAGCAGCTCCTAACACTGTTCATGGGTACCTTGCCAACAACCTTTCCTCATTATTTATATCCTACATTATGGCAACTTATACATGCAGCTTGGAGGTTTTCTGCAACCTCTTCTACCCTTGAAATCTCCACTTAAAAAAAGGTGAAAGGTTTTCAAGAACTCCTTAAAACAAGAAATCGTATGCTTCCAGCTGGGGATGCTCTGATGTGCAGTTTTATTATGCAGTACATGTATATGTACATGTCTCATCTATAAAAACAACACTCCGGAAGAATTAAAACCAGGCATCATTTATTTGAAATAAGAGCACACCTGTAGAACACTGCACTACTGATGTTTTCTTTTTCAGGCAGCATTTCTGTCGCCGCTACTGATAGGAAAACTATCAGACTACTGTTTCCAGCTGAGGCTAAAAATACATGCCCATGCAAGCCTAGGCAATCCATCCCTCCAGCGACCTCCACTGCCACATATTTAAAAGGGCGCCGCGCCGCCAGAACAGGTCCCCAAGTACTGGACATAATCTATTCACAAAGCCATGGATTGGCTGGTCTTGCAGACACTGTCTGTAAAAGCCCTCTGCATGCCTGTAAAGCTGTCTGTGGCATTAGCTTCCACACCAGTGTCAATGAAAGGGGAATTCTATACCACTGCAGAAGTACTGCCACAAAACATATAAATTAGCAACTACCAAGAACTGCTCAAACCAAATAAAGATAACTATAGCTAATCATTTGTCACTGCAAACAGTCTCAAACAACCTGTGCCCTTCCATTTGTACATTGAGGTTACAAGTAAACAATGTCTTGCAGAAAACCACCCGGAACACAGCTATTTCTCAGGAAGAAGGGAAGGTCTGTTGATGTCAAAATGGCATGTCCCATTTAACAGGAGGTGTCTGGCAGATTCAAACTTTTCCCAAATAATAAATACAGTTCACACAGGTTAAAAGGCACACCTGGAAAAAGATGTGACATGCTTGTAAATATAAATGGAAGCATGCTTACATTCAAAGCTTGGTTCACCTAGCTAAATCCAAACAGATAAATGTGCAGTACATTTATGCAAACAAACAAATGACATTTTGCCTAGTTTTTCTTTCAATGCCTTTTCTTCAGGCAAAAATAATAAACAAATACCCACTCTGCTATATATAATAAATACTGTGTACTGTTGTTGCCATGCAGTCAGCTAAATACAGGCAGACAGTGTAAAGATCCTACTAACTGGTACATTTATACATTAAAGTATAAATTATTAATATTAAATAGTAAACTGTTTTATAAAACTAAAAAGGGAAAATAGCATAGTCATGAATCTCTTCCATATAACCTCTTTAAAGCATGGTAGAGGTTTTTAAATGTTTAACCAAATATAAATATTCTGTTATGGCACACCACATAAAAATGGTTTAATTAATATATGTACTATTTAAACAACAGTAAATTAAAAACTAATAACTGAAAGCTCATAAATCAAATTTAAAAACAGATAATTGAAGCCATTTCGTCTGCGGTTTCTCTGTCACTTCCCTATGTATTCAAACATCTATAAAGAAATCCTCAATAATCATCATGTATCTACATATATATTTAATAATTTTAAACCGGCACAAATTCACCTGTTTACTGCTGTTGCAGCACACAGATATAGAAGAATTATTTTTCTGCATTGCAAATAAACCAGGGCATCTTCACCATAGCAAGATCTCACAGGCTCTTGGCAATCAAGTTATGCTAGTAAGTATATGTACTATATTTTGTCAGAAATATCAAACAATAACAAATGCCAATAATATGCATGTTTATGTAATTGTGTGTGCATTTGAAGTAAGCAGATAGCAAGGTTAGCAGTTATTTATAATCGATGTAACTTACTTTCAAATTTCATATTACACGGTCAAATACTGAAAAAGGGGCGGGGAGGGGTCGTTGATTGGAATGAATGTCTCTCATCTGTTTCTAGTTCTATTGTTAATATTGTTAGGTCTTACCTCTGCTGGACTGGAAAAAGTCGCTGAATCTGACTTAGAAACAGAGGCTGTGTGCGATGGGGTATGTTTGGGACTGACAAATGCCCCGTCTGGTAATTCCTCCGGGCGAAACTCATCTCGTGTTTGTCGGCTGCTGCTACAGCTGCTGTCTTCGGTCCGTGAACTCTTTGCCTGTTGCAGGACTCGAGCGGTGTCGGAACGCTGGTATTTTTCCAACTTTTCTTGCACTTCTTGCATATCTTGCTCCTCCATCTGTTTTCTGGCTTTTGCAAAATACATCCTGGCCAGGGTTCTCTATGCACATACCGCCAAAACGACATTCAGCACAACTTATGATGGGTACCCATAACGGACTGCGCTCTCATTGTTTTCGCCCCTCGCCATCTTGGGAACCAGTCGATGCTTGGTCATCACTTCCGGGTCGCCTAGGTCACACGATGACCTTTCCCCGCGGTTGAAAGGGCGATAGGGATCACAGGGGTAAGATTTCATAACGTTCTTACCTATAAAAAGATCTTACTACGCTGTAAGTTCAAATGATAGGAACGGCTATGAAGATGAATGAAGGAGCAGTCAGATACGACTTTCGCCTAAGCTCGCGTCGTCTGCTTCTGGATTCTCAACAGCGATCGCTCAACCGGCTATAAATAATGCTGCTTTCTCGGATGAAAAATGCAAAGTCTACACACTTAACTGAGCGATTTTTCTTTCCTGTCGCGCAGGTTATTACCAGTGCATGTGATAATGTTTAAAAATAATAACACCTTGACTGCTGAGAAGATCATATGCCACTTTCTGTGTTTTGGCTTCTCGCCTTCTTAGATCTATCTGTTAGCGCACGTTTTCGCTGTTCTCTCATTGATTGACCCTACTACCCATGCCAACCACGCGTGCAGCAGGTGAGGAAAAGACAGATAGTTGGAAGAAGACGAGTATTCTTGTTCGCCACCGGTATATATTCATTTCAATCTGCCATATCACAAGTTGCAAATATACAGGCATCACGCCATCAGATAATCATCCTTTTCCCTTTTTGTCTGAAAATCCCACTTCGATCGTTATATCTGCCAACAAAAGTCCTCTCCCCCATCTGCCTTCACTTCTCCCCCTCTTAAATCCTCACTCAACGTGTTACATCGTTTATAAAATTGTTCACACGCCACTATACCCATTTGTGCACTCGATCCCCACCTTTTCACTCACCATATAGATTATACACGGCCCACAAGGAGGGCAGGGCCTGCTAGCGCAGTAGTTTAAAGTAGTGCTTGCTATTCTATGGAAAGAGTGTCATCAAGGATACAGATCAGACATGTGGGCTCAGACAAATGGTCTGTGGGAGTTCGACAGAGGTCCTGACAAATTCAAGATGCCCGAGACTGCACGGCTGTCACTATACTGAGAGTTCGTGGTGATGATGTTCTTGACACATTCTCCAGAATATTCTCCAGAATGACATACTTCGGGGTGACAACCAGAAAACATCCTTGTAGGACGTACTCGGAGTTTAATAGAATCCCGCGTGTGCACGTACTATCTCTGCATTTAACGCCTGGGGTTTTCTCCAGGCACTACGGTTGCTTCCCCTTTCCTTTTCCTGCTGCCCCCACGCCTTCACCCCCAGGGACGTTAAACAATAAAAACCAGCCGGGCAGACAACATCAGTGCCGGACCGTGTCAGTAACTGGTGACAGAAAGGTTCATCGGGCGATGAGGGTTTAACAGGTGCTATGCTGAACAAAGGAAATAAAACCAGAAACATGCCGTATCCCGTGACTCAACGCCTCGTGCAGGGAAAACCAAGATAAAGAAGGCGTGAAGTTGGTAAACTCAGCTGCTCTGTGTCCTGCATAGAGAAATGCCTCAGATAATTGAATCCCAGAGTCGAATATTGAAAGCAGTGTCCGACGTTCACCGGAATAAACTAACTATAGCACGCTTATGTTACTGGAATATCGAATGCCTAACAAAATGTCCTGACAAAAGTTGAACGATTTTCCTGAGGTGGAGGGTGAAGGGTGGGAGGAGGAGGCTATCAGAAGTTACCGTTTGTACCCCATCCCCCCAACAAAAATGATTGTAGAGTCACCAGAGTGAGGGTGGGAAGCTCTGTAGTGATAATACTTCAGTTAATCAGAGGTACTGAAAAAAACCCTATACGCTAAAAGCTTTCCGGACAAGTGACACAGGACTAATCACACATAATGTTTAATTTTTGCCTACTTAAAGTACCATAAACAAAGTGCTACCATTTTAGCATGGGTAATAGCTTGTCCTTCTCTCACTCGGTCACACATTTATATAAAAAAAAACAAGATCCGAAAGTAAACGGCGCAGCGTATGCTTTGTCTCCGTACGCTCTATGTGATCTGTCCAACCGGAGTGCGATTTTGGCATACGTGGGCTAGCTTTGTCCTTTTAGTCCGGGTTTGTGCATATTGGAAGGGAGATAACTTTCTATCGCCAGCTACCCTCTTTTGTTATCTACCTTATCTGTGCTCACAATTTGAATAATCGTACCAAAAAAAATTTCTTGGTGGTATTATATGTAAGAGTTTGCAAAATTTTTATTTTTAGTAAAGTGACTGTGTGCCAAGAAACGTGTACCTGTCCTCTCTTTGTGCTTTTCGTCTTCCGTGAAATACTGTAGCCTGAGCTGTCTACGTCCACTGCATCAGTTCTTTGTTTCACACACCAAATATTATGCCGGAATTTACTATCGATCGTTTGGTAAATGAGCTGATTTTGTGGGTCAGACTTAACTCTTCAAATGATATCATGTCTGCATCTTATGCGTCTTAAAGAAATGACTCTGGCACTGTATATCGTTAAAAGAAAACCGAAAATAAACAATAAGGGAAAGGTGGCCTTTGCAAAACTGACGATTTAAGTGCGCATTACACACCACAGTATATAATAATGTTGCGTGCATTAGTATTGATCAAAGCTGGAGTTAGACACTGGCAAACCATGTGTTATTTAATGATGACTAGTGATGTAGACTATCGTTTACAGCTTATAGATCTCAAGTAATGTGATGAACTCAACCCGGAGTCGATTTCACTCGTTAGTATAATATGTTGCTGTTGCTGGTTTTTTTCCACAATTATTTTTATCACCACGACTGCACGGTCCTCGCTACAGGGAAAGTCTTTCTCTTGAATAGGAGCAAGATTACCTCCCCTGTATCATTGTTATACGCTTGCGCGTTCTCACTGACGATTGGCTGGCGAGAGTTTTCATTCAATGAGCACTCGCACATGGCTTGCATTGACACAAAAGATGATTCTGGTGGCGAATGGAAGGAGCGCCTAACTGCAGGTAAAGAAACGCGAAGACTTCGCCATGCTATTTACAATGCATGTTTTTATTTTTGTGTCTGCAAGCTGAGGTAAAGGTCCTGACGTACGCATCTGTTTTGTGAACTTCAGAGAACGAATCGGGAGATGATGTGAGTGGAGTAGGTCAGTCTGTGGGAAGCGAGAGAGAGGGAGGGAGAGTAAGAAAGATTGAACGGGGGAATTTTTACAGCTAACACTTTGCAGGGCCCTAGTCAACAAAGGGCCTTCGTGATGTTTGTGTCAGGTCTTTCAGCCTCCCTTCGCTCGGCGTTTTTACTCGTGTGCGTAGCTACCTCTGCCGTATCTGCGTGCGAGTGTGACGGGCTTAACTTGGGCGGAGAGGAACGGAAAGGGCCAAGGGGGGGAAGGCGTCGTTAAAATCACTCATTGAAACTCACGGCATATCTCTAATCAAGTGTTTGAGTTTACAAAAGACTTCACATGACAGGTAAGGGTCGTCGGGGTGTGTGTCGAAAACTATTGCTGTATTTTTTGCCATTTTAATTAATACACAATTGTTAATGCCTCCAAATTTGTATGTATCCCGGCCTCCCCATTCTCTCTCTCTGACCAAACAGTTGTCCCGACCGCAGTAATGCTTAATACCTGAAACAAAAATACAATTATTCTGTTTTTTGTCTGTATCAAATCTGCAAATAGTATTGCCAGGTAGTCTCAAAAGGCACAATTTTTATATATATATATCAAGGTTATTGTTTGTTGCCTGCAATAGGTTCTCATACTCTAGCAACCAGTAGGTTCTAATCACTGTATCAGTTATCACATCTGTGTCATGATGATTAACTTTCAAGAGGGTATTTTGTTGGAGAGCTACATTACAGGCCACATAGTAAAAAAAAAAAAATCAATAATGGTTTTAGTTTTGAAGAGAGTAAGAAAAAAAGACTGAGATGAAAGATAAATTTAAAGATCGAACATCTGGAGTTTTGATCCTCATGCAGCTGCTGCTTTTAAAAAGAAAGCATTTACAGTTTGGCTAACTTGTACATAGAAATTTGAGAGCTGAAACCAACTCTTGTTTAAAGTATATTACGTTAGCCATTCAAGCAGAAAGCCTTTGTCTCAAACGCCACGAGGTGCACACTTTCCATTCAAACACAAGCAAACCCCAGCAATGGAAAATGATGCTCTTATAAATTTATACAAGAGGATATTTAAAAAAAGAATTGAGAGCCACTGTGGCATTGAGGCTAACAGTACTCATTTCAGAAATAGAAGCCATTTACCTTACATTGTAAAGTATAAACACCTGCACGCACTTATGATCCAACTGATTGCAGTATTTAAAAAATTGAATAATTTAAAATCAAAAACAAAAATGATTAGAACTTGTCTGCGGTTTGTGGATCAATGAAATTAGGGACAATTTTAAGATTTGTTTTTCTCTTTGAATTTGAAAACAAAACTCAGCTAGCTGTTACGTAAAAGTCTATTCAAGTTTAATTTATTTTGGACATTTTAAATAATTTACTCCAGCTTGTGTAACTTCAGATTTCTAAAGCTGTAGAAGCATAGTGTTGGGTGATGGTATCAGATTCAGCATTCAGCAAAATAAAGCTTTTTTTTTTTTAGGTGTGATTGTTGATTGTAGAAGGGGGCGGGCATTAAAATCTTTCACTCACCTGTGGGCGCTATTTCTTCATTCAAATACAGGCAGCACTTAGAAGTTGATTGTTAGTGTTTATATTTTAAACTGAAAACAGCTGAGAACTGTACTGTCATTTGTACAGCATAACTGCACATGCCTCAGATGCAGAAATCATACTTTATCTGTTTGGTTCAGATGTGCGAAATTTATGACAATTTTCAAATCATGTTATGATCACTAGATTTTATTTTTGGAAGCGTTGTGGCTAGTGTTTTTGCCAGAATATGGCACAGATTGGGTTACACATACATTATTGATTTCCTTGCAGCCATACACTGTAAACATTTTTGCTATGCAATGGATGTGTTAGGGGGTCTGATCAGGCAGTGCAGTTCTTGGGTTATTGCACTGCTGGTAATATTGCATGCTGTAAATTCATTTTAAGTGCTTGTGTGAACAATGACTTTTGATGGCCAGCAAATGTTGACACTTCTTGACAAAACCCAGGCCACTACAGTATCTCACGTTCATTCAATCCGTTTTGTCTTGAGAGAGTGGAACCTACAGAAGAACAGTATATAACTCTGAAATTCATCAAGACTTTTCATTATAAAGAAAAAAATCATTTTCCTGTTTGATTATTAGAGTTCAAAAACTTATTTTGAAGTCTTCTTTTGATATTACAGCTTTTTTCACATTATTGAATGGATCATGTCAATTGCAGTGGTGCATTATGCTTACACAGAGTTATCAAATAAGGCAAACCCTGTATGTGTTCAGTAAGGGCTAGAGTTGGGGCTGATCCTTAACCTGGGCAGTAATCTAAGCCACTCCTAAATTTTACCATAATTTATCCTTCACCCTGTTAGCCACAACATCTTTGGCAATGAAACCAAAGTGAACAGTCTTAAGCCTTTTCTGAGTTTTCTCCAATGTTAATAATCTTCTAACCACAATTTGTTCTGATTGTTAAGTGACGTCTGCTATGCCATTATCTACCATTCTTTATCTTGCATTTCTTTTTACACAATTTTGTACAAATAACTATTTTGAGATCAAGCGAATATCAGCAAGTGGGCAACAGGTTAAAATTAAATCAAGTAGTAGGTCCCCAGATTTGCTTATTGGTCTATATATATATATATTAAAGACAAACACAAGGATTATAATTTGATGACCAACAATATGATTTACAAAGACCCAGTGATTTGTAGTTGTGAGGATAGACTCACCACCTCGCGTCTTGCTAGAGTGTCATCTAAACATCCAGAAGAGGGAAGAACTTCAAAAATGCTATGCAATCTTGTCCTGAACATACAATCCTCTCTAATCCCTCCCCCCCAAAAAAAGATATGGCAATATATAATGGAACTGACAATGCAGGTGGTAAATGCCCACCCAGCTGTTAGATCTAACTCAATAAAATATTAAAAAGAGGATAGACAACTAAAATAGAATCCAGTATGCTTAGATTTACAAAAAATTGTAGGGAAAGGCATCAGAAATAAAAACCAAGTACATTTTAGCTTAACCAGTGAAACTCAAAACAAAACCTACAAAGATGGATAAAACTGCAGGACTGTATGTAAATAAATTTGATGTATATGTTATAAATACAGATTGTGAACACAATGTATAATGAAAATCAACCTGGTAATGTCAATGTATATAGTGTAAAATTGGTTAAGTTTATGTATATATTGTAGACAGAATTTGTGAAGCAAATTTTATAGTCGTGCAAGAAAGTCTAGCAGGAAGACACCGCACAGACATTACCAGTTTAGGACACCAGAACTACAGAACCCATTCCCCCAGATGCCCTTTCCTTTCCGCCATAGTCAAAACCATCACAAGATGGAACCACTTTCCATCCAAACACAACAACAACAAAACATAAGTTTCATGATGGTGACAATAATTTGATAATTATTAATATGAAGACTTATTTCAAATCAAATATCAAATTCATTTATCAATTCACACTTCGGTTTTACTGTAAAGTTTGCAACAAACAGCTGATCCTTCCTTTTTGATTGAGATTTGTAAAAATCAAACAAGTGACTCCTGCTTGGAGTATAATGTGCCAGCCACCATCTTGATCCCCAGATAAGTGTTTTTCCACTTTTGTCTTTCGCTTCTCCTGTTTTCTTCTTTGTACTCCATTTTAATCAATTTGTTTGTGTTGTGTGCCTCCCAGTGTTTACTTTGTCTAAGTGTTTAGCTTGGCAAAGTTTTCTTGTTGTCAGGACTTGAGATTTGTAGGCAATCTTTGTATCCTGGCTTTCTTCATGCCTTTCACATCATTCTAAGGCAGGTTTTATTTCAGATGGACCACAGATGTACATGTGTATGCACAGTTTTTCAGATTCAGTTACCTGTATTGAAACAGCTTGTACATGTGGTGATCTACTGCATAACTCTCACAGTAATGTGTCTAGTATTGGTCTAATGCTCTGCATGTCTTTATCTGGCTGTTATTGAAAGTTGGCCATGGGGAACATGTTTTATTGGTCTGTCTGTAGTGTACATGATAACATCTGATCAACAGATGGTGACTTGCTGCATGTTTTGCTCCTTATGAGTGGAAGTGATGGTTTCAGCAAGCAATGTGATCCATTGTTTTTAGGAGTTGTTAGTCTCTTGTCTGGCTGAGTCATCTGTACATAACCCAGCCGCTGGCTTCACACGAGGATAGAGAAGGATAGAGAAGGCAGTGTTCAGAACTCAAGAGAAGTGGATGTTTCTGATAATCAAAGTTTGTGTATCAGTGCAAGCTGGCTGCAATCTAGTGTTTGTTTTTTCTTCATTGTCTTGAACAGTGTTCAGGCTTTGAAGCACAGAGACAGACCAGAGAAAGAAGTTAGAAAATATGAGGAGGTGCTTTATGCACTGCTCAGGTTGCCATGATGATGAATAGTAGGAATGACTAGTTCTTTTTTTCCATACACACTTCCTAAAAAGTGAAGCAGTCTTGCTAAAAACAGCTGAAGGTTACAGAGTTTAGGAGCCAAGCAAAGCAGCTAGTACAGTAATGCAGAAAGGAGACAGATTAGTGAGCAAACTCTAGTGGCAGGCGCAGGTGGTTGGATCCATTGTTTCTTCCAGCTGTGGCTAGTATATGTGAGAGCTACAAACCAAACTGCACTGTCCAGTGATCTGCGTTTGACTTGCAGCAGCAGTTTGCAAACCTCTCTTAAGAGGGGCGCCTCCTTTTTTTTTTTTTGCTGCCTGTGGAGGTCCCAAACCGTTTTAACAATTTAAGGCAAGGCAAGGTTTATTCTTGACCCAAAAGGAACATGCAGATAAATACAAATTAATACAATGAGGAAAAGGACAAGAAGCTGTATTAGTACCGACACATCCAGAATACCAAGGTAGATATACTAGGAATACTAGGTAGGAAGTGTTAAGACTGAATACAGAAAGTTTTACTTTATGGATGATCCATACTAGCAGTGATGCAGTAAATTTTGTAACACGAAGGCAAGCTATACTGCCGGTCATATTGTAGATCATAGTTTAATGGCTTTTCATTTCTAATTTTTATTGCGTTTTTGCTTCCATCTTGTGAATTTAACAAAAATCTAATTTTTATTATTTTCTTGTTTCCATGTTGTGCATTTTAAATTTTAAAAAAAGACAATGCTGGATTCGTGTTAAACCATAGAATTCTTGAAATGTAGTAAAAGACTCTTATCCCTTTTTGTTAAAAGCTAATGTGTTTAGATCAATCCCTGTAGAGTTTCAATGAGCAAGAAAGCTGGAGAGAACAGTAGTCATGTGTCTGTGTTGCCAAATCTAGGTGCTGTGTAAATTACTAAATGGCATGCTTGAATAAGAAATTACTTGATAGCATGCTTGAATAATGCTTATCTCAGTTATCTGGCCTCACGAGTGTTTAATTTTGTTGGTAAAAATCACTCCTCCTTGCTGCTTAGTGGGATTATTGATCCAGTGTGTGGTAGTGGCCTGTGGGAAACTTCAACAGAGAATGGCCAGCAGCGGACTACAGACTAATCGGGTTTTTTGTAAACCATGATTTTTAGATCAGAGGGTTATTTTAACAGCATTGTCCAACCACCTCCCCAAGTCAGTGCAAATGTGACAGATACCAGGGTTCTTTTGACACGATTTAAAATCTTGATCTTGGCCTATATATATATATACTCCATATATATATATAGATAAAAATACACACACACACTGTGTATAAAAGAAGAAAAGTTTCAAATTCCTTACTTGATCCTTCCATCAGTAGTGATCAGGACTTGTAAGATAATGAGATATATCTAATCTCTTTTTCATTCTCACAAGATTTGATTTCCCTGTATTGTGTTGAATGTCTTATGTCTAACAGAAACTGTTCTGCAATATGGGTTGTGAGTGTGATTGCATGAAAAGCCTTCTCTCTAGATTGCCTTTTCTCAGTGTCTGCTGGATAGATCTGCCGTTACACAGTTACAGTGCAGTAACATTACGAGCCAGTGGTTCTGTTATGCCCTTTCTTATCCAGATGGACGTGCATCCAGATTTGCTAAAGGTAGTCCTGTGTATGTTTTCACAAAAAAGGGGTTGGGGTTGCTGATGTTCTCCCCTTTGACTGTAACTGCAGAGCTATCCACTAGTTACACTTTTCTGTCCATTCTCTTTTATCTGTCTGATATCTGCTGTTTTCTTTCATCTCTTCTCATCTTTTGGTCCCATTGCCTGCCTTTTGTTTTCTAGAAATTACTTAACTTTCAGATTGATTGCTCTCTAAAGATTTTTCTAATTATGTTTTACTGTATTTGTAAATCTGGAGTTTTAAAAAAATTGAGAAAATGCTCAATGTTTACAGTGCCTCCTAACTTTTTGTCCTTGTAAACATGTTTCATATTTGGTGGGTTGTTGAACTGATATTATATTACTATATATAGTGAGCTGTATACTGTGTATACATGTATCTGCTAACAGTAGGTAGGATTTTCAACTTGTTACAGTACTGATAAAACTTGACAGGGTCTTTTCAGTTGAGTGGACCTTATAAGCAATAAACAGACAATATATGTGTATACTGGGCAAATTAGGACTCACATTTGTCAGGTTAAGAAAGGCTATTAAGATGTGCTTGTCCAAAATACTATAGTCATTATTATCTGCAGTTTCCTAGTAATTTATTAAGGCATGGATATCTTGTTCAACAGATCAGTGGACGTCCATATTAGATGTTGTAGGTTCAAATCTAGCCGAAGTTGGTTGTTGGTTGGTTAACGTCCTGCCGCAAATTGGGTGCATATCAGGATGGTGGACTATAGGGGCGGGGGTGGTGGTGGGGGGGATGTGGTCCTATTACTAAGCTATGTGCTGGAAGAACCACCAGCCTGATAGCTACAGTAAGATGGCCAGTGTGGACAGGCAGTTTAATGTGCAGCGAAACGGCCAAATGAAGTCTGTACAATGTTTAACTCTAGGAAATAATCTTTGGGCACACATTCCAACCAGCCACTTTCCACCTGCTAGTCCGCAGCTGTACCAACTGAGCTATCACGGCCCCCATTTGGAGCTAAACATTGTGCAGACTCCATTTGGTGGCTGTCTTCCAAATATTAAGCTACCTCTCTGCACTAGCTCTCTTACTGCAGTCATCAGTGCATAGGTTAGTAATAAAGGACTGCTTTTCTACGGAGTAAAATTATCATCAGTGCATAGGTTAGTAATAAAGGCCTGCTTTTCTACAGGGTAACATTATCATCAGTCGAAGCAGCTCACTCCTAAAATAACCATTCAGTATAATTTACTTACAAGGGAGATAACAGTTAAAAACTGTCCTCTGTCTTACTACTTGCTTAAAAAGACTAGGAAGAGTTCTTTGTGGCAGGAATCACTGAACATTTGTTAGACTTTTGTTTAGACAATCAAAGACACTTTTCTTTTGGTGATGGTACAAGTCCAAGGTTGTTGTTCGGTCGTTGAAAATAAGTGTTTTGGGTTTGTATTAACGCGTGGTCTACATGTGGAAACATTGTGAACAGACAATAACACTGGGAGAGGCCACTAATAATTGAAATGATATTAATAATTTGTGATAATGTAAACTTACAACAAATTACAACTTATGATAAGTACAGCTTAGTTGCAACAACTTGCTTGTTGTGAATGATTTGTAGGTACAGGCTTGCATGCCTGATTTAGTGACTACTTGTGGTCTTTAAATTTGATTAAACACCTCTTGAAAAAATTTGCATATGTTTAGCCTACAACACTGCCGAGATTAACTTAAGAACAATACTTGACAGCCTACGCTTGGCACCACCAGCACTCGCTGACATCAATGCTTGCTTTTGTCGACGCAGACCTTAGCTCGGGAACTGCAGCCGACTTGCCGACATCGTCCTATAAAATTACAAGCGCGGCCTTACGAGAGCAGGCATCGTGTGACGGCTTGTACACACGGATCTTTTAAGAGGCTGCGTGAGTTACCATACGATTTATTCTGCTGCGTGCTTTGGCCCTAGGGGAAAAATACACATTGTACGAATTTTGATGAACAATCCATCTGCAGTTAAACTCACTGAAGACGCAGGTGGGTAATCTAGTCAATCCTGTTTTGTGTTCCCATGGTTATGATTACCGTCGGATTGGAGTATCTGCATGCTGATGGAACCTATAGTAATAATGGCTACAAACAGTTTTTAACCAGACCAATAGATATACATCTAATTTATTTAAAGAAGTGCATGTACACAAGGCGTGTATGAAGACTACTTAAAAACGAGGCTGGGAGGGGGATCTGAATATGTAATAATAGGCTTTGCGTTTTTGTTGTCGGGCCTGCTACAGAAAATACAGCAACGCCAACCATTCTGTGGGAAACGAAGAATTATCTGGTTATCGATACAGCTGCCGTTGTCTTTGGCAGGGGAGTATGAAAAAGATACTTTTCGGATCCCGCCTGCTTCACTGTAATACTGCTTGCTGGGAGCAGTGTGCCTATGGGTGGCTTTGTTCGCGGTTTTATCTTATGTTTGTAAACACGATGTTTACGTTCGTACTGGCACAGAGGGAGGGAAGACATGAGAGTTTGTCTCTGTCAGAAGACTCCGCACTTAGAGGTTTCCAATCTGAAATGGAGGTTTGAATAAACATTGCCCTGGTGTGTGTGGGGGGGGGGTGTTTTGCTCCAAGAAGTTAATGGTTTAACAAATATACATTTTCTTCTTTAAAAAATATATTTTCTCAAGCGCAGTAAGCCAATCTCCAGTCCGTGTCATCGATATTTATTTTTAATGAGAGAGACAGCAAGGCCTGGAACTATACAACTGCTGCATGTATTTGTATATCGCAATGATATACGTGCAACGAGCTTACTCGAGCCAAGTTCAACAAGTGCAATGCTCATCCTTTTTCTCTCAGGGCCTTATTCAGGCAAATGTTTCTAGTTCGCGGAAACTGTTCATGTTAACATACGTTCGTCGGGTTAAGAAAGGCGCCAGTGTCTTAGCCCATTGCCAGATTCCGATAATCGACTAGACGTGGCGTTGCATTTTTCTTTAGTGGATACGTCACCGTGGCAACTGTACCTACATGATGGACTGTTTGATCGTATATCTTCATTTCAGACGTCTTCCGGCTGTGGCAACGTCTGTGCCGTATTAGCGATACAATAACTGATAGTGACTACGAGAGTTTTCCTGCTTGGCCGACTGGTCGCAATGGCTGTAGCTTAGACTTGCCTCACACAGTATGACGCGCGATTTAAAGGAGAGGTTTCCTCTACAACTTATAATCAAGGATTTGTTTAGTTTCAGTATTGCTTATTTTCCGAGTCTGTTTTCGATTGTCCACAAATGTGGTGCCACACACACAAAACATTCTTATGGCTGTGGTCACCAAGGGGAGAATGTGCACTGTGTTGGGAGTCGTGATACAGATACTTCAGTGTTTAATATTTAAAGATTTGATAGTGAAAATGTGAGTGGCCAGCAGATTAGATCAGGTAATGATGGTGTAAACGTTTTTTTTTCAGATGGTTGTTGGATGGTCATTTCTTAATGGTTGTTCTGGTTCATCGAAATATATATATAATCTGTATGCTTGATTCTACTTGACCGAATCGTGAGAGCTCAGCTTTAGGACGGCATTGACGTCACGGTTTCGCTTGCCGTCAGTGGAAGCCAAAGGTCAAGGCGCAGGACAGGTCACTTTATCGATTGTGCCTAGTAGAGCTTCTGTGTGCCCGAGTCGGTCTGTCGGCTGGTCGTCGAACGGACTGGCCGTATGTTCTGTGGATATGGCAAAGCCGCCTCAGCTGCGTGCTTTGCGGCATGCAGCGAACGCAGTTTGCGCAGATACCCGATGAATTTCATTAGCGCGATGAACGGGAGTTAAGCTAGGTCGTGACGTAATAATACTTCCTTTGACTGGTGGCGCGTTGACGTCACGACCTTACGTCACTCGCGATCGTGGTGTGTATACAAAACTCGCCTAGGCCCACAGTTGTCGCCTGACCTTGCTCCGTTCCACGGCCTCCCGTCGGGTATTTATGGTGCCCAATTCAACGCTTGCCGTCTGGCCGTAAGTGGAAGAGGAGAGTCCGGAACCCTGGATGACTCGAGTGTGGCGTGTACGGAAACCCTTTCTTTCGTGGTGACCGGGCGACCGTCGCCAAAGTATAGGACACCGCGGTATTTCGATAGTGTCACACGGTTCGACTAAGTCGAAGGAAGGCAGCAAATATTTCGTTCAATTTCAGTGGAGCAATTCTATCGAACCGGTAAAAACGACTGACCGCTGCTTGACGATACACCGATTCCCAGTAGTCGACGCGTCATAGCGCAATTAAAGGCCACACAGTCGTATTTGCCTCAGACAAAAATAAAAAGAGGCTGAACATGACATATGTCGAATGTATACGCATTCTTCTCCCTTTATTTGAAATTCTGCCAGGACGTGCGAACTGCTTTGTCTCACAGAAGACTGAATCAGTTCGATGTAGGACTGGGAGGGATTTCACTCCCCAGCCCTCTCACCAAGTTTTGCCAAACGAGACCATAGCAAACGTGTCTGGCTGAAAGATTTGATGATTCATTGTGTTATCCACGTGATTCCCGAGGCGCGCCGCTGTCGGCGACGTTGGGACATCCCTTACGTCTGGCGCTATCAAACACTTAAGTGTCGACTCTACTGGACAGGCTCTTTGTCCACGAGTCACCTCCTTTGACACTGACCCGGTAGCAGCTGACTTTCCAAGGACCGCAATTACTAGGCTGGGTTTCTGTCCTCGACCTGGAGCAGAAAACGATATCGTAAGGGGCGGGTCGCCTGCTTTTAAATGCATCGTTATTCCACAGATTAGATAGTTCCCGATAGTCTGTGGTTTTAGCTTTGCCCGTAAGAGAATGGCACGAAAAGGAAAAAATCGGACGACTGCAGCCATCAGCTTCTGCCCATCAACACTTTCGTAGTCCTGAAGTGTTTTTATGAGTACGCGAAACAGTCCAGTCGACTTCAGGAGCAAGCGCTGAAAAAGCTGTTACGAAATACCCACGAGCGTGCCGAACTACCGATCAATTTTACATGGTTTATTGACATAAGTGTGAAAAAATGCATTTGATTATGGCACTTTTTAATCTTTACGACATCTCCATTAGCTCACCCAGCTACAGTGGAATTGACTGTCGGCATAAAACAGGGTTTTCCTTCCTCCACTGACCATGCATCTAGCATGACTAAGATTCTTGTGCTCCTACTGAAAACGCGCACTTTTAGAACACGCGAAAGCCGAAATTCTGGAAACCCTTTCGTGAGAAATTTTGTAATCTAAAGATAATGTATATTAACGTGTTCCTCCCATCTTGTCAGTTATGGTGAGATATTTGTTATTGGTTTTGTAACGTGTAACAAAAAGTAAACGCTGAGCTGAAATTTCGTGTTGATGTTAGTGGGAGCTTCGCTTTGCTTGGAAGTGAAAGTGTTTTCCAAGTTTGCAGTAGGGCATGAACTGAAAATAAATGGATTTCCGATGAAACAGTGTGGAAGGAAGTATCACGCACGGCTGTGGTCCGGAAAGACTTTTGTTACGAGTGTTTTTAAGTTGGCAGGCGCGTGTGATGTCGGCATTAGAATCTTGTATGTCAGGCTATTTCCCGTAAGACTCAATTATGACCGAAGGTTGTCTACTTCTGCGAAATCACTGTGAGCAGAGGTCGGAGAGAAAGTTTGTCTTGACATCCGGCGCGAGTTATTTCAGTGAACAGAGATTTCACTATTGTATGGTACTTGCTTTAAAAAGTCCACGAATTATAATTTTAAAACACCTGCTACTCCCCCCCCCCCCCCCCCCCCACACACACCTCTCTCTCCCCTGCTTCTCTCACGCACGCTCTCCGATGGCACGTTTGTTTCTTTGTGTCATTTTGACGGAAGTGACGTTTTTGCGGACTGCCTTGGTTATTAAAAAAAATATTTTGACAGGGTCTATAGTTAACACGCCCATTTTACTCTCGCTAACATGTCTTCTTTCGCTGCAATTCCTCCTGTTACACGTTTTGTTTGCTTACGTCTTTTTACTTCTATTATTTTCCGCCAGCCGTTTTGTCGCCGTTGCAAGTGTTCTGTCTCCAGTCGGGTGAGCACGACTGGCAGGCAGTAATCGCGCGAGGATGAAGTTGGGGTGCCGTTTCCTTTCAGCTGGACAGTTATTGTTTCATTGTTAACTGATGTTTTATTGAGTACCTGCGGCGACCAGAGGTGGTCGATAGCGCAGTCAGAAAAAAACACTTCAAGATCGGAGAGGGGCAGCCTGCTGCTTGTAAACAAGCTGTTGAGGACAAGACTAGTGTCAGCTGGGAAGATTTTACTGATAGAAAGAAAATCTCGATGATATACTTGAGAATATGGGGTGCGGCAAGACCACCTCTAATATACTAGGCTCTTGCATTCACAGGCTTGGTCGCTCGCTCTCTGGCTCACTCACTAAAGGTTAGTTTGCATATTTCTCCACTCGGGAGGTACCGTCGGCTTTTTTGGTAGGTGTTAGGGGGTCAGCTGACAGTCGGAGACCAGTGATATATTTACCCTGCACTATGACCAGCATGATGCTTGTCTGGCATTGTGGCCAGCGTGATGTTTGTCTGGCATTGTGACCAGCGTGATGTCTGACCGTGTGACCAGCGTGATGTTTGTCTGACCGTGTGACCAGCGCAGTGTTTGTCTGGCATTGCAATGATCGTATTTGAGCAGTGTGTCACGTGTTGGGGTCTGGTGGGTCAAGGAGATTGCACCATAGATTCCAGGTGTGATCCATCCTCGACTCTCAGGTCCTAATTAAGGTCTATTATCCCCTTGTTCAAGCCGCCATCTAGCCGCTCACGTCATCACCAGCCCAGGATTAGTTCCCGGTTATACTTATGATCGGGGTTACTGGCCCTAGAAACCAGGGGCAAGGTGTTAATTACCTGGGGCTGCTAGGGTGGGATTCGTGAAGATGTCAGGCTCACCAGGTG
>SMGT01013928.1:1081662-1094650 GCA_004794575.1 Lanistes nyassanus | reverse complement strand
CAGTGGACGCAATGGCAAGAGGTCTCGCTGTGCCTTGCAAGTCCGTAGTGCGCGCGTGTCTCGCAAGGAGCGGGAGAGGAGGTCGGGGCGGAAGGTGGGGTGCTCAGTAGGTCGCGTTGCCTTTTGTCGATGATGCCAGAAGACAACGAAGAATGCATCGAGCACCGCTAAGCAAAACCCACAAACTCCCCCCCCCCCCCCCAACTGGCCGCGCTTTCCCGTGCTGTCATGTGGCATTCAATACCACGAAGTACGCAGCAAGGTGACCCTTTGTGGCTGCTTAGCCTGCTAGGTCCTGCTTCAGCCGTGGAGCATTGCTGCCGAGCGTTGCCCGAGCGATTAGAGGAAATCTGTCGGTCACTGCGCATCGCCTTCGCGCATCTGATGTCACCTCAGTCGCTGACAGCGGCTGGGCATCGAGCATGGCTATCTGTGGCATGCCATGAAGTAAAGCCCACGTTTGCAGTATTACTTCAAACAGCAGCGCTCTAGGCTGGGCAATAGCCGGCTTATTTTATTTAATTTCTTTACTGTCGTGTGGCATCACAATGTGTGTGTAGCATCACAATGTGTTGTCTCCTGCTATGCTAAACGCTTTGCCTTGTTATATGAACACGTTAGAGGTAACTTTTCCCCCAACCCCCTCCCAATCTGTCTTTCATTTCCCCGCTGCTTCTCGCGCGCTTGAAGATTTCATTAAAAGATCACGAGCATTGATTTGTTGCGGTTTGATTTTAGCTGTTCACTAACTCTTCTGTGATTGATTGGCTGCTTCTGGTGATTCTGAACACATTTCTTTGAGAATCTCTGTCCTCGGAGTTTGCTTGAACGATTATTTTACGACCTCGCTGGAGCCTTATTTGACGAGAACAGTCAGCGGCAACAAATACAATCTCTGTCTTCTTTGAGTTCTGTCTGACGTGAATGTGCGCGTTTGGCGGAACACCCTGTCTCTTCCTTTGCCCCTCTTCAACACACAGACACGCGCACGAACGCACACACATATGCATATATAGCGCACGACACAGTAGAACACATTCAAGCACGCAGTTCAGGAAAAGGAGTGTCAGTAACTTGAATGGTAGATTTAAGATGGCGTAATGACAGATACTGGACAAAGGGCGAACTGTCGATGGGTCTAGTTTCCTTCATTATTTGATTTTTTCCAGGGCGGTAATCATTCGCGCTGATTAATTTCACCAGCCAAACGGAAATTTAGCTGGCGTGGTGACTTGAGAACAGAATTTGTAAGATGTGAGCTTTGGTTGGGAAGGACATCCCTAAAATGTGGTTGTCTGGCAACACTGGACAATGATGTTGCTTCAGTCAAATACTGTAAGCAGACAAAGTTTGCTTATCAGGATTTTAGTCTAGTGATGGTTTGACGCTATGTTTAAAGGGTAAATATGGTTTATATCGCAACGGTTCGCTAAAAGAATTAAGGAATATGAGGCATTGTGCCGCCGTAAATCTTTTTGTAATGCGTTCGTGTGTGTTTACTGATGCGCAGTTTGTGAATGTAGCAAGTATATTTCTTCTACAAAATAAATCAGCTCTCAAATTCAGTGTTCATGAACTGGAAGGGGAGAGACAGTCAGAAAAAGGGTCACGTGTTGGTTTATGAATATAGCATAAGCATAAACATCTGATTTTTTTTTTTTGGGGGGGGAGTATCAGTAGGTAGGGTGATATCTAGTTGGTAGGTAGGGTTGTGGCTTTGTGTATGAAAAAGGTGTATTCATGTTTATGCCCATCTATGTGATGATCGGTATTTTGCAAACAGAATGCGCACGACGCTTTGCATGCACAGTTCTTGTGTCAGAATGGGGTTGGAGTGTTTGAGAAAGAGATCTTTCGCCTCGCAAATTTTACAAGCCATAGCTTCTTTATGTGTTTGTGGGGAAAACAGTGAAATAACGGTGTTGGGCACGTAAGTGATGATTGTGCCCTGAGACACGTACCGTGAACAGCACAGCGACATCACACTGTACGTGTGAGACGATTTACAAACCGGAACTTTTGATACATCTCTTAGAGTCATTAAGAAACGCATAAACAATTCTCCGAAAAGGTCTGTAACGAGATCTTAGAACAAAGTCAGGGATGGGACAGCGATGTATACCTCGTCCGCTGATGATTCACGAAGCTTAACAACGTCTCGACCGCGACTGCACTTCATTAGGCTGTTCCTACCGACTCCCTGTAGCTTTCTTATGGCCATTAAAACATGAACGGAGTTGTCTTGGATGGGCTGCAAGCAGATATCGATATTGGCAGATCCTTCTGAGCCTGTGTAGGGTCGAAAGCAGACGTAAATGGTGACTCCATCACACCACAGATCTTTTGCCCATGTTCTTTTGTGGTGTTGGTATTAGACTTAATTTTTTTGGTGTGAGGGGAGGGGGTGGTTGGGGAGGGGGGGGGTCTGGTAGTAGCTTCTGTACTTACGTCTTTTCTGTTATTTGAAGTGAAGAAAGTTTAAGCAAGCCTTTGTGTCCCGCATCCATTGTGGTCTTTTGGTGTTGTTCGCTCCAAGCGTTCTAATTCGACCTTCCTCTCTGGGGTACGTTTTGACTAAAGCTACTCCCCCTGCCCTCCTGCTTTCAGGTCGTGCGTGCTGAGAGATCGCGACAGTCTGAGAAGAGAGGAAGACCCTGTGATGGAGGCGAGCGCAGACGCAGGATCATGCGATGACAACCGCGGGGAGGCAGACGCTGGCGACCAACCCAGCAAAGGCAGCTCAACGACCTGGGAGTACCCCCTGACAGACGACAACGACAACAAGAGCGACCACGCCAACGAAGACAACAACAACGTGCAGACTGACGGCGGGGACCGTCAGGTTCCAACAGCCCGTGGTCATGGCGGGCGGCCCCGCAAGGACGGCGACTCGCTGCGGCTCAACATCGTCATCAACAGCAACGACCAGAGCTTGGCTGAGCAGTTCATCGGCGACAAGAACAATAAACGGCGCGGCGCGCCGCCCAGGGAGAACGTGGGAGAGACGACGGGGATAAGAAAGCAGTCGCTGACGACAGCGAAGAAGAAAAAGAGGAAGAAAAAAGCGGGCAAGGCCAAGGCTGTGGAGCCGCCCCCAGTGGAGACTGGGGAGGTGCTGGTACCCGTGCACAGCGTCTGGCATCGGAACCGCCGCGTGGGCGCTGGTCACGTGGTCAAGAAAGGTGACCAGGTGCTTCGATACGTCGACCGGAAGGGCACGATTTACAGACCCAAAGGTAAGCTGCTTCTAGAACAACCAACCAAATAAACCGGCAGTGTTTTAGGGGACGAAAGGCCTTCCGACATTTCGTAGCCCAAGTGAGAAAAGTGATTATCTGGAATTACGTATCCAGAGAGAGTTATTTTTCCAGAATCGTTATTTTTCCTGAGCTTAACAATAACACGTTTCCTGATTTTGAGGTTTCGGAAACGTTAGTTTCAATAGTGTTCAAAGTTCTGCTATTATTCTGTGCAAACTAGCAAGGCTCGAGAACTTTAAGATAATTTTTTCAAGAAGCAGTGGGTGGGAGGGTAAAGATTATCGGGTCACAGCTAGCGCTTCGAACCGATGTGAAGTAGAACATCGAGAATCTTTTAATAGTCTTTTTATTTTTTAAAGGAGGGTCTTAACAGCAAAATAACCCGTGCTACGAGAGACAAAGTTAGGAAACTAAATCCCTCCCCCGCACGGCGTAGTTCCCGCATGGTGTTTTCAGCATCTGTTCAGCTGTGAACTGCAGCTGAAACAAAATTAAAGATGGCGGAGTTACCTTTAGCCTGCCTGGCTGCACCTGTCTGACAGGTCAGACTCAGACGCAGGGGTCAAGGTGATGTGAGGGAAGGGGCATGTGGCGAACAGCGCGCAAGGGGAAAGCATACTCCAACTTGTCTGTCATCCCGTCCAGTCATCTGCTAGCCCTCCTGCGCTCCAAACTTCGACCAAAGACACTAGTGTAACAAAATGGTGGTTGCTTCGACAGCCAATTGAACACTGGCTGCGTAATCAAATAAACTACAGCAAGAGGGCTCCTTTTCAAGCCCGGCTGGGCAACGAAAAGCCAGCGACCCTCGCCTGACCTCGGTGTCACGCCCACTTTGACCTACTATCCGGGCATTACTTGTCAGCAGTAGTTCAGTCAGTTCTGTGCTTACAGTCGGTGAATCAGCTAATGCCTGTCCGTTTCTGTGTGGTGAGTGAGCGAGCGAGCGAGCAAGAGTGCGTTGTGAAGGTTCGAATGTCAAGGAAACTCTTCCCTGCCCCCTCCCCTTTTTGCCTCTTTGTGAAAACGCCAAAGTTTTGGTGGTTGTCTTTTAACGCGAAAGACGTAATTACCGTGCAGCAGTTTATTATTATTTTTGTTGTTGTTCTTGTTATAAAGGCACTCCATTATTTTCTTTGAAAGATACGAGGCCGAGACCTGGAATGATGAGGCCGCTTCCTTGTACATCTTTAGGGCGATCAGCGTTTGACTGTTGGTGCCATCAATTGTTCCGACTAAAACTTCTTTATTCTCCAGGCAAATCGTGCTTCTGAGTGTTCTTGCTACAGAGCCAGCAGAGTGGTTCACGGTACCTTCTTGTATGCAGATGTCCTTGACCTCCTCAGTGAGGACGATGCCCCCCTCCCCTAAGGAGCCCCGACAGACCTGATGATGTAGAACATTTGTCTCTTCGCGCGCCGAACATCTGTAGTGCTAAGAGCCCGAAGAAACTTGTTTACGTCCTCCGTACAGTTGCTGTTTGTACTTTTTACAAGCTGTCAGTCGACCATTACCTATCGGCAAGCATCGCCATCCCTTTTTTCTTGAGTTGTGACAGGTGCAGAGCACCGGCGTTACGTGTTCTGGCCATAACGTTCTCAGCGCTCGTTCTACAGGGATAGCCGGTAAAGGCAGGACCCGCTAGGCAAAACTCGCGGCCGTGCGGCGACAGTTTGTCAGCGGAGTGGCTCGTCTTCCTGTAAAGGGAGGATCTTTGCCGAGATTGTATAATTAAAAAAACCCATGTCTGCTTCTGGTCAGTAGGACATTAGCTGTGAGCGGTCGAGTAGGAAATTTTCAGTGAGGATAGAATTTTCGGGTTGCTAATTACGGGACACAGCAGCAACCCAGAGCAATTGTAAATCCGCGGATTTTATCTACCGAAGCAGCCGACGAGAGCTAAGAGCACAGCTCCATTCCCGAAGATGACTTGGGTAGCTGTGGCGTTTGAGTATCCCGTAAAAGAGATGGCAGTGATGTAAACGTGAGTTGTATTGCTCTGAGTTCATCACAAAAGAGCTACCAGACTCCACCCAATCAGGGCGGGCTGCAGACACATGTCGATGGCAGCTTCGGACTTCACGTAACTAGCGCAGCGCTGAACCTCGCTCAGACACTTCGCGGTTCCTCATTTCCAACTTCACGATGTGCGTACTTCGGCGAAGTTAGTCGATGCTTCGGTAGATCAGAAAAGGGCTTGAGGTGCGAGGTCAAAAACTGGCATATGCGCCGTGGTGTGGGAGACGTCAGCGCCGATGTGCTTCTGAAACAGGCACTGTATGCAGAGGCTGTTCTTTGCGCTCCGGAAACAAAGGTGGGAGTCTTACGCGTGCGCGATAAACTCCACACGCGTTTCTTCTTCAGGACTCGTGATCTCACGCATAGCAGAGAGGTGGCCTACTTTCTGCAGTGGATTGGTCAGAAGAAAAAGTTCTCCCTCCCCCACTCCCCCCAGCCCCACCAAATAAAAATATAAAGGCCTTTCTAATCGAACAAATGTGTGTCCTCTTTCAACGTACCTTACTGTTCGTACAATTACATTGTTTGGAAAGTAGGATAACATTCAGAAAATAAAAAAAACGTCCCATCAGGAGTTGCCTGAGACATGCAATATTCTAGCATGCAAGGCGATGGGCCGACATCTCATTGCGTGGTGAGATTTGATGTTTTTTATTGGAAGAATGTTAACTCCCCCCACTACCCCCAAATATCATAGGGGTGGAGGGGAAACGAGAGAGTAACGATAAGGTAGAGGGTGAGTGAAAGAGTAAATGTTCCTTTTTGTTATACGTCGTAGTTGCTGAAAAAAGAAAGGCAATAAGGCGTATTGTCATATTAATTATTCATTACCAGTGTTTAAAGAAATGCTTTTTTCTTTCTTACTTTAGAACCAGAGGAAGTAATCGGTCACACGAGCAGTCATACTTGTGTGTTCTCTTCTTTCTCTCTCTCACTTTGTATCTCTCATTCACGCAAGCACAGACAACACACATGCACCTGTACGCGTCATCCTGTCTACCCCTTCTGATCCCCTCCCCCCACCCCAAAGGATAGCAGGTTATGTCAGTTCAGTTGCCCATGGTTAATCCTATCCTGCCCACTCCTGTGCAGTCCCAAACGCTGATTGACTTTGTAGGCAGTGGTCGTGACGACAGCACCTGAAGTAGTCCAGAAAGGGCGGGGGGGGGGAGGGTGGAAGGGGAGAGAATCACTTTGCAGGGCTGGATCGCCAGTGTAGGGAAGAAGTAGGGACCTTAAGCGCCGTGGGGGCTCCCAGACATTGGTCGGCTCGAGGCTTCTTGCCGTATTGATCAAGCACGACTACCTCCCTTGGGTCGCCTCTCAAATGTCTGACAACTTAAAGTTGCTGTGTTCTCGGAAAGTTAACTCGGCTTGCCACGTGATAAAACTGCACACACGCCACAGACGTAACTATAGAAAACATTCCCCAGATTATGTGAAATGGGAGAGAAAAATGCTTCCTTGGAACAGTGTGTTTGGTCTTAGTCATTTTTACTGACGCACACAAATACCCCTTGCCTGCCAGCAAAGTGCTTGTATAATTATACACAGGGGTACAGCAGTGTTTTCTAACATCGCGCGAGATGTGGCGGTATCTTGCGTGAGAAACAACAAGCGGGTTTCCTAACGTTAACGTAGCGCGTTATTTGCAGAGAACTATCAAACCAGTTTCTCGGGCACTGGACCTAACGCACTTAAGTTGTCCAAGAATATAATGAAATTAATTGCAGAAAATATACTTTGTTCGCGGGGCCAGGCATCCTTACTGGCCTACCTGTTCCCGCGCGGGTCTTAGCCGGCAACGCGCTCGGTTTAGTTCGGCTAACGACTCGGCATGTCTGTTGTGACATTTTGGATATAACACTAAGACGTTTAATCAATACCTTTATGTTCCGCGAAGAGTTTGCCCAGATTATGTCCCCGTTTGTTAGTGCTGCCATGAGTGCTTCTTAGAAAGCGCTTCATATCAAGGATACACGACAAAAGCGTTACGAAAGCAGTAGTGTCAAGATTTGATGCGCGTGCTGCCTGATGAATCCTGGTGGCGGAATGAACGTGTTATTGAGCCATCGACAGACCAGACAGTGGAAGAGACTGGCTATTTTTGATTTCTATTTATTAACCACTGTCTGGTGGTTGTAGTCAGTCGATTGAAATACCTCTGCGTATTGTGCATTAACTGTTACACTTTATTACGACTGTTCCAGATTCTATTTATTTGGAGAACAAACAGCCAGACCAACCCTTCTACATCTGCAGCATTCAGCACTTTAAATTGGTATGTATTCTAAAACAAACCACATCTCGTACGGATGTGTGTGCACGCGCATGAGTGACCGAATGCGTTCTTGCGCGTGCGTATTGAGTTTAATATTGGTTGAGATATTTCCGCATCTCTTGTGCTTCCTGTTTCTCATTATGACGTGTTCGTGTCTGTAATACAGCGTTTGATGCAACGGAGGGATTTTTTCATCGCCTTTCAACATGATTGGAAGGGAATACTGTACTAAAGGGTGAATAGGCTGTGTGTGTGTGTGTGAATGAAAACCCTGACTTTTGTTAGGCGATATCCTGACAACGAAGAATAGCACAGCGTTTATATACAGGTTTGGTCGTCTCGTTGTCACTGGCGTTAAAGTAATCACTTGGCTGAAATCAGAAAGGAAAGGAACTGTGTTCTGAGGAACAGGAAAGACACCAAATTCTGTGTCACGATCAGAAAAGTGTTGTCTTGCAAGCCATTCTTTCAGCGAGTTGGTATGCGATATACTACTACTCGCAGCTTAGTGTTTGGATCAGTTTTTGGTTTGACGATTTTGAGGACCAGAAGGTCTCTTCTGGGCGTTCTCCCCTCCCCCACCCCAACCCCACTTATGAAGCTGTCAAAGAACGACGAAGGACTGTTCGTTTCCCAGATTTTTCCTTTTATAGTTAAAAATTACCTTCAGCATCCAGATTCTCGCAAAACCGAATGCAATAGTCGTCAACGCGGAGATCGGCCAGCCCAGGGAACTATCATTCACTTTAGTTGGAGGTGAAATTACTAAGCCCCTGATCGGGGATGTGGGGTCCTTGCGTCCGTTTACCAAAAAAAAAAACCAAAAAACAAACGTGGTAGGGAGTCGTGCGCCCTGACAGGTGAATGCTGCTTACAGACAGCGTTTGTTGTCCGAGTAGCCCCGTGTGCCCCCTCCCGTCGCTTCTCTCCTCATCCTTAGAGCAAAGGAGGAGAAAAAAAAAGAGTTCGGTGCAGCAGAAGCCCGCGCCCCATCCCCGCCGGAGTTTGTCTGGCAAAACGCTGTCGGCACGACTTGTCCGCTTTTCACGGGGAAACGATCTGGACTAAAGCTGCTAGCGCTAGGCGTCTCTGATCGTCTGGTCACTTGTTGATAAAGAACAGGCCAGCCCAAGGCCTGGTAATTTGGGGAGGTGGGTGGGGGAAGGGCGAAAGAGAAGACTCGATAGGATCGGTAACTGCTGCAGGGCTTCGCCGAGACCGCGAACGTTGTCATCAAGTCTGGGCAGCAAGAGGGCGCCGAGAAATTTGTGCGATCATTAAGGGAGGAAATCCCTCAGTAAGTCATCGGAAAGTTCGCTTGTACGGCGCGGCAGGACCACGGCGCAATAAGCTTATTAAACAGGTCGGGTCCGCCGTCTCTGGCTTGGCTTGCTGATTACGACGCTCAGTACAGCAAGCTCGCTCATTGGCGTGCTACCCTGATAAAACGTAAACCATCTTTTTTTTCTAGTCTGACCCTCCAACCTTTTGATCTAATATTCACCCTCGGCATCGCACAGACTGCCCCCCATCCAACACCACGCTTCCACTTTAGCAAATCGCGACTGTCGTCTCCATTTTGCCCTTTTCTCGCTTTTCCTTCAGCTGTAAATGGACGTCCCCAGGAACCCGAAATGGAACTTTCCGCGAGGAAGTCTATGGAAACTTTAGTGCTATCACCCTTCTCCTTTTTCTGCGTGGGGCTTCAAGAGGGTGTAATCTGTTATCTACGGGAGGAAATTGCCAGCAGCAGAAAGTAACCCTGGGCATTTGTAAAAACAGAAGGCGACGGTCTGTTATTCGACTGGAAGATGCAAATGTGAGGTTTATTTTTCATGCTAGCTTGCCGTGAATTAAGGCAAACAGGAAACAGAGACGGGGGCTCGGGTAGGTGATGGGTCGGTGAAGATAGAAGGGGGTGGAGATGGAGGCTATAGGCATTGGGGGAAGGGGCGGAATGACAGAGCAAGCTGTTCTGCGTTGTGGGGCTCCGAAAGCAGATGCAGTTCCAGTTTTTTTGGTAAGCTGTCGAGATACAGAAGACGGCGTTTGAATGTATTATGTTATGGCCTGAGCTAACTTTGGCCTGTCCTTAAAGACGTGCGCGATGCAAGGAAAAATAGTGCAGACTGGATGATAGCTGGCGAACAACCATCGAAGCATTGACGAGAAAATACCGTTGAGGCATGGATGTAACTCCTTAATACATGGATTTAAAGAAGTGTTGCGGTAAAACGCAGCTGCCTTTGAAATGTCTGCGATAAAATGCTGCTACCACTGAGTGTGTGTGTGTGAGATACAACGCAGCTGTCCTTGAAGTGTCTACGATAAAACACAGCTGTCACTGGCGTGGCAGCAGAAATATAAAATATACCGCCTTTGCCTCACGTGTTCTTTTTAAAACCCTTTAAGTGTGTGGGATAAAATGCATCCTCCTTTAAATAGTGTGTGATATAATGCAGGATGAAGTGTGTAGCGACCCGTAAACCATGTGGATAAAACGAAGCTGCCATTAAACTGTATAGATAGTATAAAACTGCCTCTAAAGTTTTTTTGCAATACAATGCAGCTGTTCCCGAAGTGCGTACGACAAAATGCGGTTGTCTATTGGAGTATGTGGCCAAAATGCAGCTGCCTTTGAAGCATGGGGAAAGAACGAAGCTGCCATTGAAGTATGTGCTATAAAGTGCAAGCATCCCTTTAATGCATTTCGTATGAACTGCAGCGGTTCCTGAAGTGTGTGGGATAAGATGTAGCTGTCACTGAAGGATGTGCAATGCAATAAAGTTTTCAGTGAAGTATGTACGATAACGTACAGCTGCCGTTGAAGTATGTGTGATAAATTACAGATGTCGGTGAAGTGTGAGCGATACAATGTGTGCCTCTGTGAAATCGTGTACAATAAGATCCCACAGCTCCGCCGGTCTGCGAATCTTGCATATACCGTTGTCGTTTGGAAAGGCTACTTAGAATAAGTACGAACCAGTGGAAAAACTTGTGCAGTACTTAATTCAAGCACAAACACGCTCACGCTCACGCTCTCTCTCTGGGAAGAGGGAGGGAAGGAGGCCAGGAATAGAGGGGACCTAACTTCTCAGATACGCGCGTCTGAGGGAAGAGACGTGCCTAGGGCCCATCTACAGTTGTGACCGCACCTCTCACCCTTGACCCCCACCCCAGGGGACCAGGCTGATGCAAGGAGTCTGTGGTCTTGTTTCACAAAGACGTTAATCACTGTAGTGTGTAACCTTTTTTAAATTTTAGAAATGTTTAAATGTTTTTTCCCCTAGCGAAATGTTCGGGGTTGTTTTTGCCGCACACCCTGTTGCGCGGTGTTAGCACGCTAGCTACCTTTGGGATGTTTTTTTAATGGTAGGCTGTAACAAGACTGATGTCCTTGGCCGCCGCGCGCTTGTTGCTAAGCTCTGGAGCTGTCTGTCCTTTACAGGGCCAGCCTTTAGTGCTTCGTGTGGTAGATTTACTTAATCGTCATTCTAGCAAAGAGCCATGCCATTAACATCGCAGAACGCTTGCGGCTAGCGACGTTGTCAGTGTTTAGAAATGTCGTCGGAGACAGATTGGAGTTGGCTACTTAGAAACGCCATATGCATGCAGGCTGCAGCAACACCACTACTACATCAGGGACGAAACGATGTGATGATGACGATCGTAACGATTGATCGTGCAGAACGTCGTGTAGGGCTTTGTAGCTGCCCCGAAGACAGGGTGGTAGAAACCCAACTGTCTGGAGCAACGACTTCCTTTGGCTGCCCGTTTGGCAGTGTAGAGCAAAGTTAATCTGGTCATTCGTGCTGTATGCAGTACATGTATATTGAGAATAGTGTCTGTCTAGGCGAGTGAGGTGTGGATAAGCCCGTCAGTGATTCAGCATTTAGCGAGACAATGACGTCAGTGATTCAGCTTGTAGTGTGGCAAATGGCGTCAGTGATTCAGCATGTAGTGTGGCAAATGACGTCAGTGATTTGGCAGTTCGTGTGACAAATTACTTCAGTCATGCCCATTTAAGCGTGAAAAATGACGTTTGTCCTGCAGTGTGACGACAGAAGTAAAGTATATCTGTCCCATAGATGTCGTAAACGAGATGTTCGTAGTCTAGTCGTTAGATGTCGTTAAACGCTGGAAGTATTTCTGATTTCCCACAAGTAGGCCTGTGTCCCCTCCACCACCACCACCGCGAGTTATATGTGGATGTGTGCTGGCTGGCTGGCTGCCTGGCTGCCTGGCTGTAGTTCCTTTCCTGTACCCACAGGATTAAATCAAGTCTGGGCTTCAGTCATGCTGGTTCTGTCAGTACCGCCGTGAACTAAACGTTTGCTTGGCGACGCGTCTTCGCTTGGCCGGCTTCGAGGACGAATGCCGAGGAAACTAAAGAGGATCGAATCGCTGTCTGTATAGCGATGAATGTTTCCTCTGGACGTTGTATGTCTTGTTCAGTTTCTAAACCGTGTCAGTGATAAACAGCGCACGCTTGCACGCCCCCCCACCCCACTTCTTGTTTGCTATCATTGTTTTCCATATCTCCGTGTGTCTCCATTTTAACTGTGCGTGTGTGCTACGAGCTCCATCCTTCATTGTCTGTTTCCGTTGTTGAGAGCGCCGGCTGTATTTCCGCAGTGTGAAAAGGCGTCGCTCACTGTCAGCGTCTTCACAGTTTTTCTTACAATCTTTTTCCTCGCTTTCCCATCCCGATGCCACCACTGTCGCCGCCTCTCTGTGTCAGAATTGCGCAGGGCAGCACTGGCAATGCTGATCTTCACAGGAGTCTGTCGAGTCGCGCTGTCCTGCCACCGACATCGCGCGCGACCCATTCCGCTATTACAGGGACGCTTTTGCCACCGCCTGTAGGGATTGGGTTGGCTGTGCGGGACGGTATGAATGGCAGTCTCCGAAATTGCAGTCGGCACGCGATCTTCCACTTCCGTTTCTTTCACCTCACCTGACAATGCCTGACTCGGTTCTGCTATACAATATGTAGTGTAGAAGACTCGGTTCTGCTACACAATATGTAGTATAGAAGACTCGGTTCTGCTACACAATATGTAGTATAGAAGACTCGGTTCTGCTATACAATATGTAGTATAGAAGGCTCGGTTCTGCTATACAATATGTAGTATAGAAGACTCGGTTCTGCTACACAATATGTAGTGTAGAAGACTCGGTTCTGCTACACAATATGTAGTATAGAAGGCTCGGTTCTGCTATACAATATGTAGTATAGAAGACTCGGTTCTGCTACACAATATGTAGTGTAGAAGGCTCGGTTCTGCTACACAATATGTAGTATAGAAGGCTCGGTTCTGCTATAGAATATGTAGTATAGAAGGCTCGGTTCTGCTATACAATATGTAGTATAGAAGACTCGGTTCTGCTACACAATATGTAGTATAGAAGGCTCTGTTCTGCTATA